>OY748297.1:21864059-22398472 GCA_963556515.1 Nudaria mundana | reverse complement strand
CCACACAGTGGATACCATGTTCGCGAGAACCGAACATTTTAAGCGTTCGTTTCTCTGCCGAGCGATAGTGGCCTGGAATGTCCTGCCTGTGCAAGTGTTTCCTCCACATTTAACCTTGGGTTCTTTAAGCGGAGCGTGAAGAGGCACATCAGTAGGTCGTCAAGTTGAGTGCCACTGTCTATAGTATTGTATGCTGTGAGAGTGGCCCACAATCGCTAGACGTCGTCACGACTTACCTCCAGGCGGGCGGCGTCAATTTGGCGAACCCAATATAAAAAAAAAAACATATGAAGTCCTTAACTAATGCTGTAAAGTAAGAGTTATAAATTAGGTGGCGCGTAGTGAATGAGAACTAATTATGGATGGTAATGATTGAGCAATATTTTGATGACAGCGCAAATACATCGGTTGTGAAGAAAAAGTATTTGAAGAAGCTGTTTATAGTTAAACAATTGTCGGTAAAGAGAATGGTTTTAATATATTCAGTTGGTTTAACACGCTTTAAAGTATGTTTTGATACATTTCACTAAAATCAAACGATGCAATCTCCCCCTTTTTGTCGCCTCAGGCAAACTTAAAAGCAGTTGAAAGCCCTCTATTTTCGTCCCTGTCGTTATTTACACGGACAGATTAACGAGATTGATGGATGTTTTAAAGAAACGTTTAATCTTTGGCTTTTTTCCTGAATTTTAGAGATTTTTCGGCTCAGGATGCCACTTTGATTTGTTTCAAAGGGACGCGCCGCGCCGCGCTGCTCCCAGAAATAATAATGTTGGATGTGACCTTTTTAAATAGTCATGTTGAAATCTCTCCTTTCGATACATGTAGAGTACCTGTATAATACCTTCTCCGTGTGAACCAGAGACGCCCGGCAACGGACATAAGCGCGGCCGCGGAATTAAAAAAAAAACTTATATAATACGTACTCTCATTTTGACTTGTATGATTGTGTCAAGTCAAAATGATAGCTACCTATATAATATAATCCATCCATATCCATACAGATAAATAAAATTGAAGTGTCTGTGTGCAATTTCAAATTACCAGCTTTCAATTCATATGATAGTTTTTTTTTTTATATTTAGGTCGACAAATTGACGCCCCCCGCCTGATGGTAAGCTGAGGCGACGTCTGGCAATTGTGAGCGACTCTCACAGTACACAGGAATACTATAGAGAGTGGCCCTCAACTTGACGACCTAGTAATGTGCCTCTTCACGCTTCGCTTAAAGAACCCAGGGTTATATGTTTCGGCGCTGGGCTAGCGGATAGTATACATACACGATACTGACATACAAAATGCAATTGTTAATATTCTTGTCTGTCTGTCTGTTTGTTTCCGCTAATCTCTGGAACGCCTGAACCGATTTTAACGGGACTTTTACTGGCAGGCAGCTGATGTAATAAGATGTAATATAGGCTACTTTTTATCCCGGAAATGTGTTCCCGCATGAATTAGGAACCATATAAATATTTCACGCGGGCGCCCGCTAGTAATGAATAAATACGTTTAAACACACAAAATTGAATTGAATTAATACCTACAATTATTTATAGAGATACTTTTGATAAATAAAATACTTGAAAAAAACCACAGATAATCCGTTACAACTACCCACAGATTCCACAACTTGTACATTTTGTTTCAGCCAGGAAATGGAACCCGAGGTCTATTACAGCGTGAGGTCTCTTCCAAAGCAATAAATCACAATAACAAAATAAACTAAGTAAATATTTATTTTTCCAAGAATTTCACAATAATTGCTGAAATTCGACGGACACGTTGAACAGTTTTTAACGGAACCGAAAATAAAATGGTATCTCGAGTTACACGAGCGGACGCGCGACAATCACCGAGCGGTCACATCAGTATCGGTTTCACAGTTCCAATAATTCACGTGTATACTGTTAACAGTGTACTGTTAAAACTTCCAGGAAATCCTATCCGGAAAACCGCATTCATACAGTGTCCCATAAACTATCCTGAACTTGTACAAAATGTAAAACGTTGAAGGTACCTTGGGAGTTCGTTTCCCGATTCAAACATCAAAGTTTTTGGTGTTCAACAGTTTAAAATATTTAGTATGAATATGGTATATATGATCTCCTTCTTGTCTTTTTGGAATGTTAGATTTTTTTTCACAAAACATTGGTATGTATAATACGAGTAGAGTAACCAATCAACTCTGTTACGACATACCTAACTTATGTTTAGATAGAAATTATTAATCGCAAAATTAATGCTATTTGGATAGAAAGGAAATAATTGCAATTTAAAATTTCTATCTAAATATTTAAAAATGGTAGAAGCGAAGTCGTTGATTATAAATACAGGAATATAACTGATGATCTCACACCAAGGTCATTTATTAATATGTGCCTCTACCTAATTCAATTTGGTACAAATCTTAATCCAGAACACTTTGTTTTATTACTTTTTAGAATATGAACACTTTGGTTTTTAGAAATGATACTAGCAACCACAGTAGTTGAGCGAAGCGAGCCGAAGGCGAGCGGAGCTCTCAACGGGTGACTCAAATTACGATTTATGTTAAATTGTGTTAAATTGTTTCTCGGTGAATACTCGGCCGATTTCGGATTTTCTTGCACTCATCAAAAGCTTACAGAATTACCCAGGTTCTTACGAAGCCAGAATTTTGAATTTCGATCAAATAAAAATAATTTAATTGATGGTAAAAATTCCCATAGCGTAATGACAAAAAATACTTTGACAGAGTTATATCGCTTTGAATCAAAACTCGCTTCGCTCAAATATATGCTGCAGCGTAACGGTACGTTTCGCGACTGCGGCGACCTAGTTACTACGAGTATAATATCATTTTACCCAAACTTAGCGCACAGAATAAGGAATAGTACAACGTACTAAAAGTGCTTACTACTAGTAAGAGTGCAAAACTACGAGTGATTTAGGGTAGATAGAGATCAGTGTTCCGCTTCAAATGACCCTTGGAATCATGAACAAAACAGACACATTTGACAGCACTTTTTCTAAATAGTAACTACATCGTAAAGCCGATAATAAACTTGTAGTTTTAGATAAACTATATACTAGATGGCGCGTCACCAAGCAAACACTACAATAGAAACACTTCAGCTGACGCATGCTAGTGTGCGTGAGCGTATGTCATACACTCGCCTTGTTTGACATTGTGTGGGTGTATAGTGGTGCCAGCTAAAGAAACTTTTCTTATTTTCCCATTTTATTTAGGAAATTTTTAAGGGCCTTTTAACTTATTTTTAACTTTTGACTTTCAACTTTTTATTTTTAATGCTTAATTTTTAAATTTTTACTTTTTAATTTAAACTTTTTTTTAACTTTTAACCTTTTTATTTTTGGCAGCCATATTGGATTGCGAAATGGACACGAAATTCTTACTTAACATACCAAAAACCTTGCCCGACAGTTGGCCGGTTTTTATTGGATAAACTTAACGTATCGTCCTTTCTAGGTACATCACTATACACTCGCTACTTCATATTCGCGACTCACTCTTGACCATTTTCAAATTATTTATTTTATGTGTCTGTATTTTCTAATGACTTGCCCAACACCTATTTCTACTAATATAAATCGGGGAATTTTGAATGCGAAACTGGCAATACCAACAAAAATGACAATTATAAATTACACATTATTTAAATATTGATTTAATAAAATTATGATGAATTATGAGTTACTTACAGATGGTAGGTGACTTTGCTGGTTGTTTTTAGTCACCTGTGTAATTTCTGCAAACTTTTATTGCACATTTGGCATATTTAGGCCAAAAAATTTTGATCGCATAAACAACCGTAACCCTTGACAAAACAATTGTCAATAAAGAGCGGGAAGCTGTTTATAACCGAACAGTTTGGTTATATTTTTTTAAATACATTTTTGACACTGCGGTTCCGTCTATATAACACGTCACTGCTTGTAGTATCTGAGTAAATATACATCGCCAGTATCTTTGACTTACGACGCGACGTTGTGCCGGAGAAATATCTGACAAAAGGGTACGAATTACTGGAGGATGAAGTTATCGCGGGAGGGTGTTGAGTTATGGTCGGCGCGTCGGAACCGAGCTAAGGTCGCGACAATGGATGTGGGTCCTGTTTTGTACACTAATATTACCATGTTACTAGTAAAAGACAAAGAGAAAAATATAGTGGGTTAAATAATACCTACATAGAAAAAACAATGGTAAGTAAAAATTTTTTTAAGAAAAAACTTTTTAGCATTAATTAATAGCATTAATTTTTCGCAGAATCTAGAAAAATTAATGCTATTAATTAATGCTAAAAAGTTTTTTCTTAAAAAAAATTTTTACTTACCATTGTTTTGTCATGGATTTTCGCCAAGTAACGCCTGTTTCTATCCAATACCTACATAGAATTTACTGTGTTGTTTGTATCTTGGTAACTAGGTAGTAAACGAAATTCTATAAGTAGAGAGATAACTACTTTCTTTTCTTTTCTGATGATGATACAGGCAGTAGTTACGAAAGTATTTAAGTATATAATTTATAATTACCATGAGGTTGTGACTATATGGATTTATGATAGTATCAATACATACAAAGAGCGACATAGTCATAATTGTGGCTAAGCTCCCTAAATAAAGATTAAAAAAATACATACAAAATTTTCAATTTCAGTTGAAAACCTTTTTTTTTGTGTTCATTCCCATTCAAGTTCGGTTGTTACGGTTGTTACAGATGACAGCATATTGCACGGGAGTTACTCGGTTCGTCCGGCGGCGGAGCGATCTGAGGAGGAGAGACGACAACTCTTGGCTAATCTCGACAGGAACCTCGACTGTATCTCCCAATGGGGAATTTTCCCTTTTGCGAATTTGAGGAACTTATTGACAAAGTTCTATATAAACTTGGTAAAACTAATAAGTACCTAATAGTATGTGGTGATTTTAATGTCGATTTACTTGTTAATACGCCTATGAGTTATAATATTTTAAATTTATTTAAATCACACAATCTTACAAACTTATTTTTGGAGCCTACTAGATATTGTAATACAATAGCCACGTGCCTGGATAATATATACAGCGATATGTTGCCAGAAAGTAAAAGTATTATAAAAAAGCTAGATTCAGACCATTGTGGGCAAATAGCATCTTTTAAAATCACTAAAGAAAAAGTTATAAAACGTAAAATATTATGTAGACCAATAACTGGTGACCGCTTGGAACGTATGAGGGTTGGACTTTGCAATAAAATTCCATTCTTAGACACTGGCTTAGATCCAAATGTAATGTATAAATTATTTTTTGATTCTTTTTACAACGAGTTCAACTCCATATTCAAGTCTAAGGAGGTCATGATTAGTGATAGTCCTACTTTCAGTGAATGGGCCACTGAGGGTATACACAAAAGTAGACAAAAACTTTATGAACTATACTCAGAAAGACAGCTTAATAGATCAGTTGAATTTCTAGATTATGTTAAAACTTATTCAAAAAAGTTTAAAGCAGATTGTTTAGCAGCTAAATCAAAATATATAAGTGATAAAATTCTCAATAGTGCAGACAAAGTTAAATCTACTTGGAAAATTATAAACGCGGAAAGAGGTCAACAAAAATTAAATGATAATCATTTTAAACTTAATATAAATGGTAAAATAACTACATCAGACTTCGAGGTCGCTAACGAATTTGAAAATTTTTTCTCCCGAATTCCTGTAGATTTGACAAAAACCCTAGGCTCTTCAACCCCCATTGCAGAATCTTTGTTAAAAGCAAACGTTCCTTGTTGTAACGTTATATTTAAATTCAGTAAAGTTAACATAAACACTATCTTAAAAACTTTTAAATCTTTAAATATCAAGAAAACAGCTGACCTCTGGGGCATCTCTGTGTATTTAGTAAATTCTTTTATTGAAATGGTTGCTCCTGAACTAGTAATAATATTTAATAATTGTGTTGATAGTGGTGTGTTCCCTGATTTAATGAAATCTAGTAAATTAATTCCCCTGTTTAAATCGGGTAGTACTTCAGATCTGTCCAATTTCCGTCCCATTTCTGTACTACCTACATTTAGTAAAATTTTTGAAAAAATTATGCTTAATCAAATGCAAAATCACTTTAACGTTAATAAACTATTACATACAAAACAATTCGGTTTCACTCGTGGTCGGTCCACCACTGATGCCGGAATTAAATTATTAGAGTGTATATACAGGGCCTGGGATGAGTCATATGATGCTTATGGTGTATTCTGTGACTTATCTAAGGCCTTCGATTGCGTTCAGCACCAGACTTTAATTAAGAAACTTGATCATTACGGAATCCGGGGGACGGCCTTGAATTTCGTCAATTCTTACTTAAGTGATAGGGTCCAGAAAGTAGTGATCAATGGTAAACAGTCACCTGGTTCTCCTGTAGCAATGGGGGTACCGCAGGGTTCAATTTTGGGACCTTTTCTTTTTCTAGTATATATTAATGATCTCCCTCACCTCATAAGAGACGACCACGAGGTAGTTTTGTTTGCTGATGACACTTCTTTAATATTTAAAGTTAAACGTGGACAGCGCGAACTTGACGATGTAAACATTGCCCTCTCTAGGATAGTCCACTGGTTTTGTGCTAATAATTTATTATTAAATGAAAATAAAACTAAATGTGTAAGATTCACCTTACCTAATGTAAGACTTGTTAAAACCAGTGTTAAGGTTAGGGATGATATAATAGAATTGGTCGATGACACTGTCTTCCTGGGCATAACGTTAGACTCCAAATTGCAATGGGGGCCTCATATCGGGAAAATTTCGGCCAGGCTTAGTTCAGCAGCCTATGCTGTCAAAAAGATCCGACAACTTACAGACATTAAAACGGCGCGTCTTGTCTACTTCAGCTACTTCCACAGTATCATGACATATGGCATACTACTGTGGGGTAACGCTGCCGATATTGAATGCATCTTTGTGTTGCAGAAGAGGGCTATCCGGACTATCTATGGAATGGGGTCTCGGGAGTCATTAAGAGATAAGTTTAAGCATATTAACATCCTTACAGTGTATTCACAGTATATTTATGAAATTTTATTGTATACCCACAAGAACAAAAGTAAATTTGTGAAAAATAGTGATATTCATAATCTAAACTTAAGAAATAAGGATAAACTGGCTGTTCCTAAATTTAGGCTTCATAAAGTGAGTAATTCTTTTGCGGGGAACTTTATTCGAATGTACAATACATTGCCAACCGAAATAGCAAATTTATCTGTCAATAAATTTAAAAAACTAATAAAAAGTAAATTGTGCCATAAAGCTTATTATAGTATTAATGATTTCTTAGATGACAAGGCGGCCTGGTTGTAACAACGTAACGAATTGCTCCTTTCTAAATAACTCTGTATTAGATTTAAGATGAAATATTTTGAAAAAAGCCGAGCTGAGTTTCTTGAGGGCTCTTCTCAGTCTCGTTGCATTTTGGAACCCTCGGTAGAGTCACACCAACTTCTGACGAATCTAAATAATTTTCTGAAAATTTCAAAGATAATAAACGTTATTTTATTTTATTTTATTTTATTTTGGGGTGCCGAGAACTTGGTCAAGTTCAATGCCCGCAAAACACATGCGTGTGCATTAGCAGCGAAGAAATCCCCTTTCCTCCCCCTTACATGTCTTCAGAATCCAATATTACCAATGAAAGATCTAGACATCCTTTGCATAGACGTTCGTCGAGAGTTCAATAATAAAAATACATTGAGAGATGCATTGGGCTAGCTTCGCGGAAACTAGGAATACTGAACAAGGTAAAGCGATTACACCGCACCAGAGGTGTCTGCTGTACAAGACGCAGATTAGACCCTGCGTCGAGTCGATCTGAGTTTTAAACTTTTTCGTTTAATAATTAAGAATTATTTTCATTAATTCGTAAAATAGGTATTGTTCCTATTATTAGATAAGACAGACGCTGAAGGTGATAAAATTTGATAACAGACGTTTCCTGTATTCATACATGCTTAACACAATAATTGACACACGTATAAAGGGATGGGCAACCTCAACCTTCACATGCGGCCAGACAACTAGAAACTCGCTAACGCTATCTATATCTATTCTATCTATCTATGTATGAAAGTATCCTTTAATATTTAAAACAGGCATTTTCCTCACTAATATTGTATCTTCTTATCTATCTCTTGAACTTCACAACCATCTACTCTCTTTGTAAAACCTTTTATTTTTATGTATAATATTTATATTACATTGTGCACAACTCCTATCAATTTCAACAATTTTCTTTCCATCCTGAGGTTGTTTGGAAGAAATTGCTCTTTAGCAATAAAGCCGCCTGTTGTACATTCTTTTTAAAAATATGTGTAAATATTTGTTTATGTTTTTGTGTACAATAAAGAGTATTTGAGACGTTAAACAGTTACACATTAAGTATTACTAGTAGAAAAATATAATTAATTATAAGATTTTTTATTATAATAATATAATAAACAATCTTTGGGTGAACGTGGAACTCACACCAATGTCTGCAAAATAATGTTATTGATTTTGTGTAGGTATAATAATCGTGCGTAAAACAGAAATGTATTATTATGAGTAACAGAATTAAGGCCTAATGAGATTGTTTTAGAATTTCAGTTGCAAATTTTTTAAATTTTGATTGCGAATTTGCGAAAATGTCAACGTCGGCAAGGTGTGTGTTGTACGTATATGTATTGTCAGACCATTGTCAGACACTGTAACACGTGTAAGAAGTCGTGCCAGTTTGTGGCTGTGTTCCACGTCACATGGCAAACGTCGTATGTGAAGGACCGACCAGTGTGTTTTACGCTTAACGCGACAACTGACATATTTGTCAATTTGCTGCGACCCACTCCCATCTAATTTTACTCCACATTTGAAGTTATGAGCAGATGACATAATCTAACCCAATTGCAGTAGTGTGGCCGACCCCGACACGCATGCCGACACTTCCTCGTAGAATTAATCCCGGAAACCCGGGACAGTTTACTCCACTATTTTTGTAATGGACTCTGTCCATTAGCCATAAATCGTCGGTGACGTGTGTGTGGGTGCGTCCTGCGTCTAGACGTATGAACACCATCCTTTGTCTGAATACTGTCTTTGCGACCAAGTTCTCGCTCAATAAAGTAATATGGGTTTTTGTGATTAAGTAAATTGCATTAGTTTATGTTGATTATTGGTGATACTTATAATTGTTATACCTGCCTGTGGTTTTATATAAAAAAATTGCTTCGATGGGTAACACTTTGCATTATATTCGTGTAGGGCAAAAAATAGTAGTTTTCATGACAAGGGAGTAAAATGATATATTGTTGTTGTTGTAGGCGCTATTTTGAATCCTGAGCGTAGGAATCCTTCTATGAAAAAAAAAAGAAATGTACTAGCGATGAAAAAAGTTCGCCCATTTTATTTATTTTTTAGTTGGATTACTATGAAAGATTCATGTTCCAAATTAAAATCTCATTATTGCACGCTAAAAGGTCTCTGAACAAAAAAGAGCTACTTTAGGCGCACTTATGTAGGAACAAAACCCTAATTTTATATAGAAGTGATGAAAATGTATTTTATAATTTAAATAATGCAACACTTCTGCCTTGTGTTCAGGTTAGTTGCGTTGAAGCTTAGATGGTTACTATGTACTTCTGACGTTATGAAGGTGTTTGTATACCTCTAGCTGGCAGGCGAGGGCGCCGCAGACGTGACTACGCGCAGGACCATAGACCTCCATGATCGAGGACGACGGACTAGCAACCCACCGTCCTTACAGAAGCAGGCTAGAAGGACAGCGTGCTGTGGGGCCTCACCCCATGCACGTCTTCACTCACCGACCCCAAAGATGCGGGGTAAAATCCGACCACCACGCAGCGGCCATACAGGTGGCCAAGGACCGCCGGGCACCACTGGCAATTCTTTTAGTGCTTACCAGAGGCGCTCGGCAATGGACGTAGGTGCGGCCGGGACCTAGCGCCGCGGATTAAAATAAACCTCTAGCTAGATTCTAGTATTCAAATAGTTGAAATTTATTTTTTAAATCATCTCTGGTTTCATAGATGATTGAAAAAAAGTATATTCAGTTCTACTATATTCAGAAAGTTCAGTTAAAATAGGTTCAGCCCTTTCACTGATACCTTGATACCTGATGTTATAAGGAACCACTTAGGCTACTTGTTATCCCGGGAATGTGTTCCAGTAGAAATTGGTAACCAGAAAACTATTGCACGCGGGTGCAATAGTTACTTTAGGTGCAATAATATTGTAGGGAAACCGTGGGTATCAGTTAGTAATTTATAAAATTCCAGAGGTACCTGAGAGGCGGATCCTTTTAACACGACAATACGTCAATGCAAATGCATGTTGGTAGGTAGTGCGATAACTCCCCTCGACAATATTCTATCGTTTAGTTTTTCCATGGACATCGAACGGTCGTATCTCACATTGATATATTGATATCAATGATTTTTGAAACTACCATGGAACAAAAGCTATCTCCGTTGGCGTAGGTATAAACTGCTTTATAAAATTATAATAATGCTTTTATGAAACCCACGACTATTAAGCATTTAATTTCCGAAGCGGGGTGTCTTCAACAAAAGAATAATATGATGAATTACAGAAAATTGTTTAATATCTTCCTATAACGCGCATCTTGAATGGCCACCCACATCCGAAGAATGCAGGAGTAATGAAGGGCTATTATTTCAACACGTGTGTTCGGCTTACTTCGGGGCACTTCGGGTACAGTCGTGCACGTTCGACACGAATGGAAAATTAGCTGTTGCTTGTTTCTAATTATCGGTTTGGTTGTGTGAAGTCGTGAGGTATTGAGATGTTACAAGTGCTCAGGAGTTTGATATTGAATTAAGATATTGAATAAACAGGGCTGGATAGCTATATGCAGTGGATATTTTTTCTACACATGCGTGCTCTTTTGAGTCAAAGAGAACCTAGAGAGTTAGTCAAGGCACTTCCTTCGGCACTGTCGTCGACACTACTACGAACAAGACCAATTATGTTATTTTATTTAATAATACTTGCAATCACAATTTACTATCTTTTAGCATTCCCATTAACTCCTTCAACTAATCTAGTACGGCTTGTGTTAGGTAGGAGTGGGTATTAGTAGGTAGTATGGTGTGGTGACCAGGGATTAAACTCACAACGGCGAAAAGCAATACCAATCTCTTTACCAGTACATTAAAGTCGCTTCATTGCTATTAATCACAACTCCCAAATCGTAATCTGTTAAGAGTAGTATAATATTCATGACCCACTTCTAGGAAAAATTCAGTCTAGAATTTTCATAAGAACAAATATTACCTAAAATATCCCGGCCTTCCCACGGCGCTGGTACAGCTTAGCCACAAAAGACACAAATATCTCGTTGAACAACAAGTATTAGCAACACTTGCAACAATCCTCAGATACGATCACTCCTCGCCTCGTTCAATCGAGCTCAAACAAAAGCTGGCTACACGCGAAGCTGCGGTGTACTCGCTGCGGGAGTTTCATTGTCTCTGTACTAGTCACAAGTGTGTGGGATGCATGCGGTATACCCATATCGTCAGATTGATTGGCTTTGAATGCCTTTGTGTTGCAAAAATTGAGGTGTGTTGGTAGGTACATAGACACACTGTGGGATACAAAGTTAGGTGTTCTAAAGTTCAGGCCATTTGATAATGCCAAAACGAAATTGATACCTACCTAATAGAATGATGAGTAAGGAAACAGGTGTAGCAACCTGACTATTAGATGAGATGTAGGTATAGTATAGGTACTTAACAAGATAGCTACTTATAGGTTCACTATTCAACGTGGCAATTCACTATTCAAGCAATCGTTCGACAATGACGCGATGATTTTACAAGTTCTTTTATAAATATTGTATTATACATTAACATGAATATTGTAAAAACTTATTGTACATTATATGAAATATTTTGTACATATTTAGTATTTTTTATTTTTTTTATATTTAGGTCGACAAATTGACGCCACCCGCCTGATGGTAAGCTGAGGCGACGTCTGGCAATTGAGGGCGACTCTCACAGTACACAGAAATACTATAGAGAGTGGCCCTCAACTTGACGACCCAGTAATGTGCCTCTTCACGCTTCGCTTAAAGAACCCAGGGTTATATGTTGGAGGAAACACGTGCGCAGGCAGGGCGTTCCAAGCCACCATCGTTCGGCAGAGAAACGAACGTTTAAAACGCTCGGTTCTCGCGAAGACGGTTTCCACGGTATGAGAGTGACATCTCTGCCTGCCACGAGTTGTTCGGGATCGGAAGGGAGAGGGTGGGATCAGGTTGAAGAGCTCTTCAGAACACTCACCGTGGTAAATACGGTAGAACGTGGCCAAGGAAGCAATTGTTCGGCGCTGGGCTAGCGGCTCAAGGCTTCCCGTTACCTCCGGACAGTCTATAATGCGAACAGCACGTCGCTGCATAGCGTCGAGTGCGTCCAGCAAATACTTCGCGGAGCCGTCCCAGAGGTGAGAGCAGTATTCAACGCAGGGTCTAATCTGCGTTTTGTACAGCAGACACCTCTGGTGCGGTGTACAGAATCGCCTTACCTTGTTCAGTATTCCTAGTTTCCGCGAAGTTAGCCCAATACATCTCTCAATGTATTTTGTGTTATTGAGCTCTCGACGAACGTCTATGCCAAGGATGTCTAGATTGTCCTTCAATGGTAATATTGCATTCTGAAGAGTGGGTAGGGGAAGGATAGGGGATTTTATCGATATCTGGTATACCTACTAAATTAATTAAGCTGAGAGATCAAAAATTATAAATTGGCTGTCTCCTCGTAGATGTACAGAAAAAAATCAACAAATAATTGGAGCACGGTTCAAGTTGCCCTGAATCCGGGTATGGAAAAGGAAGACCTTTTGTACTTTAGTTGCATTTATCTCTAATACTAACGAAAATGTGCAAATATCGAGTCTATTAACACACATTTGACACCACACACAATATTGTCGTTCCAAATAACATTTGTAGTTGTCACTGCAATTAGTATGTGATACCTGTTGGTTTATTTACAAGTAAACCTTAGTACTTGGGTGGTCGGATACTCGCAGTAGACGCGTTACAAACGGACGGTGCGAAGCGAACGTTCAATACGATACTTGCCAGTTAATACTCGCTTTATTACTTAGGCAATGGTTTAACCCAAAGGAATAGCTATTGGAATGTCTCGTGAATTTTAGTACGACACCTTTTATGAAATTTTTCAATTAACTTTCTTCACACACATATCACGTAGGCGTGATATGTGTGTGAAGAAAGTTAATTGATAAAATTAGGCTGCCTAATAGGTTAGGCAGCCTTAATACGCATCAGAGGTGGATTACACACCCTAAATTTGTTAGTATTTTTAGCCCCACGTAATAGGCCAAGCCTATTGCCGTCACCGGGTACACATATAATGGGTTATGTCCGTATATATCTGTAAAATGGCCGAATGAATTGAATAAAAAATAGCAGCTATATTGTAATTTTGAAAAAAATTTGAAAACCGTTGCCTTGCCATAAAATGTTGATTGCAAATGTGAATGTGAATTTCGTGTGAATGTGAACAGAAGGCAGCAAAATCTTACGTGGCAGCCGCTATGTCCTGGGCGTCTCGGACTATACGTGCTACTTTTAATAGACTTTGCTGAAAATATTGACTGCTAGACAACTTATTTCACTATAAATACGTCCAGCATTTTTACATATTTTTGCGTATGAAATGTAAGTACTTGCAAGTAAGATTGGCTTGAGCCCGGGTGATATTGGACTACATATAACTCGCTCGTCGCTTATGCTTTAGCCCATACATGTAATTTAAGTCGGAAGTAAGTTATCAAATATCGAAGTGCATTAAGTTTTAGTGGCTCTTACTGAATCGGTTTATTACACGTTAACTTGTCAACTACAAATATTACCTTACACGTACCAGACAATAAATTACTATTAGTTACATTGTGTGTAAACTTTCCATACATTATAATGTTTGAAGTTATAATCATTATTACATATTATAAAACAAAGTCTGTATGTATGCGTGTGTACTCGCTATATGTAAAACTACGCAACGGATTTTGATTGATGTGGTTTTCACCAATGAATAGAGGGGTCCTCGAGGAAGGTTTTTGTGTATAAAATTTGTCAAGCGGGCGAAGTCGCGGGCGTCCACAAGTTCATTAATAATAGTACCTAAGTATTTTTTAAATAAGTAAGAAATTGTGAACCTAATATAGAAATATATATGGTTTATTATGATTAATTAATAACATCGGAGGTGCCTGAAAATTTGTATTTTCGAAAAGTCTGACACAGTAATAGTTTTAACCGATTTGAGAGATAATTCTTTGAGGTAGGTAAGTACCTATAACAAAATAATATACTTAACCAAGTTCCCGTAGATATTTTCTAGTTTTTTGTTGCCGAAATGGAGGGAGAGTCTATAGCCCTTTCCGGCCTTTTGGGTATTATTGCGAGAGCCTCGTGTGTCTGTCAGCAGATACGCCACACGGAGGTTAGCATATCTTTAAAGTTTTGATAGACCTCTTAACATCCTAAGCCATATATAAAGACAAAGATTTGTATTTTTGTTTGTAATGAATAAACTCAAAATCTACTGTGCCGATTTCAAAAATTCTTTCACCATTGGAAAGCTACATTCACCCTGAGTAACATAGGCTACTTTTTATCGCGGTATTGTGTTTCCACGGGAACCGGGAAATCACACGGGCGGAGCTGCGGCGATCAGCTAGTGATAAATAATTCGATGACATTTTTGCTTTAATAATTTGTATAAGTTGAATCTCTTCTTTGGTTGTGTATTGTGTTCAGGCTTGATAAATCATGTTTACTTACGGTTGTTTCTCACATAATATATTCACTGTGACATACCTGCAAATGAGATAAAATGCATTAAATATAGCTACTAGTTCTCTAAGATGGCCCCAATCGAAAATGTATGTAAAACGATTCCTGTCGCAATTTTAAAGCTATCGACTTGAAGTTTGGCATGCAGATAGATCACATTAACGTGCTTTGCTGTATAGTTTTGGGTGTATTTGACTCCTATAGTTTTTGAGTTATCAAGAATTAAAGAAACATGTCTTTGACAGTACTAAAAAAATTTGATTGTCGCCTCGCGTTTATTGAAGAAGTAAGTAACATAAGAGTGTATTGTTGGCTCGCGTCATTGTTGAAAATTTTATTATTTTTTTTAATATTTATATTTTTTATTTTTTTTATTTTTTGAAGGTTAACTAGGTTACGTTAGGTTACTAGGGTTTTCCGTCTTAATTATTTCGATGTAACAGCCCGCGTTCCAGCGAACACCTAGTTTATGTAAATTTTAAAGCTTTTCTACAATAAGTGCAGTATTCCAAAAAAATTAATGACTACTATTATACGTAAGTAACAATTTTATAAATATTTATTTTACATGTATGTTTATTACAATCTTCCATGCTGGCCTGGGAGTGAAAGAAAAACATAGAATGTGCCAGCCCTAACTCAACCCAGGGGTGTCGTAGAAGGCGACACCGTGGGAGACTGCCTGGTGCATAACAACCGGCACTGGTAGGCAGTAGGCACCCAACATGCGGAGGGCAAACCGCCTACAATAGCATTCCCAAGGAGGGTTGACGTCAGGAAGGCCGGTACCTGGGTCATAAAAACTAATAGCCAAAACCTTTAGCAACATGACAGGTAAAAAAAGAAAGAGACAGAGTTAGGGCGTACCCCACAGGCGACGCGCAGGGACAGCACCCGGTACCTGTGGGAAGAGGACAAGGGTTATCACATCGGGGGTGGATGCGACGTAAGACGCAAGCCCATAGCGAAAGAGAAGTAAGACTGAGATATGCAAGTTGGAATGTTGGGTCTATGACTGGGAAAGGAAGAGAATTAGCCGATGTGTTTAAAAGAAGAAGAATAAATGTAGCTTGTTTGCAAGAGACTAAGTGGAAGGGCGCAAGTGCAAGAGAGATTGGTGAAGGACATAAGTTATATTACAGTGGGAGTGATGGAAAAAGAAATGGAGTTGGTGTAGTACTGGACGTTAATCTGAAAGAAGGAGTGACCGACGTGAAAAGAGTGAACGACAGGATAATAGTTGTGAAAGTAGTATGTGAGAGTCTGGTGCTAAATGTGATCAGCGTGTATGTACCACAGAGTGGATGAGATGACAGGGGGAAAGAAAAGTTTTGGGAGAAATTTGATACAGTTATGATGAGTATACCAGAAAGTGAGGAAATATGTATAGGAGGTGATTTTAATGGCCATGTAGGAAGAGTAAATGATGACTATGAAAGAGTGCATGGAGGATGGGGCTACGGAACCCGTAACAGCGACTGCTTTTAAGGAATAACAGAAAGAAAAAGGGAATGAAAGTGAAAAAGAAGCAAAAAAGGTAAGGTATAAGGAATTGAGTAAAAAGGCATAAAAAGCGGTAGCTATAGTAGATCCCAACACAACTCTTTAAAGCCCTCAAGAACAACTATTTAAAGCCCTTGATGGACCTAAAGGCCAAAAACCAAGAAGGCACGGCCTTCTGTGATGTTCCTAACGGAGACACAGATACGCCGCCCTGACGACACGTCGTACCTCTGTTACCCGGGCTATATCATTGAGGAACAATTCCGCGATAAAGCCGGGGTGTGCGTGTTCGTTAGGGCGGATGTTTGCTGCCGCCGGTTGCGCTGTCTGGAGAACCCCTCCTACTCCGTCCTTTGGCTGCACGTGGATCATGGCTCCATGAGCCAGATCTACGTGTGCGTCTACCGCTCCCACACAGGGGACACTGGGACAACAAGGCTTTTCGAATACCTCAGCGAGATGGCTGACGATGCGCAGGTGCGGTTCCCGAACGCTGACCTGGTTTTCCTGGGGGACTTTAACGGTCATCACGTTGAGTGGCTGGGGTCCCTTAGGACCGATCATGCGGGACGAACCGCCCATGCATTCGCTCGCTCCCACGGGCTGACCCAGATGGTACGGGGGATCACCCGGATACCTGACAGGTCAGACCACACGCCCGCCTTGCTGGATCTACTGCTGACGAGTCGCCCAGCCGAGTACAGTGTGTCGGTACGCGCCCCACTGGGTACATCCGACCACTGTGTGGTGCACGCCAGCTTCCAAGTGCCACCGCCTGCTCGTGCTGAACAAATGACTCGACGACTATGGCACTACTCGTCGGCAGACTGGGATGGTCTCCGCGATTACTTTGCGTCCGTCCCGTGGAGCCAGCGCTGCTTTGTAGGGAAGGCGCCTTCGGTTAGCGCTGCTGCCATTGCTGGCGAGATCAGTCTAGGGATAGAATATTATATCCCTTTCACTGATGTCGCCAGCATCCGCAAAGCTCGCCCCTGGTTCGGGCGTGAATGTGCCGAGGCTGTCCAGAAAAAACAGTCGGCATATCGCGCCTGGGTCAGGGCTCGGGCGGCACGTGACCCGAACGTGAACCGCCTCAAAGCAGCGTACAATCGGGCCACTAGGTTCAGCAAGAGGGCCTTCAAGAGAGCGGATGCCCAGCGCGTCGCGCGGCTTGGTCAGGAGCTCACATCCCATCCCACGGGCAGCCGTGGATACTGGCAACTGGCCAAAGCCGTACAGTCAAATTTTTGTCAACCCTCGCTGCCACCACTGCGTTTTCCTGATGGATCACTGGCTCACAAAGCCCAAGAGAAGGCGGACATGCTCGCAGACCTCTTTGCGGCTAATTCCCGGGTCGATGACCGTGGCCTGCAGCCCCCCGCCATCGCCAACTGTGGCCACACTATGCCTGATATTGTTATCAGGCAATGTGATGTACGGGCAGTGCTGCGGTCACTCGACACGCGGAAAGCCAGTGGCCCTGACGGCATTCCGGCGGTGGTGCTACGAAAATGTGCTGCTGAGTTGTCTCCAGTATTAACGCGTCTGTACCGCCTGTCATACTCTACAGGCCTCGTGCCGGAGGCCTGGAAGGAGGCGAACGTACAACCGATCCCCAAGAAAGGGGATCGATCCGATCCAGGCAACTATCGACCCATAGCTGTCACCTCAGTCATTTGCAAGGTGCTCGAGCTTCTTATTAATAAGCAGCTCATGCGATACCTGGAGGATCACTCGCTAATCAATGATCGGCAATATGGCTTCAGGCCAAAACGATCAACGGGTGACCTCCTGGCATTCGTCACGCATGTATGGGGTGAGGCTATGGAAAAGTTCGGCGAGTCCTTGGCTGTTAGCCTGGACATCGCCAAAGCTTTCGATAGGGTCTGGCATGCTTCGCTCCTTTCCAAGCTTCCGGCATATGGTCTACCTCCTCAACTGTGCAGCTGGATTGCCAGTTTTTTAAACGAGCGCCGAGTGCGGGTCCTCTGCGATGGCCAGGCTTCTCGCTTTTTGCAAGTGAATGCCGGGGTACCGCAGGGGTCCGTACTGTGTACCAACTCTCTTCTGCATATCAACGATATGCTTTCCCTCGGGAACATTCATTGCTATGCAGATGACAGTACATTGCACGGGAGTTACTCGGTTCGTCCGACAGCGGGGCGATCTGTGATAGAGGAGGAGAGACGACATCTCGTGGGTGATCTCGACCGAAACCTCGACAGTATCTCCCAATGGGGTGCCGAAAACTTGGTCGAGTTCAATGCCCACAAAACACAGGCGTGTGCATTTACAGCGAAAAAATCCCCTTTCCTTCCCCTACCCACTCTTCAGAATGCAATATTACCAATGAAGGACAATCTAGACATCCTTGGCATAGACGTTCGTCGAGAGCTCAATAACACAAAATACATTGAGAGATGTATTGGGCTAGCTTCGCGGAAACTAGAAATACTGAACAAGGTAAAGCGATTCTTTACACCGCACCAGAGGTGTCTGCTGTACAAAACGCAGATTAGACCCTGCGTTGAATACTGCTCTCACCTCTGGGACGGCTCTGCGAAGTATTTGCTGGACGCACTCGACGCTATGCAGCGACGCGCTGTTCGCATTATAGACTGTCCGGAGGTAACGGGAAGCCTTGAGCCGCTAGCCCAGCGCCGAACAATTGCTTCCTTGGCCGCGTTCTACCGTATTTACCACGGTGAGTGTTCTGAAGAGCTCTTCAACCTGATCCCACCCTCTCCCTTCCGATCCCGAACAACGCGTGCCGGGCAGAGATGTCACCCTCATACCGTGGAAACCGTCTTCGCGAGAACCGAGCGTTTTAAACGATCGTTTCTCTGCCGAACGATGGTGGCTTGGAACGCCCTGCCTGCGCACGTGTTTCCTTCAACATATAACCCTGGGCTCTTTAAGCGAAGCGTGAAGAGGCACATTACAGGGTCGTCAAGTTGAGGGCCACTCTCTATAGTATTCCTGTGTACTGTGAGAGTCGCCCTCAATTGCCAAACGTCGCCTCAGCTTACCATCAGGCGAGTGGCGTCATTTTGTCGACCTAAATATAAAAAAAAAAAATAAAAAAAAAAAGAAATATCCGCTTAGCGAAAGAAAGAGAAGATAGAACGAAAAATGTAAAACATGTGAGATGTATAAAAGATGAAAAGGGTACAGTTTTAGTAAAAGAAGATGAAGTAAGAAATCGATGGAAAGTGTATTTTGAAAAACTTATGAATGAAGAGAATGCGTGGAGTGGAAATTTAAATGAGGGACGAGTCAATGTAGGTTTAGTGAAGGTTATTGCCAAATATGAAGTGAGAACGGCGGTACGAAATATGAAGAATGGGAAAGCCGTAGGGCCCGACGGCATTCCAGTGGAAGTGTGGAAGAAATTGGGAGAAGATGGATGTCTGTGGCTGACTTTATTCTTCAATAAGTTATTGTATGAGGTGACGATCCCCGATGAATGGTGCAATAGTTCACTAGTGCCCATTTTTAAAAATAAGGGTGATGTACAAGACTGCGGTAACTATCGAGGAATAAAGCTCATGTCACACAGTATGAAAGTTTGGGAGAAAGTGATAGATAAACGAGTGCGAGAGGAAAGCGAGGTTACCCAAAACCAGTTCGGATTTATGGCTGGTCGCGGGACTACCGACGCCATATTTGCACTCCGCCAGCTCTCTGAAAAACATAGGCGTGCACACAAAAACTTGCTTGTTTATAGATCTCGAGAAGGCATACGACCGGATACCCAGAACGGTTTTGTGGTGGGCTTTGAAAGAGAAAGGTGTGCCTGGGAAGTATGTAGAGTTGATCTGTGCAATGTATTGTCGATCGAGAACGATACAGGAAGAGACCCCCTGGTGTATGCTATTTGCCGATGACATTGTTCTTGTCGGTGAAGACGGGCCTGAGGTACAGAGCAGACTGGAGGAATGGCAGTGTAAACTGGAGAGTGTAGGCTTGAAAATCAGCAGAACCAAAACGGAGTACATGTTCTCCGTTTTCGGCGGTCTCCAGCTTTACACCCATAACGCTAGACGGCGTACCATTGCCAATCTGCTCCAGCTTCCGATACCTCGGCTCCCTTATCCAGGACGATGGGGAAATCGATCGTACAGTGAAGCACAGAATTGACGCAGGTTGAATGAAATGGCGGCAGGTCAAAGCCACTATATGCGACCCCCAATTTCCTCCGAAACTTAAGGGGAAAATTTACAAGACTGTCGTCAGACCTGCCGTCCTGTATGGACTTTCATGTGTGGCCGTAAAAGCGACGGATGAAAGAAAACTGCATGTAGCGGAAATGCGAATGTTAAGATGGATGTGTGGTGTAACAAGGATGGATAAAGTAAGGAACGAGTATATTAGAGGACGTTTGAAAGTTGCCCCAGTAAATGAAAAAGTGAGAAGCGAACGGCTATCATGGTATGGACATGTTATGAGAAGAGAGGAAAGTAATGTGGTAAGAAAGGTACAAAGTATGAATGTAGATGGCCTGAGAACTCGAGGTAGGCCCAAGAAAAGATGGATAGAATGCGTGAAAGAGGATATGACCAGGAAATGAGTGACTGAGGAGATGACGTGTGACAGGGATGTATGGAAGATGAAAACATGTTGCGCCGGCCCCAAATAATTGGGATAAGGGCAGGCAGATGATGATGTATGTTTATTATAAGGTTAGTAAAAAGCACACGATCCAACTAATGTGAACTATAGAAATTTTTACCACCAAGGGTTAAGAAAATGGAAAAAAGTGGATATGGGGAAGGAAGGTCCTGTCCACAAAATAATATAATAATAAATAGGAGTAGTTAATACATACTTTTTGAAAGTCAAATAATCCGCCCATTCGATTACCACACATCCGAGAAGAAGGGCAAGAAACTCGCAGGTACTTAGGTTAAACTATTTGGCGTTCGGTCGGAAGTGAAATAGTGATAATTACTTACATATTATACACATATTAAACTTGCTTACTTAGATACAATTTGAGAAAAGTTATATTTTCAGCTACTTCAGAATATTAATAAGTCACAAGTCAATACAATACAACAGAAGCGACAAAACTGTTAAATTATTCAACGAAAAAAAACCAAGATCAACAATTTGCATACGAATACGAACACTTCATAAACTCGTTCATTCCACCCACGCAGCACAGCTAAAAGGACTATTATTTTAATACACACAGGAATTATAATCCTTTGACGAACGTCAAAAGGAAAATTGAGAGAAGAAACCAGAATGCATAGAAAATTGTATAGTTTTGAAAATTTAATTTAGTCCAAATTCACTTTTATTACGTTGCATTAAGAAGTGATGATTAGATTTAAGGTTGTAGATGAATCGCGTGGTGTATCTGAATGGGTGAAATAGTTAGTGTAGCCAAGTGCAATGTAAATTTGGCGATGTCCTTGTGTGGCTGGCTCGTTTATTTTGTAGGGAGCGTCTCTGATTTGTTTTATTGATATTGCGTTATGTTTGAAACGTTTGTTTAGAAGGCTTTATTACTCAGTCTACTGTGTCATCGTCCATTTTCAGGGAATATACTGAATAGTGTTTTTACTGTTATTGTTATTGTGATTTCATCGCTTCCCGATGTCTGTCCCTTCCCTATGTATGCTTAGATCTTCAAAACTACGCAACAGATTTGGTTTAACGGATGGTGGAATGGACCAAGTTTTTACCAGTATGATTAATCTTTAACTGATAAAGAATAAATGTCTTTCTTTTAAGTTAAGATGTACCGAAGTCGTTTCAAATTATTCGAAATAATTTTAGCAGTCACTCGATTATGGAATAAAGTAATTTTCAAAGAGGCTTGTCCTTAATTTGGTCGCTAAAATATAAGTAGGTACTTGACGAATAAATTAATTTTAGACAGCGAATTAAATTACTTGACTTCGTTATCTTATCTTAGTGAAATATTCTCAACGTTGGAGTGTTCTTAATTTGAATTTAGAGTTTTGACGCTATTGTTACCTATTAGATAGTGGCAAGTAGGTATTTTGAGAAGGAATACTGGAGGCCTGTAACCAGCAGTGGGAGTCAAAATGAGCTGAGGTGATGGTGACGAAGTAGATATTACTTAGGTAGTTGTTTATTGTGATTTTATTGTGATGTTTACCAGCTTTTCTTTTTAATTCCGCGAGACCCCGGCCACTCCCATGCCCATGCTGCGGGCGTCTCTGGTGACACTAGAAGGTATTTCCTGTGGCGCCCGGCGGACTTTGGCCACCTGTGTGGCCTTTTCGGGAGGTTTACCAGCTATGTATTTATGATAAAGTTATTAGTTTCTCGTTCCTAATGCCCACGAGAACACATTGTCGGGATGAAAAGTAGCAAATAGCACTCTGGGATAATGCAGCTACAAATAATTAATTAAGTATTAAAAGAGTTTTCATAATCGGTCCAATTACTTTTATAGACTTCTCTGTACTAGTTTTATCACTTTATTATACTGTCAGTTACATAATTTAATAGATTAGTATAGACTTATTTGTAACGAAAACCGGCCAAGTGAGTGTCGGGCCACGCATAGTATAGGATTCTGTAGTCACCCACATATAACTCCTGAACTACTGAACAGAGTTATTATCTGTTATAGTTTTCCCTTAAAGTTCATTACATAGACTACCAACTAGATTTTTTGTGATTAAATCACAAAAAATTTAACTACACGTGATTTAACTTTATAACGCATTTCTTGTGTTAACAAGAAGGAGGGAAGGTACCGCTAAAACACATAATTTGTCTACGTAGTAAATACACTTATCCATGCAAAGTTTCATCTTTCTAGCGCTAACCGTTTGGGAGGAAAGCCGAAGGTGTATAGACGGACGGACGGACTGACGGAAGGACATATGAAACTATTAGGGCTCCGAGACTTACAAAAGTACTACGGAACCCTAAAAATCACTTCAGACTTCACGATAAATGCTAAAAAGTTCAGACATTCAGATCGGGTTTATTATACCTAATTACCTGTAAATATGTATTTCATTTCATAAAAATATTTTGTAACTTGTCACCATTGATATGCATAGAATATTTAGAAGAGTATATTTGATCTAAGCTCGTCACTTTTTTGATATTTTTTGTTTATTTTTATCATGTAAAACACCACAACAAAAACAAAGTTAAATTTTCAAGCAGTTAACCTTAAACCCTTGTTTATTTTGTAATAATAAGTTACCCCAAAACGTGGCCCGAAACTTAAAAATGACTTTTCGTTACCAACTTGTCGACGAAGCAGTATTTGGAACAAACTTCCAAACCAATATCAGTGGAACAAGTTACAAACTGCTAACGTAAAGGTTTCTAACCCTGGCCCTGTAGGCCGCATCCACATTACGTCTATGATAGTCAGCTATTAATTTATTTGATATTTGAAAAACACGTCAGACATTGACAAAAATCGACTTTAAATTGTTCAAATAATTAAATTGCCAATATTATTCAAATAATTGTCGGGAAACAGTAGCCCATACCGGAAGCAGTAGTTTTCAAATAATTAATAAAATTTTCAAAATCGGTTCACTCAGTCGAAAGATACTTATAAGGTAACAAAGACTGCACTTAACCAGATATTTAACTATAAGCAGGCGGGACTCAGTTTGCATCTAGGTTGGAACTGATATTTAGTCCCACCTGCTTTAAAATTTTAACTAAGTACCCAGTGACACCACCTTTAATTTCGTCGACCCATTCGTCGACATCCATCCAGCCGTTAGCCAGGCCTGTAGAGGGGAACAAAGAGACATACATACATACGAAACACATAACCCTCGCTGACGCAGTCGGGTAAAAACAGTCAAATTGAGAACCTCCTCGTTTTTTATAGTTGAAAATGTTTCCGTTACAAAATATACTCAGTGTGCACAACTCTTTATCGTACGACCTTTGAACTAATTTAGTATACAAACTTATAAGTAAACTTTTCCCTTTAGTAGAAACGAAATTTTGTAAGTTTTGTCGGTTTTAAACAAAAACAAACAATGCTCATAATTTTTCATAAAATATTTCATACTTACTATTGAAATAGCTTTGAGTACGTAATTGTTTATATCAAGTTATGGTAACTTTATCTTTTTACGCATTTATTTATTTGTGGGTCGTAAGGAGCCCATCGAACGCCGCTGGGGTGAAGTGGGGTGCGGTAGACATCGTGTATACTTTATAAAAAGTTATAAAAAAAACTGGCTGCTTAGGCTCTGCCCGCGAGATTTAGTGTTGTCGTTCCCAATACCCACGGGAACACAATCATCACCGGGGTACAAATCCCATGTCACTCGGGAATAATGTAGCTATCTAAGTGAAGCGGGGGTTCAGTACGTACTGAGCTTATTCATGCAAACAAACAAACAATCAACAACTCTGTCCTTTTTGTAATATAAGTAGGTACATATATATACAACGTGAACTGATACGAGTATGCCACAAATTGTCGGAGCATGTCAGTATCAAACGCATTGGCGTTTTGCATTAATATTCTATACACAGGGTTGTCTGTTAGTTTTGTACAATATAGATATTGATTGCAATCACAAAGCTTATTAACTTGGTATTGACATAGCATTCAGTTTGTTCTTTGTATGGGCTAGTATATATTTAGAAACTGTTTTGAATAAATGTGAAAGTGTTGGTGAAAGCAATATCTTACATATTCATTTTATTTTTATTTTATTATTTATTTTTATTCATTATTAATTCAAACCTAGAATCCACGTTCCTCAAGAAAATGTAGCGTTAATTGTCTATTTGTTTGACGATAAGTTCTGTGTCCGTATGTTAATTTGTTCGATATACGATTTCGTTTTCTCCACACATTACATACCATGCAGCTTACACACTGATAACGTTAGGGAAATGTGTGAAATGTATGGAGAAATACGAAACCGTATATCGAGCATATTAAAGTAAGGAACTGGTACTAGACACACAGTCATAAAACTCGACGTTTGACACCTACCGAATCATTCCTTTTCATTCTATGTAAAATACAAATTGTCCGATTATTCAAGATACGATCGAAGATTAATCTTGAAGTGTCATACATAACTCCAAAATTCGTTCCAAAGCGACACAAATCATGTGGTAATATGACTAGAGAGTCTATTGTCCAGGGCGCGGCAGCGGCGGCGGCGGCGGTGGGCGCGTGGGCGCAGCGCGTGTCAAGTGCGTAAACGCCCCAACACGAACTACTAATGACTCTGAGACATTCATTTTCAAGTACCAGTGTTGGTGGAATGTATTAGATATGGGAAATTAAGGCATGTACAACAATATTTAGTTAGATTTATAGGGAACATTGCAAATCTTGTCTACCAAATAATTACATTCTTATAAGTACAAGTATTCCTAGGAACACTGACGTTGTGTCAAAGACCGCTAATCTTACTTGTATTGGGAATTTTACAAAAATAACATTCCTTAGGCAAATATGAGTCTGTGTAAAGAACGGGGCCTTTCTTAGTAGGTATGAGGTAGGCACCCTGTACTGTATATTTTATTTCTTAATGGCTGGAAGATATGTTGGACAGTGAAGTAAAAGACCTTTGATAATGCTATAAAGCGAAACTGGTCTGTAAAAATAAGTATAATAAAGTAGTGGAACAGTATACAAGTATGTTAATTCATCATGTATCACCTGTACTATACCTGTACTATAGTTTTCTTTTATGTGTGGTTAGATAGGTGTACCAATAATTTGACTGTTGCGGATACTTGTATCCTCTTCAGACACACTACGGTACACAATACATCTCCAGATATGCGGTGTGTCTGAAGGGACTACAGACAACTGTATTAGGTAGGTACTCGTATGTCATTTTTAGAGGCGAATCACAACTACTGTCATTCTTGGCAACTAATAATCTCAAATAGTTTTACAATATGATCGCAATCAATAGCTATTGTTCTGGACTTGAACTAGCGACTATTCCCTTTTCAGGAGGAAAAACTGTCTAAGACACTGCAACTGTCTAAGACACAACTAGTCCAAGACCTCAATACTTGCGTTTATATTATCAGTGCGCGGGAGAGCGTCAGAGCGCCATCTGAGAGCTGAGAGAGAGGCTGTGCGTAATATTGCAATATAACTAAAAATCGGCAGTCTTGGGTGACTTAAAAATGTCTCTGCACCCAAGAATAACGCCAGAGTTGTACATAGGAAGATGTATCATTAAAATTATCTACCTTAATGTATTTAAGTATCAAAGGTCTTTACTAAACACCATGCATTCTTTCTTTGATTGAAATACGACCAAATTAATACATATTTGTACAGTTTTGATGTTCTGAATGTAAGTGGATCTCCCAACTCATTAATATAACACCTCGGGGCGGAGACATGCTTGACACAAGTTGCGCCCACGCACATAAGACAAAGCGACGGATATGCGACCGAAACATAACGTGTTTTGTTTGGAACATAGTGTTAAGTTGAAGTTACATATTATTTAAACTATTTTGTACTGATATTTGTTTCTGTTTTCGGAGTTGTAGGCGTTCTACAATATAGTGTTTTAACGGTATTTTAAAGTAGACACGAGATTTCCGTTTTTTAATACACTTAAAAGCTTTCGCGAGATCCCTTTCTTGTGAAGGCCTTCTAATTCAATCGTCGGACTGGGAAGCCGACTTCTGCGTCTGCTCCTGACTGGAAGACTGATTTCTTTAATCATTTTGAAGTAGGTACCTACCTACACAATCACTTCAATTTTTTACAATATTACGGTGATTTTTTGATTATGTCGATAGCCCATTTAATTGAATTTAAAATTTAATATTAGGCCAGCAAGAATGACTCACCGGTGTCTGGGAGATTAGTTTCTTGAATCCTGTTGAAGACCGGCGCCGGTGGTCAGATGCTGTTGTTACACAAACCACTTTCACTTTGAACAGTTTTTGGATTGTTAAATTATTTGTTTTTGTGGAGAAAATTAGTTTGAACGTCTCAAATATGGTGGACGTTGAATGGCACAGTGGCGCCACACAGTGGACGCCGGGTGATTTAGAGTCAGCTGACCATAGATTATAAAAAGAACTGTACATTTCCCCCCACCGAAATCCGCAAGGATTTCCCAGTTACGATACCAAGTTCGGTAGAATTTGCTAACTAGTTTGAGTGTAGGAGGATGTATAACGTGTGTAATTGAATAGATAAATTATATATTGAGAAATAGTGTAATTAAGTTTAGAACAATGGACTGTATAATGTATAAAAATAAATTAAACTAAATCTAAGTAAGGAATTATAGTTTAGTTAAAAGTTGTGATCGAGAGGCAACGGGCTTACTTTTGAAACTGGACGAGTTAGTTCGTTGCCGTTCGATGTTTTTAAACGAATTACACGGACCACGCCATCGGGGCCACTATGCAGTTTCGTAATTCTACCTAGTGCCCATTTGAGTGGCGGGACATCTGAATTTATAAGAACAAGATCACCGAGTTGTAAATTGTTTGAAGAACTATGCCATTTTAGGCGTGTTTGTAAAGTATGCAAGTAATCTTGTTTCCAGAGTTTCCAAAATTGTTGAGACATCTGCTGGACAAGTTGCCATCGATTCAGTCTAGAGCCAGAAAGATCTGTAAGACTGTTCTCCGGTACAGACAGAAGCTCCCTACCTATGAGGAAATGTGCCGGTGTTAACACTTGAAATTCGTTCGGGTCGCTGGACAGCGCGCACAGAGGTCTCGAGTTCAGTACGGCTTCGACCCGTATGAATAGTGTGCCCAGCTCCTCGAATGATAACGCTCTGGTACCAATGGTGCGTCGTAAGAGAGCGCGGGCCCCTTTAATGATGGCCTCATGTAGTCCACCGAAATTACTGCCCGTTGGGGGATTAAATCGCCAAACAATACCACGAGAAATAAAACCGTTATTGATATTAATCGATTCGTCGTTTAAAATTTTGCCTATTTCGCTTAATTGTTTATTTGCTGACACGAAATTCGTACCATTATCTGAAATGATAGAATGGCACAAACCTCTCCTAGCTGTAAATCGATCGAAACATGCCAAAAAACATTCCGTACTTTGTGATGACAACACTTCTAAATGAACTGCCCGTGTCGCACAACACACGAACGCACAAAGATAGGATTTGGAGATGCGAGCGTTCCTACGCGTTGACTCTTTTGTAGGAAACGGTCCGCCCATGTCTACACAAACAGTGTGAAATACATGAACATCCTGAGAGCGATATTTAGGTAATTCGCCCATTAAGGGTTGTCGACTCGTAGGAGTTGCTCTGAAACAAGAAATGCATTTCCTAGTTCGTGACCTAATAGCATTGCGTGCGTTGACGATCCAATACTTTTGTGTTAGTAGACTTTGAAGTGTGCGAGGACCCACATGTAAGTAAATTTTGTGGAAATGATCAATTAGAATCTTTGTGAAGGGGGCATCTTTAGGAAGTAAAAGAGGGTGCTTTTTTTTGGTAAGATAACTCTGACTGGGAAAGTCGACCCCCCACCCTGAGGAAACAATCAGGGTCAATGAAAGGGTTGAGTTTCTTTAAAGAAGAATTACTATTACCACCCTTTTAATGCCTACATTTCACTACCAAAATGATGCTCTTGTACGGTTTTCACTAATATACTGTGGGCGCGCCTAGTGTCTGTCACGGTTAGACAGCCTGTACGTGCGCCTGATGGCAGTCTACAGTTACGTATAAACTGTTAGCATCGTGCTACCACATTGATCAATTTACTAAAACTAGAATACTTTTCGGTTACAGTGTAAAGTGAGCTGGTTGAATCAGCATCCGTTGACACTAACAATGTCTTGACGCACTTAAGTTCGGGCGGGTTGCAGTCACGAAACTCGTCCATGGTTCTAATTGGCCAGTGTAGGCGATCTAGATCGAGCCAGTCTGGTCCTGTGAACCATTCTCGCGTGGCTAGCATGACTGACGGTAAAGCTCCACGAGAGCAGATATCGGCAGGATTGTTTACCCCACTGACATGATACCAACACTCACAGGGTACACTGTCATTAATTTTAGACACCCTGGTAGAAACAAATGTTTTAAGTGTGTGAAGAATAGCGCCACAGAATGTGTTGATAAGATCGCTGGTCAGGGTCCACGATAATCTGGCGATACATTTTACAGATGTCTGCAGACAAACAAACCTCGTGAAGACGAAAGTTAATTAGAAGCTGGTTGATATCTGCCTGCAGTTTAGGGCCTGGAAGTACGACTTAATTCAGCGACAAACTGTTAGAGGACTTACCTGACGCATCAAATACCACACGATGAGACGTAGTGGAACTGCTAGGCTTAATGATGCAAAAATGCGGTATGATGTAGTTCGATACCACATCCCGGGCATCACCAAGACAGGTCATATGTCCGAGGTCCTCGTATTCACGCATAAATTTATGGTATTGTATTTTAAGCTCAGGTTCTCTTTCCAATTTTGACTCTAAGTTACGAAGTCGCCGAGCTGCCATATGACTCGAGTCTCCCAATTCCACCGACTCACGAATACCTGGGGATCGTGCGGAGTATGGCCGTGTACGGGGCTCCCGTATGGGCGCCGAGACTGACGGCCAACAACGCTGCCATTTTACACAGATCGTTGAGGACCTTGGCCGTCAGGACAATACGAGGGTACCGCACGATCTCCCTAGAGGCTGCATGTCTCCTAGCCGCGACCCCTCCATGGGACCTGGAAGCGAGAGCCCTTGCGTCATTGTTTCAATGGCACAAGGAGGCGCTGGAGCGGGACCACAGGCCTGCGTCTCGAGAAATCGAGGCCCAGCGGTCCCAACTCCGACAGGATCTCATGGAGACATGGAAGGTGCGACTTCAGCAACCAAAGTGGGGAACCACCACCATCGCGGCGATGAGACCGATCATGGAGGAGTGTCTGCAGAGGCAGCACGGTGGCCTCACGTATCGTGCGACACAGATCATCACTGGGCACGGAAACTTCGGTGAGTATCTGTTTCGCATGCATCGTGAGGTCACACCCGCGTGTCAACACTGTGAGGCTTCCGGCGAAGACACGGCATTCCACACGTTGGTGGAATGCTCAGCATGGGCGAGTCAGCGCCGGGACCTCGTTGTGGGCCTGGACGTAGATACGCTCTCGCTGGAGACCATGCTACGAGCCGTGGTCTCTAGCGGGAGCCAGTGGAACGCGGCCGTTTCCTTCTGCGAGCAGGTAATGCTCGTGAAGGAGGCGGCCGGTAGGGTGAGGGAGCGTACCCTCCCCGCTGAGTTCCGAAGTGTGCGGCGAGGACGCCGCAGACGTGACTACGCCCAGGACCATCGACCTCCATGATCGGGGCCTGAGGACGATGGATTAGCAACCCCGGTGGGTTCACATCATGCAGCCCTTCTAGCCTGCTTCTGTAAGGACGGTTCCTTACAGAAGCAGGCTAGAAGGGCTGCATGATGTGGGGCTTCACTCCACGCACGACTTCACTCACCGACGCGGGATTTAACCCGACCCCAAGGATGCGGGGTAACACCCGACCACCACGCAGTGGCCACAATGGGGGCCAAGGTCCACCGGGCGCCACTGGGAATTCTCTCAGTGTCTACCGGAGGCGCTCGGCAATGGACGTAGGTGCGGCCGCGGACAAGGCTGCGGAACAAAAAAAAAAAGAAAAAAAAAAAAAAAAAAAAAACTGACTCACGAAACGGATACCTCACTATATACCTACCCGAAGTGTCACGCCTGTGGCCTTTCGCGAACAAGCGTTCTGCCTGCTCTTCCTCCGGACTTAGCGGTACGTTAGATGGTACTTCTTCTGTTTCCCAAAACGATCGCATAACTTGTTCATTTGTGGAAAACGCGCAGAACGAGTCAGAGCGATTCGCGTTGGTAGTTGTAGGATCCCTGAAGTGACAGATGTCTGTCTGCCCCACAAGAACATAACCGAAAATGGAGCTCATAGCAACCGGTAAACCAGATTCTCGCGGAAGTATCTTTTGACCGTCATAAATATATGGAAACAGATCACCGCCGAGTAACATATCTATAGCCGCAGGTCGATAGTACCCTGGGTCAGCTAACCTTATATGTTGAAATTCTGTAACAATCTTATAGGGTAGTGGCAGCGTTGGTAAATTACCAGCTATACTGGCGACTATCACCGCGTCCGTATTCAGTACAGGACCAGGAGAATGTCGTGGTTTAACATTGCATGTAGTTAAACCGAAATCCTTGACCAAACTACCATCCAGCCCAATGGGTTCAAAGTGACATTGACGTCGCGTCAGGTTTAAACGTTTTGCACAGTTTTGAGTTATGTAGCTCGTCATGGCACCGCTAACAATTAAAGCACGTACGGTGTGGAACTGGCCCCAACAATCTGCGACGTGTATAATAGCGGTGCCGAGCAAAACTGTCAAGTTAGCCGAGCACGTCAATGCTACTGCACTAGTATTCGAATTTGCAAGAGAATCTATGTGCAATGTGTGATGATGCTTATTTTTGCACACAGTACATCTTACCGTAGACGGACAGTTGAACCCGACGATACCCCCGATACTGCCCTCTTCAATCAACCGACGACTTAACGCATCCATCACGGACTCCGATGCAAATTGATTTGGGGGCTCGCGCCGCGCCGCCTAGCTGCAGCGCGATGTCGACGCCCCAAGGAACTGATGCTGCTGGGACTGACGATGGGTCAGCTCCCAGCAGTGTGAAGAAGAAGGGCCGCTCTTCTGCGACGAAGAAGAGGACCCTCGAGGAGAAGGAGGGGCCGCCGCGCGACCGTAGCACCAGCTGCTCTGGGTGGGAGTCCCTCCTCTCCAGCGATTCGGAGGAGGAGGTGCCGGTCAAGACGGTGCGTACGCGTCTCGACGCGTACAGAAGGCGGCCGCCAACTCTTCCTACGTCGTCCTCGGTCCAACTATCCCAGCGAAGTCGCCGGGAAATCGGTGGGCCGCCCGCGCGGGAGCTGATGAGCGTTTTTGCCCGCATGAACGCCGCCATGCGGGGAGTCTTTACATCCCTCCGGACGGGAGGGATGGGAGGTAGTGGGGGCCAAGAAGAGGAAGACAAAGGCCGCCAAGAAAGCGGCCAAGAAAGTGGCCAAGGCCGCCGCGGCGAAGGCGCCGAAGAGGCCCCGCGCTCCTCGCTCCACAGCTGTCGTCCTTACGGTGACGACGGAGGGTGTGGAGAGGGGTGTGGGGTACGCTGATGTCCTGAGGACCGTGAAGTCCTCAGTCAACCTCTCAGCCCTCGATATCCAGGGGGGTCTCCGGTGCAAGACGACACGCACCGGGGCTCGCCTCCTCGAGGTATCCGGCGCCTCCAGCGGCCCTAAAGCTGACGCCCTAGCAGCGCAGCTTAGGGACTCGCTGGACGCAGAAGTCGTCCGCGTCACCAGGCCCACCAAATGCGCTGCATTGCGCATCACAGGTCTGGATGACGCGGCCACGACGGAGGAAGTAATCTCCGCCGTCGTGGAGGCGGGCGGCTGCCCCCGTGACCAGGTGAAGGCTGGAGACATCTCCTTCGGCTCCACTGGTCATGGGATGACAGTCGTCCAGTGCCCCGTCGCGGCGGCACTGAAAGTGACGGACGGACGAAGCCTCCTCGTAGGGGGCTTCCTAAAGGCGCAGGTGCACCTCCTTCGTGCCCGGGAAACCAGATGTTTCCGGTGCATGGTGGTGGGGCACGTCGGAGTGCAGTGCACAGCGGAAGTCACCCTGGGCGATCGGTGCTTCCGCTGCAGCCGGCCCGGTCACAAGGCAAGTGCCTGTGATGCCCCGCCTCGCTGCTTTAGATGCGAGGCGGAGGGCAAAACTGCGGACCACCGGGTCGGCAGCACAACCTGCGCCGCCTCGAGGCCAAAGCCTCGTCCGTCCGCTGAGAGCGGTGGGGGTGCCGCTACTGCACGGCCAGATGTTTCTCGGCGGGATGCTGATATGGACGTCCATTAATGTCTGACGCCCATATCCGCATCCTGCAAGTGAATTTGAACCGCTGCCGCGCTGCTCAGGATCTTCTGTACCAGAGCATCCGGCAGTGGTCCATAAACTTGGCCGTGGTCGCCGAGCCGTACTACGTCCACCCGGGAAGCCCGGTGGACGAGGACGGCTCGGCCTGTTTTATCTTCGGGGGGTCCGCCGCAGACAACTCGCGCCTTGCTATCATTGCAAGGGGCCGCGGGTGTGTTGCGGCGGAATATGATGGGTTGGCAGTCGTGGCCACCTACATCTCGCCGACACTGGACGAGACTCAGTTTGAGCTATGGCTCACTGAGCTCGACGTCGTCTTCGCTGCGTGCCGTCCTCGCCCTGTCCTGCTCCTGGGAGACTTCAACGCCTGGAGTGAGGCGTGGGGCTCCCGGGAAACCAGGGACAAGGGGAGGCTTCTTGAGGACTGGACCAGAACACGTGGTCTGGAGGTCCTCAACCGGGGGAATGTCGCCACCTTCTGGCGGCGGGGCACCAGCTCGGTCGTGGACGTATCGTTCGCGACCTCTGCCCTCGCCGCCCGTATTACTGGCTGGCACGTGGAGGAGGGTGAGGAGACGCACTCAGACCATCGGTACATCCGATTCGATGTCGTCCCCCCACCTGACCTCCCACAGCCGGTAGAAAATCCCCCGGATCCGCGTTGGGCACTTCACCATCTGGATCGGGAGGCTCTCCTGGAGGCTTCCATCGTGCAGGCCTGGATTCCGGCACCGGACCGGCCTGCCGTTGTGGATGCCGAGGCGGAGTGGTTCAGGAGAGCCATGTCGCAAATCGGTGATGCGGCGATGCCTAGGGTTACACCCAGACCGGCAAGGAAGCAGGTGTACTGGTGGTCGCCGGAGATTGCACAGCTGCGCGCAGCATGCATCTCCGCCCGCCGCCAGTACACCAGGTTTCGCCAGAGGCATCGCCGCCCAGACGACGCGGCAACCCGAGAGGCGGAGCTTTATCAGGCTTACAGGGAGGCTAAAGGTAATCTCCAGGAGACAATAAAGCGGGCCAAGACGGCGGCCCGCGAGGAGCTCCTGGAGACCCTGCAGCAGAACCCATGGGGGCGCCCGTACCTACAGGTCAGGGAGAAACTCCGACCTAGGGCGCCCCCACTGACCCAGAGTCTCCAGCCGCAGCAGCTGGAGCGGGTCATGGGCTCCCTGTTTCCGACGAGCGCGGAGGAGTACGTCCTTCCGCGTATGGCTCCGTCTCTGCCCGACGCGGATAGCACCGGCGAAGACGACGTACCCGAAGTCAGGGTGGGGGAGCTAGGGGCGGCAGTACTCCGGCTTAAACGCCGGAAAATCACTGCCCCCGGACCCGACGGCATTCCTGGCCGTGCATGGGTCCTGGCCCTCGAAGAACTCGGGCCTCGACTGATGGGGCTCTTTAGCGCATGCCTCGAAAGGGGCCAGTTTCCCAAGGTGTGGAGGACGGGGAAGTTGGTCCTGATCCGTAAGGCGGGGCGGCCGGTGGACTCACCGTCCGGATACCGGCCGATCGTGTTGCTCGACGAGGTGTGTAAGCTCTTTGAGCGAATTATCGCGGAACGCCTCGTCGAGCATCTCTCGACGGTGGGGCCAGACCTGGCGGACAACCAGTACGGTTTCCGTCGGGGACGCTCCACCGTGAGCGCGATCATGTGCGTCAAGAGCCTGACGGAGGAAGCAGTCTCGCAGGGCAAGGTGGTGGTGGCGGTGTCTCTTGACATCGCCAACGCGTTCAACACCTTGCCATGGAGCTGCGTTAGGGAGGCGCTCGTGTATCACGAAACGCCTCTCTACCTCCGTCGTATTGTCGGGGCCTATCTCTCGGAGAGGGCCATAGCTTTCCCTAGCTGGCTCGGGCCAACTCGGCGGGATGTGTCGTGCGGTGTTCAAGTGTCAAGTCGTGGGTCGGATACGGCGGCTGGGACTGGAGGTGGCCTTGCACAAGTCCGAGGTTCTGTGTTTTCACAGACCTCGGAACGGTCCACCTGAAGGTTCCAGCATAAATGTGGGAGGCGTTAGCATCGGCATCAAGCCCTCGATGAAGTATCTAGGGATCGTACTTGATAGCTGATGGAACTTTGGACCACATTTCCGAAGTTTGGTTCCCAAGGTGACACACGCATCGGTCGCGCTTTCGCGACTGATGCCCAACCTAAAGGGACCCAACGCTTCCTGCAGGAGACTGTACCTGGGGATCGTGCGGAGTATGGCCCTATACGGGGCTCCCGTATGGGCGGCGCGGTTGACGGCCAACAACTCAACGGTCCTTAACAGACCGTTGAGGACCTTGGCCGTAAAAACAATAAGGGGCTACCGCACGATCTCCGGAGAGGCTGCATGTCTCCTAGCCGGGACCCCTCCATGGGACCTGGAAGCGAGAGCCCTTGCGTCATTGTTCCAATGGCGCAAGGAGGCGCTGGAGCGGGACCACAGGCCTGCGTCTCGAGAAATCGATGACCGGCGGTCCCAACTCCGACAGGATCTCATGGAGTCATGGAGGGTGCGACTTGAGCAACCCAAGTGGAGTGCCACCATCATCGCGGCGGTGAGACCGATCATGGACGATTGGCTGCAGAGGCAGCATGGTGACCTCACGTATCGTGCGACGCAGATCGTTACCGGGCATGGATGTTTCTGTAGCTATCTGTTTCGCATCCATCGTGAGGTCACACCCCGGTGTCAACACTGCGAGGTTTCCGGCGACGACACCGCACTCCACACGTTGGTGGAGCGAGTCAGCGCCGGGACCTCGTAGTGGGTCTGGGCGTGGATACCCTCTCGCCAGAGACCATGCTTCAAGCCATGGTCTCCAGCGGGAGTAGGTGGAACGCGGCCGTGAGGGAGAGGGAGCGTGCCCTCCCCGCCGAGTTCCGTAGTCAGCGGCGAGGCCGCCGCAGACTCATCTACGCCCAAGACCATCGACCTCCATGATCGGGGCCTGAGGACGGCGGGATCGCCACCCGTCGTCCTTACAGAAGCAGGCTAGAAGGGTTGCGTGCTGCGGGGCCTTTGCCCCATAGCACGCAACCAGATTCACTCACTGACGCGGGATAAAACCCTACCCCCAAGGACGCGGGATTCTCATCCCGACCCAACCCCCGCAGAGACCACAGAGGTGGTCAAAGTCCGCCGGGCGCCACTGGAAATACGTTCTGCTTGTAACCAGAGACGCCCGGCAACGGACGTTAGAGCGGCCGCGGCCTTGGTCACGGAACTAAAAAAAAAAAAAAAAAAAAAAAGACGGACAGTTGTCGATCGAATGTTCTCGTAAACAATTCTCACATAGACGTAATTGTTTGATCTTATCGAGTCGCTGCGTCAGATCGATGTAGTCAGTGCATCGATAAATAGAATGCATCTTTGTACAGTACAGACACTTAATGGATTTCATTGACATAACACTTTTGTCTGTACTTGTACTTGTAACAGCTGACGATAAGGTCGTTCGCTGTGTTTTCCTAGGTTTTGTGGTAGACGGTTGGCTACCACTCGAAGAACCAGGAATGTGTCCAGCCATCTCGAGAACACGTACGTATTTCTCCACGAATAGTATTAATTCCTCATAAGTGGGTATCTCAGACTGTCCTATCTCTTTTTCTAACTCGCGCCTAGTTACGTAGTCTAAGTTACGCAAAGCGACATAAAATAATATAAATCCCGATAGGTTGTTGACCTTGAGTAGCTGTAAGGCCTTAACGTTTTCTTGATATGTCTGTAAGAATTCGTTAAGTCACGTGACAGATTCGGTAACTAACGGTTTAAAATTAAATATTTTATCTAAATAATTAGTAGCTAATGCGCGTTTGTTGTCATATCGCTTCACTAAAGTAGACCAAACAATAGGATAATTTTCAGAAGTAACTGGCATAGACTTCACGATAGTTAATGCGGGACCGCTCACCGCTGCAAGTAAATAGTAGAACTTCTCGATATTTGCTATTTCACTATTATTATGAATTAAGCTGAGAAATGTGTCTCGAAAAGTAGGCCAGTTTTCAAGTTTACTATCAAAAGGAAATAGTTCCAACTTAGGTAGTCTAGGTTTTGCGCACTGACTTTCACTTTTACAAGTTTTATTCACCTGATCACTATTTGATTCACTGGAACCAAACATACCTTCATAGACGCTACGAATGAAATCAAAGCTACTTAGATCATTGTAGGACGGTACATAACTCGTATACTGACTTTTTTTAATAGCTGTTATAGCACTGACACTATTTTCAAACCTTTCGCGCCACTGCGGCATGTCCTGATATCGAGAACAAAATTCACCAGCTGATTCGGCGCTTGTACCTACTTTTTTAGAAATATCAAATAGTTTTTGCAATCTCATGAAACACATTTCTTTTGTTGTAATATGCGAACCCGCTAAACTGTGAAACTTAACATCAATCGCGGCAGCTAACTCGCTCATTACTTCGCCTGCGTCGCCCTTAGTCATTTTAAATGATATTACGAAACTGCAAAGTATGAACGACAATGGCAGTCACGATCGTGAGCGCAGATATTTTTGTAAAATGAAAACTTAAAGTACTGTGTTTTGCATTAAAATATACACTGATTTGAGATACGATGTGTATATTTCTATGTTTCACACAGGTTTTAGACTCCTACAATAGGATTTGACATAGAAATATGCAAATATGTCGCACCCGTGTAGGTACCTACTTAATAGTTTTATAATGAAAGTTGATGAAATAATGAATTTATATCGATAAATACATGTAAATACATAGATATTCAGTTGTATTGATATCGTAACTGATCGATCCGGCTCGAAGGACCAAAATGTATGTGGATAGCCCATTTAATTGAATTTAATATTAGGCCAGCAAGAATGACTCACCGGTGTCTGGGAGATTTGTTTCTTGAATCCTGTTGAAGTCCGGCTCCGGTGGTCAGATGCTGTTGTTACACAAACCACTTTCACTTTGAACAGTTTTTGGATTGTTAAATTATTTGTTTTTGTGGAGAAAATTAGTTTGAACGTCTCAAATATGGTGGACGTTGAATGGCACAGTGGCGCCACATAGTGGACGCCGGGTAATTTAGAGTCAGCTGACCATAGATTATAAAAAGAACTGCACAATGAGTACTCAACAAGTGTCACATTTAATAAAAATTCGAAAGATTACGTAACTCAGTTAATACAATTGTTGGAAATCTAAAACTTTTGATGAATTATGTGCCGAGCTGAGGCTGAGGGCAGTCTTCGTATAATGAGGCGAACGTCTGGAGTTGAATGCATAATTTTATTATTGAACACGCACTTTTCTTATTGAAGTATAGAAATAAATGCCGGCAACAGTTTGTTGAAAATTTGTGACGTATTTATAGGTACGCTTGAAGCATAGACCAAGCAACGCGGTCGTCGTATACGCTGTCGCCGTATACGACACTTGAAGTATTCTTGACTCTTTTTTACAAAATGAGTTAATCGTCCGTCACGACATATCGTGCTTGTAGAGAGAAAATTAATACTATATAACTAATTCACACATTTAGGTAAAATGAGTTTTGAATGCCATGACGATCACATATTTTTTTCTTAATTTTTCTACCTAACCGCCATTAGTCTATTCATTTATATTAAAAAGTTAGCTAATAATAATACCATACAATACAATACAATAAAACTTTATTGTACACCAATATAAAAAGCATAACAAATACAAACAGGTTTTATAATGTACAAATTTTTCTACCTAATCCTTATCACTAAAAAGTGATTTCTTACAGGCAACCTTTGGATGGACAAAGTAGAAGGAATAGAATTTAAGGAAGAGCGGGTAGGCATTGGTGAAGAAATAAGAATATAAATAAAACAGTTTCTTGGGAAAAAATGTACTAAGTACTTACTTATCATACATAAATACAAGTAACGTATAATATGACTGGACTATAATTTTGAGACTCAAAATGAGGGCCTATTCTTGTTCTTCAAACGCTGGCATAAAATAGAAGTGTCAACGTAAATACTTTAGTGTCCCAGGGTTGAGGGCTAACATCGATTACGAAATTTAATATAGACGTTAGTGTCTGTTGGTAACGAGGCTATTATAAGTGATATATCCCTTGGTTTAAGCTTTAAAACACTTTAATGTTCGTTGACCTCTGCTGGGAAGATATATTATAAGGCTTCATTTTACACTGATAATACATATATTTAAATATAAATAGTGAAACCATTCAAATATTATAAATTTGGGATAAAATTCTATGCATTATATAAATATTTTACAATGTCCTAATAATTAATTTATACTAAAATGGACAACAATTCAGTTTCATATACTTAATATTGTACTTTTCTTTTAATTTAAATAATAAATATTTTTGGACATTCTCACACAACGTCATCTATCTCAAATTAAGCTAATATAAGCTTGTGCTATGGGATCTAGACGGAACAAATATATTTGTGGATCACTCAAATATTTAATTCGACTCGGAATCGAACTTGGGACTTCAGGGACAGTCGGCAGTCGCTTACTTAAACCACTGCGCCACCGAGGCAGTCATTCAGTATCTGTTTTTTTTTACCTGCTTTAAAAGGCACCTTTTGAACGATAATCAGGAAAAAAATAATTTCACCGTCCGACCATCCCGCCGATGACATCAGTTTTTGTGATCTATTTATAATTTCTTTCATAATATTTTAAGAATAGTTTAAGCAAACTCATTGCTTTGAAATACAAAAATAAAAAATTTCACCGTGTTAAAAATCAGAGTGTGTGAGAATGCGCACGTTAATGAGTCTTAGGATCTTTACATTAGTCTACTAGAGCCATAAATTATAAGCCGCCTGAACAACTCCAGCCTTGGTTGATAGGCCATTAGCCATAGGATAAGAAGTAGATAATATTATTCTCTTTGGAACTCCTTCTTACGTGAAGTCGGTAAAATATCATTCAGTTTACTCACGACCAAGCGTTCAATCAAGCTATCTATCAATAAGTAGTCAGAACGAGCCCCGACTTCAAAACAAACTTTCCAGACAGCTTACTTGTATTTTAAATCAAAAGAAAACATTTTAAAACAGTTACTGAGGGGACGAAAACTGTGCAATGTAGGTACTTAGTTAATGTCTGATGTCTTTGGTTGGAGTAAACGTGAATAACGAGTGAATGAACGTTGTGGATTCCAAAAACTAAGGGTATGTAGTAGTCCGCCTCTTACTACGTGGGAACTGCAAAATTACTGGTTAAAAATGGGTGAATAATATGCATCTACATACTTACCCCTTTGGGGAAACAGGCGTAATTATATGAATGTATGTAATAAAGAAGGAGGTGAGAGTCCAACACACTGTCGAAACGTCCCAGTAAATACAAAACCTATGTTTAACTAATGATACCTTAATGACTGATGAATGATGTATTGTCACCTTTTTATATGTTGTAACAATTCCCAAAATGTCTGCTTAGTTTCATCAGTTTATCTAGTACTATGTCAATGGCAATGTCATGAAGTTAAACGGAGTATTGCTTAAGAAATCATCAGGCGATGGGGTATCATACTGCCTATCCTATGCTTATTTCTTTCAGGACTCTGGTTCGTCACGCTACCTCCTTCCGCCTTAATTATCGTTATAAGAGTCTATTAGATACGTTACCCGGGGATTTCAGATTTTTTTCAGGATTGTAAAACAACAACACATTTAATGATAAAAATAAAATGGCACAGCAACAATCCCCTAAAAACCAGTTATCTAAGTTCATGAACATCTTTGTGTAAAACGTATAATATATTTCGCACAATTTCTAAGTGTGTCTTTGTAAAATAAAACTTTTAGCTTATATGGTCGTGTTTGTACAGAAATTGCTTGACGCAATACGTGTTTAATATTTTACAGAGAGCTGTGAACATTTCATATTTGCTGCAAAGATTCTCATATAGGCTACCACACAATATTCTTAGCGCACTGCGTCTCAGGGCAGTTTACACGTATAGATCGGAACAACATATTTACCACGAGCCATTCCAAACTGTCAGATCGGAACGAACGTTAGCTACCGGCACACCCCTGGATCGACAGATCGATTTGTGGTTCCGGTACATCGCATCGGATCGTATGCGAACTTGAAGGATCTGCCCGCGGAACAAAACTGTGGTCATATTTTAGTCGCAATTTTATCACCACAGATTTGATCCGCAGTCCAAGCCGACAAATCCAATTCACAGTTCTGATGCGCGGACCGATTTGTACGTGTAGACCAGCCTAAATATTCTATGCGCACTGCGTCCAAATAGACACCAACTGCCACACTGCGCCCGCAGCAATATATCCACGCCTTCGCAGATTAACCACCGTTAAAATATTATTGAAAGAGACAGTTGACTTTATATTATAAACAGTTAACTACAACATAATATCACATTGTCAGAATTTTATAAAATATGATGTAAGTTGTTGAGCAGAAGATGATGACGTTGAGTGTTTGTATAGTCTGTTAAGTTAGGTGCTAAGTTAACTAACTGATATTTTAAGGAGTAATTTTCGTGGGCCCACCACAGTTAAAAAGTACCCAAGTAAGTAAGTATAATTTTGATCAACCCCGTAGCAGTCATTACCTAGCATCAGAAGATCTTCACATCCTTCAATAACTTTTCCTATAATATACTTTGAATTTTCCAAAAGTGAAGTCACGGATTACTAAATCTCATTAACAGTAACAAAATGCAAGCCGCAGTAGCAACCAATATATCATCGCCCCCGAGTACCCACTGCGCTTTAATTACTACAGTTGAGACTAGCGCAAGCACATCACAATCAATAATTACAATTCTTAGAATAACCAATCAATAATATGACTTTTACTCCGCAGAGCAATGGAATAGTTATAAATCACGTTGAAATGTCTATAGCTGCTAATTCCTACTAAACTTTATTAAGAGATTTTACAAGGAACTCCATGGTGTCTACTTTACACAACATTTGGTGACGAAATCCCGCACTTCACTAGGAAGAGGCTGAGCTCACACCAGTCAACAGAGACAAAACGTCGGGTAATAAAGAGAAGCTCAAAATCACGTAAAAGATCTGTTTGTTTTACGTTTATAAATAACTCCTTTACTAAAACACCAGATACACTTTAGTTTTGTTTAAAAAAAATCGTTAACCTAGAAGTACAGGTGTTAGGAGCGGGTTCACTTCAGTAGTGTGGCGACTGAGGAGGAGATAAAACTCACGCCGTCAAAACACAAGTCCAACTCCTTAGCCACCAGGTTACCAGGTCACAGACGCTTCGACCGATTAATATAATAAAGGAGATTAGATGTTTGTTAGTTCTCCATAACAATCTAACCACTGAGCTTTTGGTTGAAAGTTGGTACACTGGTAGCCGATAGAACGAAACTCGCCATTTCTATCAATGGGAATCTCAAATGGGAAATTAAGAAATGTGGAAGGGTCCTCCAGTGTACAGCAGGTTACAATATACACTTAACTTAACCTTCCTTCAATGAAACGTTCAACTGCTTTCAGAAGAGTTGAAGTTCTTAAAATTATGTCCAGCTGAGTGCAACGCAGTTTGGTGGGATCAGCTACTTTACTTGAATAAAACGACATGATCGTTACTTACAGACTGAATCGCCTTGTAACAAAACTAAGTACATTTTAATAATATTTATATTTCAAATAATGTTTACTTTGAGTTAATAAATGAACTTGCATTTTGAAAGCCGACATCGATACGATACATTTTTTTCTTAAGTACTACCAGTGTAAATAGTAGTTCGATGGCAGGCAGTATCCGTACTACCTTAGTGAACCAACACTTAACTGTAGCGACCGGATTAACAAGACGACTTGAGAATTGCTTGAGTCGAGCCATTCAGTTGGCGATTCCCACATTGTTTAATAACAAATACTAACTACGAGTATTATTGATGAAATAAAACTAACCTGTACACTTTTTGACTTTCTAACAAAATAAATATTATTATATTAAACTCAGTGGAATAGTAACGCTCCTTCTATTTTAAATGGCTGTCATACTACTGGCAACTGATGTTTGTACTTGCTGTATAAACCACATTTAACTTTTTAGAGAGAGAACATTTAGAGAGTTAAATAACCATTTTGGTCGACATTCCAAATAATTTACTTTTTAAATTTCGAGTATGTATTGCAATTGCATTCTAAGTCCTCAATTTATGTTCCAGAATCTACGTTACAACGCCAAAACAACTTTCAACAATCTTCAGCGTATCAGATTGTGCTTGAATTTAATACGGCACCAGCACATAAAATGTATCTATAACGAGGGATGTACACAATTATCGGAGTGAGCAGCAGATTGTCAATCACAAATTATCAGCACGTGTCGATATAGTTGCTTATAAGCGATATCTTTATAATCCTAGTTGGTATCCGCGTACTGCGAGGCTTCACGTGCCACAGTGTCGTTCCTCGCAGTAAGCAAATGTTTGGTCCGCACACAGGCATTGGAAATAAACAGTACAGACTGCTGCAATGGATTGTGGTATCGATCAGTGACAGTGTGCCCGTGATAATATAACACTCAATATAAACTTTAAAGGAATTATAGGATGAAAATTGTAAAGTGTGAGCGTGTACTCCTTTATGTTCTCAGCGTGATTTTATATACCTATACAAAGACAAGACATTGGCTTATAGCATTAGACATTACCAGCATGTAGCAATGCTGCCAACAAATTGTGAACTCCTTCTAGTTGCCAATGATGCGAATGAGGTTTCCTACTTCGATGCCGATGGAACCGCAAGCACCAGACAGTTAATAGATAATTAAACAATAAATCACAAAATAATTAGAGGAGCTATAGTTGGCTCTACCCTCTCCCTTAGCCCCAATCCCATAAGACTATTGACTGCTATATCAATCTCAGTAAACCAATCATTCAATTCCGGATCTTTTCATCTAATCAATTATTAGAAGCTTTGGTTTTACCAATATAAGTAATACTAGTCATCCGAATTGTGATAAGAACTAATAAAAAAACTCAATCTCATAAACCTCGTATGATGACCTATAAAATGCCAAAGATACTCTTATAACCCCGCAATAACTCAAAAATCAGTGGCCAATAAGTCTTGTCGTGGGTGGCTTCAGATCAGAACAAAGCTTGGATAACTAGCGGTGCCCCGGGGAACTCGCTCATAAATCGGTTATACGAGTAGTACGCAGTTGGCCACCATTTGAGCGAGATGACTTCGACACGCCCCTCACCCAAAATTCAACATATAGGATATATTTTAGAACATATTGTTAGAGAAACTTGCGCTGGACAGTTTTGAAAGCGCTAAATTGACCGGACCAATAATTGTGAGGATTAAATGTCTTTACCCGAGGAAAGGTTCAGTTATTTCAGTATGTTTGTGTGCTTAAAGATCGTCTACAATCTTTTTTATCGTAAGAGAGTGCTACTGGATTTTTTTGATGATCTATAAAAAGGCTGTGTGGGAGCAGACTGTGTGGGAGTCGAGCAAAATTATAATGAAAGTTTATATGGAAATAGAAAGCAAATTATGATATCAAAAACATTACTCATTTATAAACAGATTACCCTATATTACTACCCTTTATTATTATATTGGGTGTTCCCGTCAAGACCTTAGGGTCACAATTCAACCTTATCTGCAGGTGCACCTGCCGATCAACAGACGATGCTCTATTGAACATAAAAGTTCCCAATAAGTGGTAATAGGTTCGCCCTATATTACGTGAGATCAACAAAGTTACTTTTATTTAATTCCGCGGCCCAAGCCACAACAAAGTTACTGGCCTAAATTAAGCGTAAAATATGCCTCTGCCTAAGTCCTTGAGGAAACAAGCGTGATTATTTTCAAATTACAATTAAAGAGGATTCACTGTAACCTGATACGGGTTATGACCCATTCGTCCCATGAGTTTCGCACCCTGTGCCCATTCGTTCCCTGATCTACACTGTTTGACGATACCTCTATTTAAAACTAAACAGTTTGCTCTATTTTGAAGTACTTATGAAGTAGTAAGCAAATTCATTTCAAATGTCGCAAACCAAAAAAACATCAAACGGTGAAGGTTAAAGTAAGTCAGATCTACTCGTAGTTTATCTGATTACTTTGTAATAAATTGTATAGAACAAAGTATCCGCTATCCATACAAATAGCAACAATTCACAAAGCCGGAGAAATCGATGTTTCATAGAGGGCGCGGAAGCGATATCACGCGTCATAAATCGACGCCCGTACTTCTCGTACTCGTAGCGCTAGACTGGGTATTCCGGCCAATGAATAAATTGTACAGCACTTCAGCGCATTGTAAGCTCAGTTTACGGCAACCGAATGAGGAATGGCTTGTTATTTACTTTTGATTCATAGCTGATACTGACAGTAAGTTATATTCTATAGACAAAGAAGATGCTGAATATCTAAACTATGATAAGTGGTATTTTGCCCTTTGCTTATTTTACCTCCTCTCTCAGAGTAGCGTGGGTAAAAATGTATCACAGTCTATTATTTCACTGCAATAATTTTGAATTTATATTTAGTTAGCTTAATTTCATGATTCGGGGCGTTTTGAACGTTGTCCTACACCAGAGATTGTGGCGGCACGAGGCTTATTAAACCCCAACGCCCGTAGGAGACTAACCCCCATATTCTAAGACAACACTTCAAATGCCATTCCACTTTACTCAATCACTTTTGAGTGATTTCGTAGTTATAGTTATTGAAACCAACTTCACTCAAAGTTAAACAACAAACTCACTCTTATAAATGGAGAAAGGAAATGTAATCTCAAGTAAACTCACGACATGTCTTGAACTTGCACTTGAATCTATTATTTAAAAAATGTATTTCAACAGTTTTGAAGAATTTATACAAAATAAACATAATTATAGACTAAAAATATTTACGTTACAAAATATCGTTTAAAAAATCCTCCGCGTCATTGCCGACTGGGAAGGTTCCCAGAATGCTGGCTGTGTTGCCACGTTGGATGGCGATACTTATTATTTGGGCCAGAAAATAGCCAGCCTTCTGGTCCTGAGAAGCATCGATTAGGCGTTTAGTAATGTCTCTATAAAGGCGGCGAGCACTCGGACCCCATGATCCCAGTGTCTCAACCCCAAACGGCTCAAATATGTAATCACCTGTTAGGTTAGCATATTTACGCCGTTTAAGGCCTTCAGCCGATGCAGCAGCAACGCCGGCACATCCGGATGTGCTTGGAAGGTGTGAAGGTGCTAAGGTGTCAACGCATGTAGCGTCCCACACCAAAGGCCTTCCCATCTTCCACGGTAGCAACGACATACCGTCCGGTCTCTTTCCATCGCTTCGTGCTAAACCATTTGGTTCACGTACGGCCGGAAGACCTGCGGTGGAAAGAGCCCTACGAATTATGTCGTTTAGAATAGCGTGCCGAGGTATACGACCTGCGCTTCTGCTACAAGAAAGGCCATGGCGTCCTAGATTATCGACGGCTACTCCACAGGTGCAATGATGCGGGGATACACAAGGTGTACCCAGCCGAAGGCAAGTGGCAATGCGGAAGGTTGTGTCGTCCAACATTGTACCGATGTTGGGCGATGGGAGCGCCTGGATCCATAACCCTGACTCCCATTCTCCAACAGCTTGTAGGCGTGCACGCTCTGAAATATTGACAGTAGTGTCAATTAGTGTATAAATTCTCAATTTACAGAGCGGTGAATCCCACAATCCCAGAATTTATTAATTATTTTTATGATGATGATACATCCTACAATTACCCGTCAAGAACGTATTTAAGGGATGCAGACACTCCATTGAGTTTATAACGAAAACTTGAAATGTAATAAAGTACCGATTTTGAAGGAGTCTAAATGGGAGAAACATGTACACTCTACGGAGATAGAGTGGAGAGGCATTAAGAGTGGTGTCTAAAAATATGGGGGTAAAATCCTATTTTTGGCGCCATCAACTCAATGCCAACAATGAGTTGATTAACTTATCGCCCGTGGTTAGGTATAATAGTTTAGATTCCTTAGGTAAAATAAAAGGTTAGGTAGGGTTCTCATGCACTCCGTACCGCACTGAAAAAGGGAAGGTTTTCATTTAGTTAAGTAATGGGAAAAGTTATTGATTTTATTTATTTGTAGATAAGTCATTCAAAACGTATTCTTAATTAGATTTAAACTATTGCGTGTTTTTCATTGAAACAGGTTAAACAATAATATTTTTGGCAATCAATGCATTCTGTAAGAATTTTCATCACTTTTTTGCCAGCCTCATGACTTCGTAAGAAGGTGGGTGTTTCGTAACATCCTACAAATCTCTTCTTTGATCTTTTTTACATATTGATGACATATTCGGCAGCAGTCTTATTATCTCGTCGCGTGCGCTGACTCGAATGCGGTGCGCTAGGTGCGGTACGAGGTGCTTCCAACCTCGTTCAGCACTGTATTAAAATTTTGTATTAATTCTGTATTAAAGTAGGTATACCAAAGAACCCGGAATCAATAGTACATCTCAGATATAGTTATCACTTTCTAACACTTAACCAGATAGAAGTTACGCCTCCCGCACGACATAGAAGTTTAACTTTTTCATTGCCGCTCTACAGACGAGACATGGACAAGGTGTTTCAGGCCCTGTTTCGCACTCAACCTGTTAATGGCATATTGACATGAATAAATCAAACATTTATACCTATGAAAGCAATAAGTTTCTTTTAGCATTTCATCATTTCTTACTTCAATATTCATAGTAAATATTGTTGCGTGCTCAAACCATTACTTAAATATTTTAAAGATCTTGTCTGGAGCTGGAAGTCGAACATATGAAAACACCGATCCAATAATAATGTTGGCAAGAAGCGCGTACATTTCACCGTCAGGTTATTTGATCGACTTCGCTCTACATGTTTGAGAAGCAAATGGAGAATACTCAGCGTACTGTTTGTTAGTTATTAGTGAGGTAACGTTTGCTACTTTAAAAGTATATTTATGTGGTTTCATAAATAATAAACGGTAGCATTACCATTCTATTTTTCGATTAATACTTTTCACGTTTGATATATATGAAGGAGTTTGAATATTAACTCTAAATTCCTTCCAATTTGAACACTGATCCGGTTACAGCACCCTCGAGGTAAGTGTTTCAATAGGTACTCAGTAATTAGTAGCCTTAGAAATCAGCATGCCAATCAACTTCAAAGCAATCATTCACAATCAGAGCTAACTCAAAATTGATTACTTTAAAACTGTAATCAACTGACATTTTGTAGAAAAGGTTGCTAATTAAAAATTTCATCGAGGGTCATCTCACCCCAGTCCCCTGGTGTGCATTTAAATACATTTAATCGTAGGCAGGATAGGTACGCAATATTTGCATCTTCAATGATTTCATCAAAACCACGATTTTTTAACTCGTGAAGTTGGTGTAACTCAAATCAAATTAAAATGTAGTGGGAGAAGTTAGTCTGTTCAGTGAGCTGTGTCACTAAGCTCCTCCCTCAGGAATTACTTTAGTTTTACTGAATATTTTCATCAAAAAAAACTTTATTAATCTGGAAAACAATTTATTATTTTCACATGAACTGTCCGGAAAGACTCTGACATCTCAGATTCTAACGAAATATCTCTTTTGCGAATTTAGCAAAAAAGTATTCGAGAATCGTATCATTTAATTCGCAAAACCCGATACTATTAACCTTATACTATTCAGCAATCGTATTTATAATGGACATGAATCGAGTCAGTAAATCACAGGGTGCATTCATTGAAGCTTTTGTATGGAGATGTAGTGGGTCGGACAATGGGGGACGGGCAATGGATCGAGGACCCGTAGTACTGCCGTCATGATTTATGATATCAGACGAGCTTCGATACAGGCTTATCCTCTAATGGACTCTACAATGTACAGATATTTTCGAATTATATTATTGAGCTGAATATTTATTATGAAGCTTTAAAAGACGACGTTTTATAAGCGATGGATAGTATGAATCTTTGGGATTACTTTTAGGAAGGTATCATTATGATTGGAGTATATATTTTTGTACAATGTTTTTTGAAATCAAGAATAATTTCTGACGTATTAGATTCAATCGAAGTGTATTCCAAAAAGCGTGAAACGTCCGTAGCCTGGCTAAGAGGTTGCACTTGCGTTTCGGCAACGTGGTGAGCGACGCGATGAGATTGATCCCCGGTCATAACAATACTGACGTGAACACATTCATGACACAAGCACTTTTAGCTTAGGTGGAGGCTATGCTAGTAGATCGTATATGCCAATTGCTATCACTCTTAATAACAAAAATAAAAAGGTGAAGCGAAGCTAATCTAGCACTATAGTAACATACTCGTAATATAGCAAAATAAAGATATCTCATAGTGTTATAACAATACACTCAACACACATAAGAGATCAACATAACTTCACATAAAGGCGTGTCGCAGGAAATTGAACGGGAAAATGTACGGGATAGTTTCTTGAATAACATTATACATGTAGATAGAAGTGTCCAAAGTGCCCCTAGTACCGGACACTTGTGGTGGTTTACGATAACTTTTATAATGTAAACTGATCTCGTGTTAGCATGAAACTCCGGATATGTTAGTTTTTACTATAGATCTAGGGTCTTCAGTGTTTTTCGTTCTGCACGCCATTACCGACCGCATCGTCTAATATCTTCCAAGACATCAATATTAGCATTAGCACTTGTGTTTCAGAAGTTAGGTTTTTATATTATAGTGATTTAAGGTCGTCTAAGGTTTAGTGAACCAACTACACGATAGCAAGTAGTTCTTGTTAGTCATTTGTAATCGATTTCAAGTGAGAGTGTGGTAATTACTTGGTCGAGTCTGTCCTTTCGTGATGCTAAAAGCCTTTACCACCAAAACAGCACAAGTAGAGACATAGATGCCCACCACTACCACTCGCACTGAATCCTGAATTAGATAAACTTCCCAGTGATAAAACTGTCATTTGTACAGTAGTTTTAATTAAGTCTTGACAATGTACCTTGTTTAAAATGTGCAATAATGAGTACATGTTTAACTGATTATGTTCAACCCCTTCTAAACAAAAAACATGCTCTAAGTAAATACGATATAAACATATTCTTTCCCCAGAAGCCTCTATTGTATCGTAAACACTAACTGTGTACCATTTCTGTCATCTGTTTACGTTGTGCCCCGAGGGATATTATGGTAGATACCATTGACTCGCGCACAAAGTGCCGGATATTACCGACTTACAATGAAACGGAGGCGTGAAATTAAAAAATACTTTGGAGAGTAGCTTTCAATTGTTCTGTCACCGACTGAGTAATTCTGTAAAACTATACTTGTTTAATTAATATCGGAGTAATTATTTTAGATTTAACCTGAGAGTTTGTATGGTTGAAGTTCAAATTGAAAAATAGTTTAAAATGACTTCACACTACGGCCAATAGGAGTGGAGCAGTAATAAAAAATACAAACACAAAATGTCTCGCTTTCAGCTCAAAATGGGATGATATCACTACTTAAATATTGTCGTTTGCGAGAATTTTAGGCATAAGTATGTGTAACTTGAATCTCTCAGCAAGTGCACTGATGGCAAATAGCATTTTATTTTCATTACCAACAGCTATTTTTCTGATGTACACCCGGACAGCTACGATTATAGCGAGCGGGGTACCGTTGATTTTGTTTAAACCTTTTCACAAAAAATGTCATTTCATTTGAAAGTTAAATTGATCGCACTTTATGTAAACGACTTTTGAATTTCTTTTGGAGTTTTTCGTTGACAATTTTTATCCTTTGGTAATTTATCTTTAATCTCTTTTTCGTCATAAAATTAGTAGAGAGCTGTATTTATGTTTAGATTACGAGCAAGCGCGGCAAATTGCTGCAATTTATTTTGTGGATGAAATGACGACCGGGAAGTTTCAAAATTTTTTAAATTGCAAAAAATGAATTAGAATTTTAAATTTCATGAATATATTATGTGGAAATGGTGTTTATTTTTCTAATAATAAAAATATTTCGGATTATTTTTTTTAATAAAATTACTTTTTGTAAACGTTATAAAAATAATATAGTCATTATTTTGTGATATGAGGAGCTATAGAGAGGGTACTATAATGTAAACAATTTACGAGACAGATGCGATCTGTGCGGGTTGACTCGGCGTCAGAATATTTTTACCATTTACGTGCGTGACGTCAGCCCGGGACAGCCGTCATCTGTCTTAAAGTTACCCTAATATTTTGACCTAGTTTGAGAAAATGAATGTCAATTCAGTGGTCAAAGATGATAGCTATACTCGTAATTTTCTAGTAGGAAAAAGATAAATCTTGAAACTTCTATAAAAGCTTGTGCTTTAAGTTGATCTGATGATGAAGATGGAAAAAGAACTACAACTTATCAATCGTCGTATCAATAGTCGTAAGTATAGTAAAATTGAAACAAATGGGTTTGTTAGTGTATACATGAAGTTACTTGAGAGGAAGCAAATAACGTAAAGTCGCTTTTGAGGCGACGCGTCCGATGAAGCGACAAATAATATAAAATTTTCTGTTCAAAATAACCAATGGCTTTATACTTCCTACACACCACCATTTTTAACATTTTGTCGATTATCTCTCCCGCTTGAGCATGTACGAGCCAATTATGCTCGTACAGCACTTTCATTCGGTATTAATAAATGCCGTAGTAAAATGTCGTACTTTGCATAATTGGCTCGTACAATCTTCTTCCTTGGCTCGTCAATTTGAGAAGAATACCCCATGTCCAGAGACATGTTATACTAATCGTAGCTCAAGTTAAAGTCAAAAAATATGTTATATTTATTTATTAATGGCCAATTAACTGAAGTTACGTTAAAGCCAGATTCGCAAGGCAATAGTAGATAGAGCCTTTGAGATGAACCTGACTGTAACATTTAACAAATACGTAGAATCACATAAGATATAATATTAAGTAGTTCTACGTTACGTACGATAATATAAAGTAGAATTTATCACCTATGCAACTTATGAGGAGCTATTAACCTAAGACTGAACGATGGTCACGGATTGTCACAACTTACAGAGATGACAGTAGGTAGTACTATATTTTTGAAAATACGTGATAGGTACATTTAAGTATAATTAACATTAATCCGCTGAAAAACGAATCTAAAATTTACATTCGAATGATTATTGTTTCACAATTTACAGTTTGCGTAAGCCTGAGGGATTACATGAAGTCTGGCGTCGCTGCATGTATTTATTATTATAATGTATGTAACTTTATTTTTGTATTATATGCCAAATTATATTTGAACTAGTATTTCGGTTTTCATTTAGCCAGCGAAGGCTTCTTGGTGATGATAACCAAATTAAATTTATTTGCATGTGTCTCTAGCAAGGCTGTATAGATGAGACATAATCATTGTTCATAACAAGCCAAAGTACAGACACAATTTACTGCTATAAAGGGTATGTTTCATACTAAATGAAAAGTTAATAAAAATAAATTAAAAATTTAAAAAACCCCCGACTCACATAATTCTAGAGAATCTATTAGAATTAGAAATACATTCCACTCCAATCTTTCGAATGGCTAAACCGATTTTCATAAAACTTGCGATATCGTGATGTATAAGTTATGACCTTTCCTTTGATTGCTTTAATTTTATTTACTGATTGCTTAAATTGCTTATACAAAAAACAAATAACCCAATTCTAAGAAAATATTATAAAAGCTACGAAAAAATATTAAAAAAGGCAGTAGTAACATCTAAAACGCTTCAATACAAAAATAAATTAATAAAATCAAATAATAAAACAAAAACGAAGTGGAGTATTATAAATGAGCGAACCAACAAAATAAGAAAAAAAGAAAACCAGAATATAAAATTAAAAATAAATAATACCTTTATGTGTAAACCCCGACAGATTGCGGACTATTTTAATCATTTTTTTGCATTAATCAGAGACACAGCCAGAAATGGGCCAGGTAGAGAGCCAAACAACATATCTGTACCGAAAACACTATGTTTCTCAGTCCGGTAGAACCTTATGAAATAAACCAAATTTTAAGAAACTTAAACAAAAAAAATAGCCATGGAATTGACGAATTTCCACTCAAACTATTCAGGTACTGTTCTAAAGAACTTACTTTACCATTTTATATTTTAGTAAACCAGTCCTTTCAAGAGGGCGTTGTTCCCGACCTACTAAAGCAGGCAATCATAAAACCATTTCACAAAAAGAACTCCAGAACCGAGCCAAGCAACTACCGCCCGATTGCGCTTTTGCCCACTGCCTCAAAGATCTTCGAAAAAGCGATGTGCAACAAAATATATTCCTTTTGTGAAAAATTCCAAATATTTGACGAATGCCAGAATGGGTTCCGTAAAAACAAATCGACAACCTTGGCGGTCTATAAGTACATACAAGAGGCTCTCAATATAATAAATAACAAAAAATATGCAATAGGTATGCGGTATACGACAAGGTGCAATTTAAAATACTATTAAATAAACTATACGGAATAGGTATAAGGGGTCAGGCCCACAGGTGGCTATCTTCATACTTAGATAACAGGACACAACAGGTGGAGATTGAATTTTTCAACGAAACCACTAACGAAATAGAAAAAATTCGCTCCAACAGATTGAACGTAAAGGCATCCATACCTCAGGGCAGTGTGATAGGGTGTTTATTGTTTATAATCTACATAAACGATCTGCCTAAAGCCCTGAAAGAGCCGTGTGTTTTGTTTGCGGATGATATATCTATACTTATTAGTAGTGAAAGTAACTTAAACCTAAACGAGAAACTAAATTCAATTTTAAGTAGAACGGCATCCTGGATGGCCGCACATAATTTAGAAATAAATTATGAAAAGACAAAAATAATGACCTTCCACCCTCATCAAAAGCCACCAATTACAATAAATTTTAACTTTAATAATATTAAACTAGAAGTTGTTAACGAATTTCACCTGCTTGGATTAACTGTAGACACTCACATAAACTGGAAAAGTCATGTCAAAAAAGTAAGAGCAAAAATTTCGAGTTTCTCTTACGCCCTACGTGAAGTGAAAAAAGCTACTGATCTAGCGACTGCATTAGTCACCTACTACGCATATGCACATTCATGGCTTAGCTATGGCGTCATTTTGTGGGGGAATAGTACGGATGCATCTACCATACTTACACAACAAAAAAAACTAATAAGAATTTTAGTAAATATAGGTGAAACTGACACCTGTAAACCTCATTTTCGGAACTTACAAATATTAACCTTTCCATGCATTTATATTTTAAAAATATGTATGTTTGTCCGGAAGTACCCCGAGCATTACACTACCCGGGAAGACAAACAAGCTAGATATACACTGAGACATAAAAATAGACTTAACCTGCCTACATCCAGGCTAGCAATGCATTCCCAGGGTCCCTTGGTCATGTCAATAAAGTTATATAATAAACTGCCAGAGTCAATAAAAAGCGAGGAGAAATTAAACACTTTCATTATCGCACTAAAAAACTATTTAATAAGTAAAAGCTATTACAGTGTACAGGATTACCTCGATGACAATAACTAAACGAGCTTACATAGCTATCATACATTGGACATGGAATTATTAAAACATTATAGGATGATAGACAAAATCCTATTAATAAATCAATAAACAACTAATAAACAATGCCAAATTACATATAATAATAAATAAAATTAAATAATTTCAAATATGTTGACATGAATATATAATTGCAATGAATTTACTAATAATAATAATATGATAAATGCTGGATACTATTATGCCTACCAAAAATTGTGAATGAAACAACATTGGATGTGTAGATTGACATATTTTTATAATATTGTGTTTTTTTTTTCGACCGGGATATTTATGTTTTTATTTATTTATGTTTGTATTGTATAAAACATTATTAATAGAATTGACATTATGAATTTATTTGACTTTTTGGTATATATTTGTTTTCATTAAACAGATATTTGTGTTTGTATTGTGGTTTGTTGTGTAATGTAATTATGTAATGTATTAGGAATTTGTAGATATGACTTTATATAGCTTTTAATCACCGGAATTTTAGGAATGTTTGTCTTTTTATAATTGTGACATCCAAAAATAATATTGACATTTTTAATAAATGTACCAAAATTGCTATTTATAAGTATACTTAATAATAATAAAAAAGAAACGTAAGATAACGTATAATAATATCCAACAAAACCGTAAAATTGTAAAACTCCTCTCTCCAGACCAACATTGTGCTGAGCCCGACAGGGTCCATAATTGTAACTATAACTAGTTTATGATCTGTACCTCATTATGGAAGCAATAAATGTATTGAGTATTGAGTATTGATACCCAACACGGGTATATTTGAACACATTCAATTTTTCATCACCATTTTCACCCCTCATATCTTTGAAATAGCTTAACCGATTTTTATAAAACATAGCTAAGTACACTCTCCCCTAACCCATCTTTCAAACAAAAGAAACAGAATCAAAATCGGTTCATCCGTTTGGGAGCTACGATGCCACAGACAGACTTACAAACACACACACACACACACACACACACCCCCACACACACGTCAAACTTATAACACCCCGTTCGGGTTTCCGTCGGGGGTTAAAAAATAAACCAATATGGAAAATAATAACAACAAGCGACAGTATCCATAAAATCTCTCCATTTGAAATGTAAAATGTCAAAATATCTACAATGCAATCGGAAACCGGATGCAACCAAGCTCTCGTATCCGGAATGGTCATCGGCCGTGTTCAAACAATATGTCAATTCGATTGTAAACTAATGTTTTGTTCGGACGCGGCACTCGCTAATGGGCAGCTACGAGTGAGGGAGGAAATTCATATTTTTGACATTTCATTTTTAGAGCGTCAGTCACGATTAGAGATGGGATTTTAACCGGAAAAAATCCGAATGTGGGAAAAAATAGGGAAAAAACCCGGGGAAAATTCCCGAATGGGAAAATATTCGGGTTTTTTCATATTTAGCATATGTAACATCTAGGTAATGTGTAGATACATGTATATATCAAATAGTACGTACTATTACTACTAGTTCAGCTAATCTAACTTTGTTTATTTTCATAATTTAATAAATACGTTATAATATAATATGACGTATTTATTAAATTATGAAAATAAACAAAGTTAGATTAGCTCTATATACTCCATGCTTTCTAGTTAAATAAAATGAAATTAAATAAAAAACCTGTCTGTTTGTGTGTGTTCGTCCGCTATTACGACAAACTTCGCGACAAGTAACTAGTGATGCCCGATACGTATCGATATTTTGGTGTATCGATACAACACCATGCGATATTTCGATATTTTGTATCGATACACATCAATACGATATGTGGTGATATCGTATCGCTTCTCGGGTATATCGCATCAAAAATATCGTATGACTTAACTCTTTAAAAGTAATACATAGTTGTTCAATCAAATGTTTAAACAGAGATAAGCCCTGATAAGCTGAATAAGTACATTTTGAGACTTAAATCTTTGTTAGCTATTTCTACCATATTAGACCCAAGATTTAATAAAATATACTTTGCTGATGCTCTGTCATGTGCCAAGGCAATAAGCGATATAACCGATATATTAAAAAGTACTGTTAAATCCAGTTCGACATCAACAACTATTGAAAATATTGGAGAAACGGGTATTTCGACAAACGAGGGCAGTTTCACAACCAATTGGTGACTGACTGTTACCAAAGGTTACCTACACAAAAAGGGATGGATGATATATTGAAACAATATATCCGAGAACCGTTGTTAGATCGAAAATCAGATCCTTTTATATACTGGTCAACAAGGACTGCAGCTTGGCCAGATCTTACAAATTTAGCATTAAAGTATTTGTCAGTAGTTGCAACATCAGTGCCGTCAGAGCGATTGTTTTCTTCAGCTAATAATACGCTTACAGAAAATCGCAATACGTTGGGTCCGCAACGATTATCAAAATTATTATTCCTTAAAAGTTTAGATGAAAAATTATGGCAATTATAATTTTATACTATAGATATACTATAACATTACATACAATTGCCAAAATTTTGCGCCTTAAGTTACCTATACAGAAAATCACAATAGGTAAGCATATTGTGATTTTCTGTATAGGTAACTGTACAAAAAACAAAAACTAGTGTGACGAATATTAAAATTATATTTATACTGTAAATAAATTAAGAGTTTGAATTTTTGATACGATATTAACAATATCGATACAAGGCCATACGATAATATCGTGTATCGATACTATCAGTTACGATACATTACGATGCGAAATATCGATACAAAGTCAAATATCGGGCATCGCTACAAGTAACCCGAAACTACGTACGCGGGTAGGGGGGCGGGGAAGCAGGTAAGTAGTCGCAGTGGCGTAGCGTACGCGTTTGTGATCTATCTCACACGTTGTTTTGGCTTCGTACTGTGCGCACTTGTGTTAATTTGTTGGTTTAATTGACGACTTGGATTTTTTTTGTGGACTTTCGATTGCCTAGTGATTAAATACGTGATTTACTTTGGATAGACAACTACTGCTACTCTTACGGACTTCGATATCTAGGTACTTCTTTTTACGAACGGTAACATACCGGTAAGTTTGAGATTTAATAATTGTTATATTAGACTATAAAAGTTTTAGGTACTATATTTGTGGATTCCTTGCAAACCTTGTACTTTTATTCATTGAAATTGATATATTTAGATTTTCTAAGTTTATTTACTGTAGGAAATAGTTATTTTACAAAAGTTGAAATGAGTCATGTATAGAGATGGCCAAACGCTCGGACGTTTTGGCAAATTGGCCAAAGTATAAATGCCTTATTTTGGCCATTTATACTTACTTATTTCATATTGGTTTCGTAGGTTTACCTTGGTTTACCTACTCTGTTAATATACAATACTTTAGAACAACTCTATGCATTTCTATTGTTTTTACATTTGTTTTTTTTCCTTAGATCACATCATGTCCAGAAAGAAAAATACTATGGGAAAACTATTTTCATTCGGCACAATTATAAAGCTAAACAGGGTTTATGGAGCAGACCATTTATATGGAAGCATGTCGCCGAAATGGACCCGAATAGTTTGGTGGAGAGGACTCTGCAGATCCAAATTGCTGAGTAGGGTTGCAGAACGTATTCTAACTGTTCCCTGTACTTCAGCAGCCACTGAACGATCTTTTAGCACGCATGCACATAGTCAAAAACGAAATAGATTGACTACAGACAGGGCAGCAAAAATAGCTTTTATATCGTATAATTGGAATCTTTTACACAAACATAAAGATGATGACAATGACGATGATGACGAGCCGTTATCTACACCCATGCAATTGTCAAGTCCGTTGGGTAGCCCAATAAATGAAGAACGACCTTCAACATCTCGTGGAAATACACAACAAATAGAATTTTGCAATATTAATAATATACATGGGGCACACTAAAAGTTTTGCACTTCTAGCTAATCGGAACTATTTGAATTTCGAATGTTATATTTTTTTAAACGTTGCAACCTTCTTAGTAATAAAAAAAACAATTGGAGTGAAATCATTTGTCAATTGTTTTTTATCACACATCAAAGTTCTACGTATGCAACGAAAATGAAATTAAGTCGAAAAGATTTTAGAGCGATGATTTTTTATGATTTTAAAAGTTCTCTCTCTCCGCAAGACTGTGCCGCTCGTCTTCAAAATGCTTTTGGGAGAGAAGCACCTTGTTTGAGCACCGTGAGGCGATGGTTTGCTGAATTTGAGAGAGGTCAAGTTTCTTTACATGACGAATTTCGTGAAGGGCGGCCTTCAACTGCCGTCAACGAAAAATAATGTGGCTACTGTTAAGCGGTTAATTGAAGAAAACTCGCGGATTACCTATAAGACAATTCGAGGACTATTGGGGATTGGTATGAGTCAAATCCAGAAAATTTTACACGAAGAATTGAAAGTTCGGAAACTTTGTTGTCGTTGGATCCCTCATGAACTGACAGCGGAGCAGAAGCGGGCTCGCGTGGAATGGTGCTCACAGATGCTACTGAAGTACGACCACAGACATTCTAATGCTGTTTATGACATTGTCACAGGAGACGAAACGTGGATTTATTGTTTTGAACCCGAAAAAAAACAGCAATCTTGTGAATAGGTGTTTGAAAATGAGAACAAGCCAACAAAAGTGAGGCAGGCGAGAAACGTTGGTAAAAAAATGATCGCGTTTTTTTTCTTAGCTACGGGTCCCAACTGTACCATTCCACTTGCAGATCAAAACAGTGTTATTGCCGAGTGGTATTCTACCATGTGTTTCTACCATGTGTTACCCAGGGTGTTAGAATAGAAAAAGTTCGCGAAAGACGACCCAAAAGCCGCGTTCTCCTACATCATGACAACTCTTCTTCACACACGGCCAACAAAACAAAGTCATTTTTAGCTTCCGAAAAAGTACAACTCGTCACCCATCCTGCGCATAGCCCCGACCTAGCACCCTGTGATTTCTGTATTTTCCCCAAAATTTTTGTTTTAACTTTTGTAATGTGTAATAAATAATTGTTAGTAAGTATCTCTCGTTGTTTTTTTTTTGGTCAAACATTCTTAGAAGTTTCAATAGACGTTCTTTCTGCAATTAAGTAACATTCCATCGCAATGCGCAGAAAAAATCTTATGATAAAACAAGAAGACGTCTTTATGTTTTTATATGAACTGCTGGTTTTATTTAAGTTCCTGAATCAGGCTACACATTTTGACGTTTCGAACAACAGGCAACAGCTAGTGCCCTATATACGCTGCCGCAAAGTATGTGCGCATCGCAAAGTACATATTTTTCGCTGCATTTGTTCTAAAAATAAAAAAACATGTTAATTTTTTAAGTACGTGATAATTACGTTAAATAATGAAAATACCCGTCTATTGGGTTTTTTCCCACATAAATACCCGGTTTTTTCCCAAATGGGAAAAAACCTGGGTATATTCCCGTTGGGTTTTTTCCCGCTGCCCATCTCTAGTCACGATGGGCTTGTCTAGGGTTCAAAATTAAGAATATGTTGTATGGAGTATTGAAATGGTATTCTTTTGGAGAACCTGTCTCCAAAACGGACACTGAGTCCCAGATTATTTATTAAACTGTTATTATTATTATCGCTATAACTGTTATTATGTTATAATATATCTAAAAACAATTTCGAATAAGACACTTTAAATGCGCGACATTTTGTTGTGACATTCGAACGTTCGTAAGAGATGGTTCAAAGAGACAAAATACCAAATTCCTAAAGGCTCATGTGCCACTTGGCGCGTATGGTTGTAATGAGCATTTATATTTCATAATAAACGTCTCTTTACACTCTTGAAAGAAGTTTAGTGTAAGCTTATACCGGGTGTTACGTAAGGGTTATATCAACCCGAAGCCAGCACCATCAGCTGGTCGACCAGAACCCGTTTCGATATGTCGCGACCGCCAGGGAAGAAAAAAAAAGTTCACAAAAAAACATTTTTACCCAATAAAATACACACTTGTTTCAACAACACTAGCTAAAATCAGCTGCTTCGGTCATCGACATCAAAATAGGTACAAATAATAGGAACAAATAATGCGCGCCTGTGAAAAGACTTCCGTCTCACTCCTGGTAGGAACATTTTGGCTCTGTTTCGCATCAAGCGATGCCGCCCGCACAAACCGAAGCGCCCGGTCGAGTCACGAAGTTTCCTAGGATTTTATTTAAAATCATTTAGCAAGGTCACAGGTCAGTTCAGTTGCATTCTTTGCTTTGTGCAGTGAGGTAGCTAAATAATTGTTTAGTGTGTTAATTTGTGAGTTATGTCAAGTTGTGTGTGATAGTGATTGTGTTGTGTAGTAATGGCTCTGAGTAACGAAGAGTATTACGAGATGATGCTTTGTGTAGGAGCATCAGAAGGCAATTTGAGTGCTGCCCGGGAGTTGTACCTACCGTGAGTTTTGATACCTAAACATACTGTGTACGCAGTCGAGTCGAAGCCGCATTTAGCACTGTTACACAAGAAATTAACCTTTCCTGTAAACAGGTAAGATTTTTCTAAAATTGGGGACGGGATGGGGAGAGATTTTACTACGAACCACGGACGAGGATCTGGGGAAACATAACTATGAGTTGGTCAAAATTGTATTTACATAAACAAAAATAATCCTTTAAGGACGCCCACACCGCCGCGACGCCCGCGCCACCGCCAAGGGCATTGTACATACGTACCACGCGCTCATTGTCTAGTTGTAGCTACGTCAAGCCGTAGCGTTGGGACACGTTTGTTTTGATTTGAAATATCTTTTTAAATTTTTTGATGAATTTTTTTCTTCTTTGGCGGTCACCATACATCGAAACGGGTTATGGTCGACCAGCTGATGATGCTGGCTTCGGATTGATATAACCCTTTCGTAACGCCCTGTATATGAATTCTACGTCTATAGGAATTCTACGTCCGGCCGTCCCTGAAAACCAGCGATGTCTGACTAGCACCACCACGCTGACAGCATTACGCTGAGGCCGTATTATTTTTGTTAGGCGTAAAACATTGATCCAATTTTGATTTTTATTCTTAGTTTTGTATTTTTCTTGATTATAATAATAATAATTAATAAAATGGCAACTCTAGACATCTGTACATACGTCATTTTCATCTATAAAATATTTTAATATTTTTATCTAAAATAATCTTGCCTCAATTTATAAAATTCATACAGATTTCAAAATAAACTTTTTGGTAATAATATTTCAAAATATTATTACCAAAAAGTTCATTATATATTATATTTCAAAATTTATTACAAGAATCACAACAACAACAAAATCTACAAATATGAAACGAAGCTTTGACAAACGTCAACCATCAAAATATCAAAAATTGTTTCGAAAAAATTAACAGGATGAATTATGAATAATGTATAAAGATGATAACAAGAGCCAGGAGTAAGAATGCACACCCAACACCCCCGGACTCATCACTTAGCTCCGCCTCGCAAGCGCCGGACCGCACACCTGCGACACAAGTGCTTGCTGAGGCGTCGAGCTCATCGTCAAGTGACGAGTATTTTTCCCCGCCGACGTCGCCAACACCTGTACGCCGGCGAGGGAGAGGCCGGCCGCCGAGCAGTTTGGGACCCCGAAGCCTACCAGCTTCGAGTAGGGTCCCCACTACCGGTGGTATTGTGCACCGCATGCGATGGACTTCATCCATCAATGAAAATGTCATGCGGGCATATTATGAGGCTACAGATGGGGAAACCAACCTGACTGCATCCCGTTCAAGGATGCTCCCTTTGTTTCAGGCTCTTGAACCAACAATAACCGTTGCCGTACAACGACTATCGGATCAAGTGCGGGCTATCCAACGATGCAAGTTGCTGGATCAACCTGTGCTTGATCGACTTCGCCTGGAAGTGTTATCTACTCGACCAGCTCCAGCGTTAACGAGTGCACCATCATCTGCTACACACACGGTTGCAACTAGTGCCACTTTAGTTGAGACCGTGCTCGACGCGGGAGATGATACGAGTAATATATCTACCCAGGTAAGCGAGCAATTAAGGAGTACTTTGGAGGATGTGATCTCTCAGTATAGGTTTGCACCTAATTCTAGGCCACGGCTACCACGCTTGCCCATGCATAGACGAAATCTGGCGTTGATGGGAGCCCTGAATGCGTTGCTAGATCCGTACTTACGGACTAGCAATGATTTGCTAGATACCCACTCGATTCTTTACTGTGGAGCTATTACCGCTTGTCGTGTTGCACGCGTTAAATTCCCTGAATTTAACCGTACACCACGATCGGGTGGTGTGCCCGTATGGCAGGCAAGAATCGAGCGACGTATCGGCACATTTAGGACTCTCATTGCGAAGCTTATCTGTTTTAGCCGGGGAAATAATCGTCCACGGGTCATGCGTTTCGTGACTCAGGCATTCGCTGGGACCGGTATTAGCTCCCAGCAATACTTAGCTAATGTCACGGAACGTATTGACTTTCTAAAGCAGAAAGTATATGCATGGGCGAGTCGTATTCGTCGCTATAGAGAGCGTGTAGACAGATACTGGCAGAATCGTATCTTCCAAAGTGACCAAAGGAAGGTGTACCGAGAGTGGGAGGGAACTGGACAACGTTTGAGCGACGGACAACTGCCCGATGCTCGCGCCATGAATCAATTTTGGCGTGACATATGGTCGATGCCCGTCGAACATTCGGAGGGTGATTGGATCCGTGTTGTCGAGCGTGAATGCGATAACATCGAGCCCATGGAGTCTATTACAATAAACTCCGAAGACGTTAGTTGCGCAATACGTACGGCACAGAACTGGAAAAGTCCTGGGCCGGACGGATTGCACAACTTTTGGATCAAGTGGGTTCGAAGCTCGCATGAACGCTTGGCAACACAGTATCAAGAAGCCCTCGAGTCTGGTTCCTTACCCGCTTTTATGACCACTGGCATCACCTTCCTGCTCCATAAATCAGGTAGTACCACGGAACCTAAAAACTATAGACCTATCACTTGCTTACCTACTATCTACAAGCTCCTTACATCTATTCTGAGAACTAAAATAAATTCACATATAATGTCAAATAACATCTTAGATAGTGCTCAGAATGGATGTAGGGCTGGGTCACGTGGTACTAAGGAGCTACTCCTTTTTGACATGACCATTAGCCAACAAGTTAGGCGGAGTAGGGGCGCCCTCTCTACTGCCTGGATTGACTACAAGAAGGCCTATGATTCGGTGCCTCATTCATGGCTGGGGAGGATTTTAGAGTTGTATAAAATTAATCCGACTCTTAAATCCTTCTTAGTCTCATGTATGGGGCAGTGGACCATAGTACTTCGTCAACCAGGTAGTGGTGAGTGCGCTTCTGGTCCGCATGACTTGATAAGGATTGAGCGTGGTATATTCCAGGGCGACAGTTTGAGTCCATTGTGGTTCTGTTTAGCACTGAATCCACTTAGCACATTGCTGAAGGATTCAGGGCTAGGCTATCGGTTTCGTAGAGGGGGTGAGGTTATTTCTCACCTGATGTATATGGATGACCTCAAACTGTTCACACTGAAGCACCAAGATTTAGTGACATTACTAAAAACTACGGAAGTTTTTAGTAATGCCATTAAGATGGAGTTCGGTGTTGATAAGTGTGCGATTATGCATGTACAGCGGGGGAAGGTTGTAAATTCACCGAATTTACAACTTTCTGAGATAATAACTCTCAGATCTCTCTCCGAGACCGAAACATACAGATACCTAGGTATGTCAGAGTCATTGGGTATAGCGGTAGAGGACATTAAGAAATCGGTGAAAGAACGTTTTTTTGGCCGCCTGACAAAAGTTCTTAACAGTTTTTTGTCCGGCGGTAACAAAATACGGGCTTTCAACGGTTGGGTAATGCCTTTATTGCTGTACTCCTTTGGCATACTTAGGTGGACTCAAACGGAACTAGACGCCCTGGATAGGCGAGTCCGTCAACAACTGACATTGCATCGAATGTTACACCCACGATCTTCTGTCATGAGACTGTACATTCCACGGAAGTTGGGGGGTCGAGGATTTTTAAATGCCAAGAACCTCCATAACCGTGAAGTGTGCAGTCTGAGGAATTACTTCCTACAGAATGGGTGTGGCATTCATTGCGATGTTGTGATGGTTGACAAGGGCCTGACACCTCTTTCCTTGGCTAACGAGAACTGGCGTAAACCAAAGGTGTTAAGTACTGAAGACCGTAAGGACGTATGGAAGAGCAAGGAGTTACACGGGCGGTTCTACCGAGTATTAAGAGGACCCGATGTAGACCTGCCCGCATCGGTGAACTGGCTACGTTTCGGTGACCTCTTTGGGGAAACTGAAGGTTTTGCCTGTGCAATTGCAGATGAAGTTATTAAGACGAACAACTATCGGAAATACATCATGAAGGACGGTACGGTCGACATTTGTCGAGCATGCCACCGTCCTGGTGAATCACTTCGCCACATCATTTCCGGTTGTTCGTATCTTGCTAACAGCGAGTACTTGCATAGGCACAATCAAGTAGCCAGGATCATCCATCAGCAACTTGCTCTTCAATACGGCCTTATTGAGTTCGAGGTACCATATTATAAGTACACACCAATGCCAGTTCTCGAGAATGGTCGTGCGTTGCTCTACTGGGACCGATCAATCATCACGGACAGGACTATTGTTGCCAATAGGCCTGATATCGTGTTGGTTGATCGGACCCAGCGTCGGGCAGTGCTCGTCGATATCGCCGTCCCGCATGACGAGAATCTCGTGAAGGCAGAGAAGGACAAACTTAGCAAGTACCTTGATCTGTCCTTCGAGATAACCGCCATGTGGGACGTAGACTCGACGATCATTGTGCCGATGGTCATTTCGGCTAACGGATTAATAGCGAAGAGTCTCGACCAACATCTCAAGAGACTCTCGTTAGATTGTTGGATCAAGAGTCAGATTCAGAAGGTTGTTATCCTCGACACGTGCCGTATTGTTAGGAGGTTTCTTAGTCTGTAGCCTCCACCGCCGGTAGTTTGGGTCCTACTCCGCTACTGGTGGGTCACTATTTTTTATATTTTTAAATGTATTTGTGTTTTTTATAAATCTATTTGAAAATGTATAAAATAAGTATGTTAATGAATAAACGAAATAATAATTAATAATAATAATAATAATTGTTTATTTGCAATCCACAAACTAAAACTAAAACATTTGACAGTTGAAGATGGTATGGACAATATTCAGTAGTTTAGAGTGTGGATAGCTGGTGCCTGTGGTAGGTAACGAGACCTGAATTACAGATCACCAGCGCCCCACTGACAGATGTAAAAAACTGACCACAATCAGCCCATGTAGCAACAAAAATCGTACATTACACAAAACAATGATATTTACACGGATTTCTGTAGCAAGTGTGAAAGTTTGCGTTAGTGTGTATAAATGTGTAGGGATGTGTAAAAGAGAAAATAAATTTAAAAATTAAAGAAAGTATAAATTGATAAATTGAACTAAAATTAGGAGGGTACAACCAACAGTTCCTCAATAATCAAATAGGTTTGCTGGAGTAGCCAGGCTCTAACCCTCACCCTACAGTTGTGGTAATTAAGAGAGTGAATGTCTAGCAATTGGTGAAACTTGTTGTAGAGATACGGTCCTAGGAAAAAGTAAAATCGTCGAACGAAGGAGGTCTTTATGGACCTTGATTCAGCCACAAGGTGGTTTCGTTTGGAGAGTTCATCATCGAAGCACGTCTCAGAATGCTGCCTAAGGACCGTCGCAAGCATAAACAATTGTCTCACCGTCAACACTTGACAAAACTCATACAGTTCAGTGGTTGGGAAGAGACGAGGCTTATAACAGCACACCTTTAGAACACACCTCTGCGCTCGCTCTACTATCAACATGTGGGTCTTGGCAGCACCTCCCCAGGAACCTATGCAGTAGCCCAGAATGGACTGGCACAAAGCAAGGTACACTACCTTCATCACCTCAGGACTGGCAGAGGCACGCAGCGACCTGAAAATATGTACCAGCTTTCGAGTCCTGTTAGACAAGGCGATAATTTGCTCTTGGAAGCTCAGACCGCTGTCCAACACAACGCCAAGGTACTTAACAGAAGACACTTTGTCTACAGCTAGACACGGCGTTATATTTGCAGATACACTCGGGCACTGGACAAACCTGTTCCGACCCGCCACCACCTGTAAGTCTCCCGTGAGTGGGGTAGAATTTCGCAACCCGAACATCAGTACCTTGGTTTTAGTGACGTTGAGCGTAAGCAAGTTAGAGTCCAGCCAGGCTCCAGCGATGTCAAAACCATTCTGAGCCAGTCGGAATGCATCGTCCTATGCATCCGAAACAAACACCAGAACCGTGTCATCTGCGTAACTAAATACCCTTCAAATTTATATAATTATGTAACCTTTGTAAGTGTTTGTTTAGTTTTATGGTTACGTAAAGAATTCTTTCTATTTTCTTTCTTTCTTTCTTTCTTTCTTTATTTCTTTATTTCTTTACTCATCATTCACCGAGCCTTTTCCCAACTCAGTTGGGGTCGGCTTTCCAGTCTAACTGCGATTCGGCTGAACTTCGATATTTTCCGTGAAGCGACTGCCATCTGACCTTCACAACCCATGGGCGATATCGAAGTTCTGTAGTTAGACCGGTCGGATTTTTGATTTAGGGCTCCAACTACCCCTAACGACTGCCATAGATGTTAGTATGACAACCGGGACCGACGGCTTAACGTGCTCTCCGAGGCACGGAGAGCACGTTAAGTTTCTTTATTTTTTTTACTCTTTTACATAATTGTTGTATACATACAATATTATCATGATAGAAATTTCAAAGATACATCAGTAGGTGCGGATCAACAAAACGGCCCTTTGAAGGCATTTGGGCATAAGTTACGTTCGTCTGTGTCTGCTACAACAATATTATTATCGTAGCACAAACATAATTATTGAATTAAAAATTAGATAGAGCTTGGGTTACGTTACCAAGTTAATGCATTTTGGACTTGAGTCACCCAGTAGGTAGTACTGATATCAGATTATCGAATGCATCGATCATTACGTCTCAGGATCTTAGCGAACCCGAGGGGTGGTTATCCACGGAGGGTCGATTACGGCAACTAAAAAAATTATCTAGTTGTACAGAAATGTAAGAAATAAGCTTGAAATTCAGTCTACTGTTCATTTTATTAGTTGAATTTTCATATAGGTAGCCGTAGGTACCTATTTCTAATCGGAAAGGACACTCAAATTATAAGTGAAAAATAGGTTTTCAATAATTCCACTCTCTTTTAATCAATTTATAAAAACTATTAAGTAAGTACTCATACAAACATTATCTAAAGTCCACAATATTTCTCATTTTAATTATTATTAATGTCAGTTTGTTTTTACGAGTATTTAAAACGGAGATACGTGTACGCAATTTTTAAGTCTATAGTTTATTCCTGAGTTAAATGCAAAAGATAGATTGCTTTAACCCCGCATTTATGTCTCAAATGGTATGAGTTGTTGTACATTCGCCATTCGAAGTAAGTTCTGTTGGGTACCAAAATATCCACTCACATAGTTTTTATACTGGCCCCTTGTTATGGGGTATTAATTTTTACCATTTCAGTAATACGATCGCGATTGCGGTTCAGACCAAATTGGTTGTAAGCAGCTTAGTGCAACTAATACTGACACGATCTGCCTCGCTCCAATTATTAGTAACGCGATTAACAGTTTAATGTCACTCTACGATGCGATCACCAAATCGATGTAAATCTATAGAAATGACATTGTATCAAATTGTGAAGAAGTTGAGAATTTGGGTAGTATTTACTTAAGTGTTAATCAAAAAACCTTTATTTAGACCAAAAAAAGAATTATTTTTTGATCTAAAACAAAGGTTTTTCCTAAGCAAAAATACTGATACCACAGCAAATAATTACCTCAAAATATTTTAATTTTAGCAGCAAGTTCGCCAAAAATACTAAGGTAACCTAACCTATCCAAGTCGGATTGCTTTGCGACTGCAAAGACTTAAGTAGATTTTGCTGTGCAATCAGTTTATATTATGATATGCAAATCTTATTTTTTGTATGTTAAATATTTTTTTTGACGTATTTGAAGAAAAACACAATACACTATTTACGTATATTTTTTAATTATTTCTAGTACTTACCTACGTACTAGTATTTGTTAAACAATTAATTTATTATTGGATAGAAACAGGCGTTACTTGGCGAAAATCCATGACAAAACAATGGTAAGTAAAATGTTTTAAGAAAAAACTTTTTAAAATTATATAATAGCATTAATTTTTCGCAGAATTAATTAATTCTGCGAAATTGCTGTAAAAATCAGTTTATCTGATGCTTATAAATCGAAGGGCGATAAGTTTATAGCTGTTCTATTCTAATCTAATCTAATCTAGAATGCACAAGATCGTAGGTAACAAAGTGTCAGCTAAGGTTGCAGCCTCTTCAACAGAGGCGGCATCCAGGGCCCAGGCCCTTTTAAAGAAATATTTTAACATACGTACCTACCTACTATTAAATAACTATTTCTTGACTAAATGTAATTTACACATGACATGTAATTTACCTCACCCTTCGCCTAAGTATCGACTACAATTTCTTTGATCTAACTTTTTTTTTATTAGGTACTGTCTTTTATTTTCCCAGTTATAAACTCAAATTGCATTAAATTGCGAAACCGATTGAAAATTATTCAATAATTTTAAAAAAAGTCATAATTATATTGAAAATATTTTCCATATTCTGATCGTTTGCATTGTTATAATATTGAATTTATGAGGATGCTGGGGGACGTTTATACGTTGGTTTCCTTTTATGTAAATTAAAATGTGTACGTGGTTTGAAAATGAAATTGGGGGATTCGAGTCATTACGGGAAATAAAGAGGTTGGGACGAGAAGACATGACATTGCTATAAAGTAATTATTTAGCATAATGTAGGTAGTCGCTTCACACAAAGTATCGAAATTCAGCCGCATCGCAGTTAGACTGGAAATCTGCCCCACTGGGTTGGGAAAAGGTTCATTGGGTGTAGGTGGCTAACAAACGTAAACTCTTCGCTTTTGAAAACCTATGGAATCACCTTTATGCAGTAAGACAAATACTTATTTTCATGTTTTACCCAATACGGGTGATCCAACTCGATTAGATATAATTATAATTACTGACTCACTTGATGCCGATTTCAAATAGCTTACAGTGTTTTGCTCAGTAAAATTTTCAGAGGCGAAGATTTTTTATAAGTAGATTTCTATCTACGTATATTCTTTCAGTTCCAGTTTAAAATGAAAGAAAGATAAAACGTTTAATTCTCAGACGCAGAAATGGTGATAGTAAGATACATAAGGAAAAGGATTTGAGAAGAAGGATACAATACCAAAGGATACGATACCAAAAAGATCCTTGCCACACGTTGCGTTGGTTACTGCGGTTCTTTAATATTAAATGAAAAGATTATTCTTGATAGACGTGTGTGCGTCAAATATTTAGCATATAAACGGATAAAATATTCACGTGGAGGGGAGCTTAACGACGTGAGCGAGTGACAAGGGGACGATACGCACCATTACTTGGATCTGGTTACCTTTTGTATGGCGAGTATTGTGAGGTCAGGTGTTGTACTCATTTTTGCACTAAGCAGCTACTGGAGCTCGGCACGTTTATGATATTACAGGTGGCACGTGTCACAGTGACGTATGATTATGATTCTGACGTGTTAGTATACACGTGCTAACTATGACAAAACTGAAGTAATCGTAATGTAGATATTAATCTTAATATAAATTTACTGCCATGGAAGTTGAGAAGGCCTTTAGTGTGGGACGCTACGTGGGTTGACACTCTGGCGCCTTCTCACCTTCCTAGTACAGAAGGGTGTGCCAGCGCTGCTGCTGCATCTGCGGAAAGCCTTAAATGACGCAAATACTCCAATTTAGCAGGAGACTACATATATGAGCTGAGTGCTCGCCGCCTATTCAAAAATTTATCTAAACTCATGATCGACACTTCTCAAGACCAGATAGCTGGTTACTATTTGGCACAAATAATAGTATTGGGATACAACGTGGCAATGCTGCCAGCCTTCTCGAAACATTGCCAGTCGGCGACGAGGAGTTCTTTGGTGCATGTTAGAATTTAGATGTAATCTTAGTAGGTATTATTAGAATAAGTAATGTACATTTAGTTAGTTTCAATTGTATTATTTTATCATTAACTTTAGAGAAGACATACAATACAAATTTAAAAATAACTCACGAGATAGTAATGAGTTTTTTTGAATTTTTTTACACATTCCTATTGCACATTTAATTTGATACGTACATTATCTTACATAGTGTATGAATAGCGACACAGTCAAATTTTACAACGAATTAATATATCACCGAACTTCGTGCAGAATTCGAGTATGCCTATGTCTCCGTAAACACACTAAAATGAAAACTGTCGGAGCACCCCCGGACTGCCTCAAGCGTCTCACGTTACTCGTAACAGCTCCATCGTCGAGCTACTGATTCATACCTCCAGCCAAACGACTAGAACGCATGTTCGTCCATTACTAGCCCAACCTTATCATTTCCCCTCACATGAGCATTCCAGGAAATTTAATAAAAATCCTAGGGAACTAACGGAGCAAGAAAATTTTCGCTGAATCGCAGCCCTTTAAGACGAAATCGAGGTATTTGTCGGATCGACGGTCCTAAGCCGACGGGGGTGAGGGGAGCACGGATATTCGTCGCGAAACGAATTCAATTTGGATCATTCTTCTATACTATTATCCCGATTGAAGGTCTTTCCTCGCTGTCCCCCGCTCCAAATTGGATCGTCTTTTGCATAAAATGAAAATCGAATCGGAACTAACGAAATATCCTCGGAAAGGTTTCGTCACCCTGCGTTTTTGACGGACGAGGCCTTTTATAAAATTATGGTCAGGAGCCAGGGGAATTGGTCCCATCTACTAAATGTGGACCATTATTTTATAAATGCCCGCCTTTACCGTTCATTGCCGGCCGTCCCAGGTACGCCCTCGGAAGGATAACTCGTAGACCCATTTACATACATTGCCGGCCGTCCCAGGTACGCCCTCAGAAGGATAACTCTTAGACCCATTTACATACATTGCCGGCCGTCCCAGGTACGCCCTCGGAAGGATAACTCGTAGACCCATTTACATTCATTGCCGGCCGTCCCAGGTACGCCCTCGGAAGGATAACTCGTAGACCCATTTACATACATTGCCGGCCGTCCCAGGTACGCCCTCGGAAGGATAACTCGTAGACCCATTTACATACATTGCCGGCCGGCCCAGGTACGCCCTCGGAAGGATAACTCGTAGACCCATTTACATACATTTTTAAGTTGTTTTCTATTTTAAGTAATACATAGAAAATCCTTTGGGTAATTGCTGACTGTAAGGTTCCCAAAATGCTAGCATAATTGTTTGAGACAGGAATAATTATAACCAGTCTGGCCATGAGAAGCAATCGCTTAGCTTTGATAATCTAGGTTAGTTCCCACTAGTGCATACCAACTTGTCAATATAATAATTATGTAATCATAAGAACCCGAAACCCAAGTATGTCACTACTGAGAAACCGAGGAACAGAAAGAACCCGCTGACTTCCTTTAAAATCTTATTGAAAGATGGAATTGAGACCAAATTTTGACTCCTTTCTACAACAAAAAATTTTCCTATAACATTATTATTCGATCATATATTATTCCGAGAGATTGGTATGTGTTGCTTATATCAAGGTTTTCGCTTAATAAATTAATCCAAACATTGAACCTTTCTGATTCAATGAACTATAAACAGCCTCTGTACCTATTTCGTATCAGATCATAAAATGTGAAGAAGTTTTCTTAGAACGATACAATATTGTAAGGCTTTGCACACATCTACCTAATAATGTTTGTAATGTTGTATTAGAAAATATTAAAAGTTAGAAGATACAAGAGACATTTTAAAGATTTTATACTCTGAAATAACTACCTAGGTACTACATAACAATAGACATAATTCAGTTTTTACTATGGCAGTAAAAAAAGGAAAATGATGATTTTATGTGTGTTCGTTATAAGGGGAATGCTCTGACCACTGAGCTACGATGACCAATACCGACATCATACAATCTTTGCTTCATAATAAATTCTAGATCGCGCTATTAACTTTGGCGTATTTAGATTAGTATTCATTTACAAAAGGTTTCATTTTTACAGAACACTTAATCATTGTTTTAGCAACTATTACTCTTGTATTTAAATAGAGTTTATCCATGTACATCTATGTAAGTAAGATAAAAGAGGATAACAACTAAAGAAAATAATATCAACTAAATTAAACATGATTGGAGAGAGATGAGAATTTCATTAGCTTTGTGGTTTTTAAACGATATTTTGTAATGTACCAATATTTTTAGTATATAATTATGTATATTTTGTACATTTTAATTCTTATTGTAAATAAAAAAAAACTTGTTCGGTTTAGAATTGGCCAAATACAGAACGCGCCTAAACGTAGAATGGTAGCAGCAACAGTTCGCAAGCATATAAAACTCCAACGAGGCGAAGAGCCGGATAACACACGTTGCTCTTAAAACAAGGAAATGAAGCACGCGGTTCGTATATAGAATCTATCGAAATACATGACCTAGAGATGCTTGGTGATAATAACTCTTATGTCCAATAACAGTAAATATCAACACCATGAAGTGGATCACCTTTGATAAGCCGTAAGACGGAACTGATCAGGTTTACAAATAAAATCAGTGGTATAATTATAGGTATAAGTACGTTTATTTCATAATGTATTACTATGGGTTCCACCAATTAGTGAAGTTGTTTTACTGATTAACAATTAATCTAATATAGGTACATCCTACATCATGTCGTTAATCATGTGTTTCTTATATCGCATTTACTAGTGTTTATAATAAAAAAAGCCATAACACAGTTACCCCGACGTGAATGAGGTGAGAAATTGTTACACAACTGCATGTGGAAACTTTTAATTGGCCTTTTTGTGTTGTCTTTATCTTGTTTTGTATTTTAACTGTAAGTTTTCCTAAAAGAATAAAATAAAATAAACAAAAAGTAAAAAAGATTACAATTTTTCCTATAAAAAATACACTTCAGTAATTGACCGAGCGAGCGAAGCGTCTCAGTTTTAACTCGAGGACTGGCCGATTTGGTGTTGTTGGTATGTGTGTCAGTTCCGGTCTACAGGCCGCATTTTTCAGCCGATTTTCATGAAATTTGGCACAAGTGTTCTTTGTTGCAAGGCGCAACTTTTGTCGAAGAGATTTTTTGATTAGAGGGAAAATGGGGGAGAAATGGGAGGAAAATGCGAAAATAACGCGAGGTCTACTGTTCACAGAACCACTAGTTTAACTTCTTTTCGCATAAAAATTCAAGATTTTTTTTTGGTAAATCAACATAGTTATTCTATCTTCTAACTACGAGTATTATAACTAAAATGGGACTGAAATGTTTAATGAGATCATGTAACACTCAAAAAAAGCAGTTTTTAGTCTGCACAATGTGAGAAGCCAATTTGCATGGAAAACGCGATTTTTATGTGTGAAGATTGTGCTCATTTATCAATCTTCACACATAAAAATCGCGCATAAATTGTGCAGACTGACTAAAAACTGCTAGTACAGACTACTTCTCTTCTAAGTGAAACAAAATATCTACTTGTCCCGAATAACTTTCTACATTTCTCTGAAAAAGGACGTCGATTTATTCTTCGCTCCCGGTGTCTCTGGAACTAGTATTGGAGCAGTTTTCTACCATGTCTACTGATGTTCATTTTGCCCATAAGTCATCTTGAGACATCCAAAAACAAAACACATAATCCGATTAACAACTATAAGTCATCAAGTTCTAGTAACACCAAAATATAACACCAACTACGAGGTGGGGTATGCTGTGCCCCTAGCAAGTTTGCGCAAGTATGTCTCCAGTCGCCGTCAGCGCAACAATAAACTAGAAGCAGTATCTGGTCCCACACACCGCTTACCACACCTTTACACCAGCTACTGCAACGACAGGAATCGCAAGGCAAATATAACTTTAAATAATTTGCGTTTCAAAACTTCTTAGGTATGACTCACCCCGCCTCACTCACCTCGGATTAAGACAACAACAAACAGTAAAATCGAAATAAATTGGGGAACCAAACCCCTTACATCATCAAAAAAGGTCGTCACCAAACAACAATAAAACAAAATCATATCAATCCCTTCAATGGCACTTAATTGGTTCATTTCTCTTTCAAGATTGCTTCGCTTTTGTGACATAAAACAAAAATAAAAGAACAAAATAAAAAAATATAACGTTGTGTTTAATTCACGGTTCTTTATAACGACATCAGAGAAGTATTCTGTTCTAATTTCCTCAGTAAACGCCTCGGGCGAAATGAAGTTGTGTTGGGAAAATGCGTATCGTGATACCAGGGACACTAATTAATACTTGGTATAAATACTAGGTACAAGTAACAGTTCTTTATAAATTAAAGTGTTAACTGCGTACTATATTATTTATATCTATGATACAGATAAATAACTGGAAGTCTAGTATTTTGTAGATCACCAAGATATTTCCTCGACGTTATAGTCATATAGCGGCAGTAAAATAAACCCATTATTTTAATAATGGGTTTATTTTACTGCCGCTAAAAATATAATTTAGGATAAGTGCGTCACATTACGAGTATATAGGTAAGCTAGTATACACCAGCATCCACAGTTTATAGGAATTGAAAATCTTATTCTGAATTTTAGGTTTGCTAGTTTATTTAGATTGAACTCAATTCCTAATCTTAGTAGGTACTTATTGCTTATTGCAGTCACATTTAACACTTTGAGTTGAAAGTGTATTGCACTAATATAATATGTTTGGACCAGCCGCTTCCGCTGTTCGAGGATGAATTAGAGGCTATAAATATTATTATTATTCTACAAATGCTTGGTGGCAAAATTTAAGCCTTGCAAAATATTAATCTTGTTGAATACGATGACTGCTTCGGTGGCGTGGTCTGTAGTGCGTCGGCTTTCGACTCCGGAATCTCGGGTTCGATCCCCGGTCAGGACAAACTTTGTGTGATTACACATACGCTTGTACCGAAGTCTGGGTATTTCCTATGTATAATATGTGTATTTATATCAGTTTATCTAGTACTAATACCACAAGCTCTGCTTAGTTTGAGGCTAGATGGCGTTGTGTGAACATATTTATTATTACTCGTATTATAAACAAATTTATTATATATGTTTAGTAAAGACGGTTTCCGAACGAAGCGTATTGACTGTTAAGTTGGCAGTAGTTTTTTCACTTTGACAGTTCAAAAAAACTTTCTCGGCGCGAACGGGCGGTCTACCTTTTTATCGGTTATAGTAAAAAAGTATTGTCAATTAATTTGTACCGGGCATATTACGGAATTATAACGGTTTCCAAAGCACCTTCGGCGGTACAGAGTGCTTTCTGGTCGGTCTACGGGGCGTTGAGTCCGAATCCGCCAACAAGTGACCTGTGACGAGAAAGGCAGGCAGGAGTACGGGAACATTCACCAAGTATTAATTTGTATGGTTTATTGGTATTTTAACAATTCATTTAGCTAGGACAAATTACACATACAGGGAGGCCTTACTAACGGACGACGGAAAGCACCCTGGTAAGTACCTAGTTAATAATTAATTTAATCTTAAGCCCTGCGTCACCGCAGGCAAATGTATGGGAACCGGCTTTTCCATACAATATAAGATAATTAATTCTAATTCTATACTTTTTGTAATCACGAGTAGTAGATACGTAATACCAGTTCGTTGTCTCATCCCTACCTGTTATCATCTAAAACGTAATTTAGTACCTACAACAAAACGAGTAATTACGGTGTGTTGTGTGTTTTTCCTCATTCAGTTCATTCGTTCGTGCCTCACTTCCCGTTCGTCCCTTCCTTACACCCTGCGGTTTGATTTGATCACAAAACATTCGCTCGTCATTTAGAAATGCTGTGGATGTGTTTAAGGTTGTGTCTATTTACGAGATTGATGGTGTAATGATGAAATGCCGACAATATTAGTAACGTGCGAAGCTTCATGTGGTGTTTTAGAAGAAAATAGAGACAAACTGGCAAGGGAAACTTTGTTAACTAGAACTGAAGCTTATTTGTTGGAACGTCATCCATCTCAGGAGCTACAGGTTCGAGGCATTCCTCGATGATCACCTTTGGCCTGACTGAGTCAATGACTTTCAGTCTCGTCATTTGAAACAGTCATTATCCTTCGACATTAAAAAAATAATACGGAGATATTTTTTTAAGTGTTCGATGTTACCTCCAATGCTAGCCTTCCCGGGTATGCCTCCGAAGACTTATAGAAATATAAAATGTTAACAAAGGCTGTTTTTTTTTTTGTTATCAACAGAAAAGAGTAGAGTAGCAGTGACTTAATTTATTTGCTGCGTGCGTAGTGTAAACGGTTAAAATTACAGAGAGTATTTTTGACAAGTATGGATTCTAGGGGCGGGGCCCCAAGAGATTCGACTACGTCCTCGCCGTCCGCCCTGGACCCCAACTTGACCACGGTAACGCAGTGGCAAGTTGGGTGACCGAACGTCATGGATATGCCTGACGAGACCCCCGGTACTGACACTGCCCTTTCCCGGGCAGTCTCAGCCGACGACCTACCGCATGAAACACGGAATTCGATGCCTCTTGATTTGGGGGCTCGCGTCGCGCCGCCTAGTTGCAGCACGACGTCGACGCCCCAAGGAAATGTTGCTGCTGGGACTGACGGTGGGTCAGCTCCCAGTAGTGTGAAGGGTAAGGGCCGTTCTGCTTCGCAGAAGAGGACCCTCGAGAAGGAGGGACCGCCACGCGACCGGAGCACTAGTTGCTCTGGATGGGGGTCCCTCCTCTCCAGCGATTCGGAGGAGGAGGTGCCGGTAAAGACGGTGCGCACGCGTCTCGGCGCCTACCGTATGCGCCCGCCAACACCACCCCCGTCATCTGTCCCGTCCCTGCGCAGTCGCAGGGATAGATAATGAGTATCTTCTCCCGCATGAACGCGGCCATGCGGGGGAGTAAAAATATGTCGGGGAGGAAGAAGATTGTGGCTTCACTGGTGGATTAAGCCCAATCCTCCCTCGACAAGCTCCTCGAGCGGAGCGTCACAGAGGAGGAGGCGAAGCTCCGCAAGCAGGTTGCGAGCCTGGAGGTGGAGCTCACTGCCTCCCGAAAGGAGATGGAAGATCTCCGTCGGGAGGTCGCTGAGTTGACCAAAGCGGTCAAGGCACCTCCAGGTCCCATGCCACCTCCTCCTCTGACGGCTGGACCAGCGCCGAAGACGGCGCCTAGGACCGAACCCACCATGGCGCCCGGCTCGCCGCCGAAGCCTGTACTGACTACGGTGCAGGTCCTGACGGCGATCGAGAGGCGCCTCGCGGTCCTGGAGGACCGGGCGTACCGCCCTCCGCTAGCGCGTCCCGCGTTTTCATACGCGGCGGCTGTTGGCGGTGCTCCCGCTCCGGGTCCAAGCGGCACACCCGCTGTCCGCCGCCCCGTTCCGCCCCCGTCCGCTTCAGCGAACCGGATGCCGGCCGAGACCGCGGCCCAGGCGCGGAAGGCCAAGGGGCGCGGCAAGAAGAGTGGCACCCCTGCCGCCTCCTCTTCCTCTATCGTCGCTCCCGCTGCTTCCTTACATCCCTCCAGACGGGAGGGATGGGAAGTAGTGGGGGCCAAGAAGAGGAAGACGAAGGCCGCAAAGAAAGCGGCCAAAGCCGCAGCGGCGAAGGCGCCGAAGAGGCCCCGCCCTCCTCGCTCCACCGCCGTCGTCCTGACGGTGACGACGGTAGGTGTGGAGAAGGGGGTGGGGTACGCCGACGTACTGAGGACTGTGAAGTCCTCAGTCAACCTCTCGGCCCTCGATATACAGGGGGGGCTCCGGTGCAAGACGACACGCACCGGGGCTCGCCTCCTCGAGGTCTCCGGCGCCTCCAGCGGCCCTAAAGCTGACGCCCTAGCGGCTCAGCTTAGGGACGCGCTGGACCAAGAAGCCGTCCGCGTCACCAGACCCACCAAATGCGCCGCATTGCGCATCACGGGTCTGGATGACGCGGCCACGACGGAGGAAGTTGTCTCCGCCGTCGTGGAGGCGGGCGGCTGCCCCCGTGACCAGGTGAAGGCTGGAGATATCTCCTTCGGCTCCACTGGTCACGGGATGACAGTCGTCCAGTGCCCCGTCGCGGCGGCACTGAAAGTGGCGGACGGACGAAGCCTCCTCGTAGGGGGCTTCCTAAAGGCGCAGGTGCACCTCCTTCGTGCCCGGGAAACCAGATGTTTCCGGTGCATGGTGGTGGGGCACTTAGGAGTGCAGTGTACAGCGGAAGTCACCGTGGGCGATCGGTGCTTTCGCTGCAGTCGGCCCGGTCACAAGGCAAGTGCCTGTGACGCCCCGCCTCGCTGCTTTAGATGCGAGGCGGAGGGCAAGACCGCGGATCACCGGGTCGGCAGCACAACCTGCGCCGCCTCGAGGCCAAAACCTCGTCCGTCCGCTGAGAGCGGTGGGGGTGCCGCCCTTGCGCGGCCAGTTGTTTCGCGGCGGGATGCGGTTATGGACGTCAATTAATGTCTGACGCCCGTATCCGTATCCTGCAAGTGAATTTGAACCACTGCCGTGCTGCTCAGGATCTTCTGTACCAGAGCATCCGGCAGTGGTCCATAAACTTGGCCGTGGTCGCCGAGCCGTACTACGTCCACCCGGGAAGCCCGGTGGACGAGGACGGCTCGGCCTGTTGTATCTTTGGGGGGTCCGCCGCAGACAACTCGCGCCTTGCGATCATTGCAAGGGGCCGCGGGTGTGTTGCGGCGGATTATGATGGGTTGGCAGTCGTGGCCACCTACATCTCGCCGAACATTGACGAGTCTCAGTTTGAGCTATGGCTCACTGAGCTCGACGTCGTCTTCGCTGCGTGCCGTCCTCGCCCTGTCCTGCTCCTGGGAGACTTCAACGCCTGGAGTGAGGCGTGGGGCTCCCGGGAAACCAGGGACAAGGGGAGGCTTCTTGAGGACTGGACCAGAACACGTGGTCTGGAGGTCCTCAACCGGGGGAATGTCGCCACCTATTGGCGGCGGGGGGGGGGAATCGATCGTGGACGTAACGTTCGAATCCCCTGACCTTGCCCGCCGTATTACAGGCTGGCGCGTGGAGGAGGGTGAGGAGACGCACTCGGATCATCGGTACATCCGGTTCGATGTCGTCCCCCCACCTGACCTCCCACAGCCGGTGGCAAATCCCCCGGATCCGCGTTGGGCACTTCACCATCTGGATCGGGAGGCTCTCCTGGAGGCATCCATCGTGCAGGCCTGGATTCCGGCGCCGGACCGGCCTGCCGATGTGGATGCCGAGGCGGAGTGGTTCAGGAGAGCCATGTCGCAAATCTGTGATGCGGCGATGCCTAGGGTTACACCCAGACCGGCCAGGAAGCAGGTGTACTGGTGGTCGCCGGAGATTGCAGAGCTGCGCGCAGCATGCATCTCCGCCCGCCGCCGGTACACCAGGTTTCGCCGGAGGCGTCGCCGCCCAGACGACGCGGCAGCCCGAGAGGCGGAGCTTTTTCAGGCATACAGGGAGGCTAAAGGTAATCTCCAGGAGACGATAAAGCGGGCCAAGACGGCGGCCCGCGAGGAGCTCCTGGAGACCCTGCAGCAGAACCCATGGGGGCGCCCGTACCTACAGGTCAGGGAGAAACTCCGACCTAGGGCGCCCCCACTGACCCAGAGTCTCCAGCCGCAGCAGCTGGAGCGGGTCATGGGCTCCCTGTTTCCGACGAGCGCGGAGGAGCACGTCCCTCCGCGCATGGCTCCGTCTCTGCCCGACGCGGATAGCACCAGCGAAGACGACGTACCCGAAGTCAGGGTGGGGGAGCTAGGTGCGGCAGTACTCCGGCTTAAACGCCGGAAAATCACTGCCCCCGGACCCGACGGCATTCCTGGCCGTGCATGGGTCCTGGCCCTCGAAGAACTCGGGCCTCGACTGATGGGGCTCTTTAGCGCATGCCTCGAAAGGGGCCAGTTTCCCAAGGTGTGGAGGACGGGGAAACTGGTCCTGATCCGTAAGGCGGGGCGGCCGGTGGACTCACCGTCCGGATACCGGCCGATCGTGTTGCTCGACGAGGTGTGTAAGCTCTTTGAACGAATTATCGCGGAACGCCTCGTCGAGCATCTCACGAGTGTGGGGCCAGACCTGGCGGATAACCAGTTCGGTTTCCGTCGGGGACGCTCCACCGTGAGCGCGATCATGCGCGTGAAGAGCCTGACGGAGGAAGCAGTCTCGCAGGGCAAGGTGGTGGTGGCGGTGTCTCTTGACATCGCCAACGCGTTCAACACCTTGCCATGGAGCTGCGTTAGGGAGGCGCTCGTGTATCACGAAACGCCTCTCTACCTCCGTCGTATTGTCGGGGCCTATCTCTCGGAGAGGGCCATAGCTTTCCCCAGCTGGCTCGGGCCAGCTCGGCGAGATGTGTCGTGCGGTGTTCCGCAGGGGTCGGTCCTGGGGCCGCTTCTGTGGAACATCGGCTACGACTGGGTGCTGCGGGGTGCGTTGCCTAGGGGTGTCGGCGTAACGTGCTACGCCGACGATACCCTCGTCACGGCGCGGGGTGCAACGTACCAGGAGGCAGCACTCAAGGTCACGACGGGTGTTGCTCGAGTCGTGGGTCGGATACGGCAGCTGGGACTGGAGGTGGCCTTGCACAAGTCCGAGGTTCTGTGTTTTCACAGACCTCGGAACGGTCCACCAGAAGGTTCCAGCATAAATGTGGGAGGCGTTAGCATCGGCATCAAGCCCTCGATGAAGTACCAAGGGATCGTACTTGATAGCCGATGGAACTTCGGACCACATTTCCGAAGTTTGGTCCCCAAGGTGACGCAGGCATCGGTCGCGCTTTCGCGACTGATGCCCAACCTAAAGGGACCCAACGCCTCCTGCAGGAGACTGTACCTGGGGATCGTGCGGAGTATGGCCCTATACGGGGCTCCCGTATGGGCGGATAGGTTGGCGGTCAAGGGGAACGTGACTCTGTTAAACAGACCACTTAGAACCTTGGCCGTCAGAACCGTACGGGGATACCGCACGATCTCCGGAGAGGCTGCATGTCTCCTAGCCGGGACCCCTCCATGGGACCTGGAAGCGAGAGCCCTTGCGTCATTGTTCCAATGGCGCAAGGAGGCGCTGGAGCGGGACCACAGGCCTGCGTCTCGAGAAATCGAGGACCAGCGGTCCCAACTCCGCCAGGATCTCATGGAGTCATGGAGGGTGCGACTTGAGCAACCCAAGGGGGGTGCCATCTTCATCGTGGCGGTGAGACCGATCATGGACGATTGGCTGCAGAGGCAGCATGGTGACCTCACGTACCGTGCGATGGTTGCCGGGCATGGATGCTTCGGTAGCTATCTGTTTCGCATGCATCGTGAGGTCACACCTCGGTGTCAACACTGCGAGGTTTCCGACGACGACACCGCACTCCACACGTTGGTGGAGTGCTCAGCGTGGGCGAGTCAGCGCCGGGACCTCGTAGTGGGTCTGGGCGTGGATACCCTCTCGCTGGGGACCATGCTTCAAGCCATGGTATCCAGCGGGAGTAGGTGGAACGCGGCCGTGTCCTTCTGCGAGCAAGTCATGCTCGCGAAGGAGGCGGCCGGGAGGGAGAGGGAGCGTACCCTCCCCGAAGAGTTCCGTAGTCGGCGGCCAGGCCGCCCCAGACTACGCGACTACGCCCAAGACTATCGTCCTCCATGATCGGGGCCTGAGGACAACGGGATCGCCACCCACCGTCCTTACAGAAGCAGGCTAGAAGGGTTGCGTGCTGCGGGGCCTTTGCCCCATAGCACGCAACCAGATTCACTCACTGACGCGGGATAAAACCCGACCCCAATGACGCGGGATTCTCGTCCCGACCAAACACCCGCAGAGACCACAGGGGTGGTCAAAGTCCGCCGGGCGCCACTGGACATACCCTCTGCTTGTAACCAGGGACGCCCGGCAACGGACGTTAGAGTGGCCACGGCCTTGGGCCGCGGAATTAAAAAAAAAAAAAAAAAGTATGGATTCTATGTGTAGTATGTCACGGGCATCGGCTGGGTAAGGTTTTATGTAAGAACTTAATGTATTCAACAGGTGTGTTTCACATTCTTATGTTACAGCTAACTATAAATAATAATAATAATAGAATAGCTGGTGTTAAATTTTTTAAACAAGAAACAGTTATTCGACCAAAGCCTACTGTACCAGCTTGGCAGTGCAGAATTGAACGGCGTATCAACGAGGCTAGGGTGCTCATTGGCAAGCTACACTGCTTCAGGACGGGCAATACGCGCCCGAGAGTCATGCGCTTTGTGACCCGTGCATTCGTGGGAACTAATATTAGGCCATGTGAATACTCTGTTCACAGAGCGCATCGATTACCTGAAGCAGAAAGTTTATGCGTGGGCAAACCGCATAAGGCGGTACAAAAAAAGAGTGGACAGATACACTCAGAATCGCTTGTTCCAAAAAAATGAGAGGTGGGTATATAGAGGGTGGGAGCGACCTAACTCGGATGTGACTGATGGGAGTCTACCTGATGCTGTTTCTACAGTTAACTTCTGGAAAAGCATCTGGTCGACGCCCGTCAGTCATACACAGGATGCGTGGATTAGGGATGTTGAGCGGACGTGTGAACCAATTCAAGCTATGACCTATAACCATATCTGAAGAAGATATCGGTTGTGCAGTTCGTTCGTTGCCAAATTGGAAATCTGCTGGACCGGACGGACTGCACAACTTTTGGTTAAAATGGTTCCGTAGCTCACACGCTTGCTTGGCATCTTGTTTCCAGTCATCCCTTGAGTCAGCGTCGCTTCCAGCTTTTATGACTACCGGAGTAACCCACCTCCTATACAAGTCTGGTAGTACCACAGACCTCAAAAATTATAGACCTATAACTTGTCTACCTACTATATACAAACTTTTTACATCCATCCTGAGAGTAAAAATATATTCACATGTACAAAACAATAACATCTTGTCAATCTCTCAGAATGGATGTAAAAGTGGGGCACGTGGTACGAAAGAGCTCCTTATTATTGACATGGCTGTTTGCCAGCAGGTACGCCGCAAACGAAAGAACCTTGCGACATGCTGGATTGACTATAAGAAAGCGTACGATTCTGTGCCTCATACATGGCTTCGGAGGGTGCTAGAGCTGTATAAAGTTGATGCAACTCTATGCACCTTTTTGGGGTCATGTATGGGACAATGGAGTACGGTTCTTGTTTATCCAGGGTGTCGTCAGGTTTTAGGAGGTGGTGTACCAATAGGGATTGAGAGAGGTATATTCCAGGGTGATGGTCTGAGTCCGTTGTGGTTTTGTCTAGCACTGAATCCTCTCAGTACGTTACTAGAGGGTTCAGGGTTAGGCTATCGGATGCGCAGAGGGGGTCAAATTTTGTCCCACCTTTTTTACATGGATGACCTAAAGTTATTTGCCCCTAATGGCCCCGATTTGATGGCTTTGCTAAAAGTTACTGAAACTTTTAGTAAGGCCATCAGTATGGAGTTTGGGGTAGATAAGCGTGCGGTCATGCATGTAAAAAGGGGTGGGATTGTGGAATCAATTCAGATTTCACACGATTTGGGTCACTCTCCGCAACCGAAACCTACAAATATCTAGGTATGTCTCAAGCTCTGTGTATTGCTGAGACTGACATGAAACAGAAGTTGCAGGATCGTTTCTTTGGCCGCCTGAAAAAAGTACTGAAAAGTCTTTTGTCAGGCGGTAACAAGGTGCGTGCTGTCAACGGCTGGGCCATGCCAGTCTTAGTATACTCTTTTGGCATACTTAGATGGACTCAGACGGAATTAGAAGCTCTGGATAGGAAGGTGCGTTGTCTATTGACTTCATATCGAATGCACCACCCACGTTCGTCAGTAATGAGGTTGTATATACCACGGAAATGTGGGGGTCGTGGATTTTTAAATGCCAAGACTCCATAACCATGAGATATGCAACCTTAGAGAGTATTTCCTGCTGGTGGACGTGGATGTGCATCGAGATGTTGTGGCAATAGACAACGGACTGACCCCGCTCTCCCTTGCGAAAGAGAACTGGCGCAAACCTGTAATATTAAGTCTATCAGATCGGAAGGAAATATGGAAGAGCAAGGAACTGCATGGTCGATTTTATCGGGCTCTAAATGGGCCCGATGTTGACTCAACAGCATCGGTATCCAGGTTACGATTTGGTGATCTCTTCGGAGAAACTGAGGGTTTCATCTGTGCAATTACTGACGAAGTCGTGATGACGAACAACTATGGGAGATATATTGTAAAAGATGGTACGATTGACATCTGTCGGGCATGTCATCGTCCCGGAGAATCTTTAAGGCATATTATCTCTGGTTGTTCTCGTCTTGCGAATGGTGGAGTATTTGCACAGACACAACCAAGTAGCCAGGATTATCCACCAGTAACTTGCTCTAAAGTATAACCTTGTCGACGTGGAGGTACCTTATTACAAGTATGTGCCCGACCCAGTTCTTGAAAACGGTCATGTCACATTGTATTGGGATCGATCTATTATCACTGATAGGACGGTTATAGCTAACAGACCTGATATAGTGATAATGGATCGATTAAAGCGCCTTGCAGTAATTGTCGATATCACTGTGCCACATGACGAGAATCTCGTGAAAGCAGAAAAAGATAAACAAATTAAATATTTGGACCTTGCTCACGAGATTGTCGACATGTGGGATGTGGATTCGGCGATTATTGTTCCGATAGTCGTATCTGCACATGGCCTAATAGCCAAGAGTCTCGACCTCCATCTACAGAGGCTCGCGTTAGGCAGCTGGGTCAAGGGCTTAATGCAGAAGGCGGTTCTGTTGAACACGGCCCGTATTGTGCGGAAGTTCCTATCTCTGGAGCCCTAACCACCGGTAGCTTGGTCCCTGTACTCGATACCGGTGGGTTACTGTTTTTTATATTTTTAAATGTATTTTTTTATAAATCTATTTAAAAATGTAATGAATATGTGGAATGTTTTAATAAAGAGAATAATAATAGATATGTTAGGACTATTTACACAACGCCATTTAGTCTCAAACTAAGCAGAGCTTGTAATATGAGTTCTAGATAAACTGATATAAATACATAAATATCTTTTTTTGTAAAAACATACATATTATACATAGGAAACACCCAGACTTCGGCACAAACGTATCTGTCTTCACACAAAGTTTGTCCCGACCGGGAATCGAACCCGAGACTCCGGGGTCGAAAGCCGATGCAGTCTATATTGTAGCCTTGTAAGTATAGGTGGTATAGGTACCTAGTACTACTTATTCCCTATTCTGTGGCACAGGTAGGTACCTACTTCTTTTAAAAAGAACATAAAACAAATTGAAAAATGGATCACATAAATTTTGCAACCAGTATCATTATTCTGCAATTCAATACTCACTCCAATTATGTTACAAAACCAATTAATTTTCATAATCATCATTAACTCATAAATTGAGTATGTAAAGTGATAGCCGGCGGCGATCATTACATGACATTAACAGCTCCTACGGGATCTGTATCGCCGAGTCTGAAAGTGCCGCCGTAAAAAAGTACTGAATAAGCGATAAATGTTATTGGTAACAATATTTTTTGTTTTTAACAGATTGGCAGATTTTATGGACGCCTATAACTTATTGTTCTTGATATGTGGTACTTAATACTAATATTACGAGTGAGTATTTATTTTTTATTTATAAATACACACACAAAATCAGGTGTTTGTCGACGAAGAGGTAGACAGACGTACAGCTGCTGGTCCTTCAACATTTGAAAATATAAAAATAGTGACCCACCTGTAGCGGAGTAGGACCCAAGCTACCGGCGGTGGAGGCTACAGACTGAGAAACCTCCTAAAAATACGGCACGTGTCAAGGATAACAGCCTTCTGAATCTCACTCTTGATCCAACAATCTAACGAGAGTCTCTTGAGATGTTGATCGAGACTCTTCGCCATCAATCCGTTTGCCGAAACGACCATTGGGACAATGATAGTCGAGTCTACATCCCACATGGCGGTTATCTCGAAGGCTATATCAAGGTACTTACTAAGTTTGTCCTTCTCCGCCTACACGAGATTCTCGTCCTGCGGGACGGCGATATCGATGAGCACTGCCTGACACTGGGTCCGATCGACCAACACGATATCAGCCCTATTATTGTTATTCCTAATTAATATTTAAACATGGAGCAAATGCGCTTCTTACCCACCACACTACCAAGCCACACTACCGGTAGTGTCGTGGGGAAATTTCTTTCCTTTCTACACTACCAGCTAGTAGTGTCGTTGTAGATGAACATGATTGTCCATTATAAAAGACACAAACCTCAAATGTACCAGGAATACATAACAACATAAGAGCCTTAAAGATTAGAGAGACTGACCATAATATAAAGTCATAAAATAATAATATTTTAAAGGGTTATAAAACCAAAACATTGAAGTTTTTTTCTTCCCATAGTACTACTAGACTGCTTGTTAGTACTATGGGAAGAAAAACAAGTAGTACCACGGGCAACAAAGGGAATTATTCCCTACGATACTACTGGTAGAGTATTTTAGTAGTGCGGTATCTCAAAGTAGTGTCGATGGGAATGAAGACCTTTTAGAAATTACCCGCGACACTACTAGCTGGTAGTGTAGAAGGGAAAAAAGATCCCCACGACACTACCGGTAGTGTGGCTTGGTAGTGTGGTGGGTAAGAAGCGAGCAAATGGCGGCCTATGGCTAACAGCGACAGACAATGTCATTGTACATGTAATTGCTATCGTAGGTTATTTATTAGTTTGTTCAATCATGTACAATAAAGAGTTTTCTATCTACATATTTATCTAACCAGCAGATAGACTTAGTCAAAAATGCCATGACATCAGTCAAATTAAACAAGTCAACTGGCAAACGTGGGCTAGACCTAATATAGCCGTGCCGACCCCTTTGGTGTTATCTACATGTTTTAAGAAGGGTTTTTAGCCCACGTTCCTGTTAGTGTGGTTGTACAAAGACTTAATGTTGTATGAACCCCTAGAGGAGTGACAAGGCGCTAATGATGCGTGAACGTCACGATACAAGCTCATACAGTTTTGTACCACATTTAACATGATAACGATTTTGCATCGGTTTAACCAAAGGGTAAAAGCGGAACCCGGTTACTAAGACTCACTGTCCGTCTCTCTGTAATCAGGCTGTATCTCATGAACAGTGGTTATGAGTGACATAATGTAGTGGTAAGTAGAAAAAAAATTATCAAATTTCTTGGTGACCTGATAGAAAATATGGCCGCTAGCCAGAAACATATCAACATATCGAAATGGAGTGACAACGTTTGTTCAGAAGAAGGAAACACATGCCCAGACAGGATTTTCCAGGCTATTAGGTAGTGTTCAGTTAGGCAAGGGCTTCACAAAATCCAGAATTGTATGGTAATAGAGGCATTTGTATTTTATATTGAACCTTTCTATTTCGACAAAAAAAACAGACTTCATACAGATGCATAGGTTAAAGAAACATCTCTGCAGCATCCAAACAAAGCTATCTATTTAAACCCATCTTTATTCCACCAACTCGCCAAGCAATTTCCACCCTTATCATTAGAGAAACAAAATTTAAATTAATTGTAAGAGATACCGCTGTGAAATGCACAGCTTATCTGGTTTAGAGTTCAAGCATTCTCGCTAATTATCGAGTAGAAACACTTGGGATACCAAAGACTATTCGTATCAGAAGTGTTAAAACGTTACTTGCTTTAATTAACTTTATTACTTAAACTGCTTTGGTGACGTGGTCGGTAGTGCATCAGCTTTCGACTCCAGAGTCTCGGGTTCGATTCCCGGGTCGAATCAAATATTTGTGTGATCCACAAATGTTTGTTTCGGAGTTTGTGTGTTTTCTATGTATAATTATGTATGTATTTAGAAATATGTAAGTATCAGTTCTATCAGTCTGGATCCAGCCTAGATCCCATAGCACAAGCTTATTTTAGCTTAATTTGGGCTAGATGACGTTGTGTGAGAATGGCCAAAATTGTTTATTTTTTTATTATTAATATACAAATCTTTATCTCTAGACAAAATATGTCTGACATGCCCATTATGGACAAAATCCTCGACAAAAATAAAGAAAAAAAAACACTGTATAATATAACAGTATGTTGTAATAAAAGTATGACGTATAATCCCACCAAAAACATTTCTTGTAAATTAACGACATGACTATTGATTGCACTGTAAAAAAGTTTTCAGATGTAATGGAGAGTCAAGCAGGTCAAGCTCCTAAATCCTAACCTTACACTTCCCCTTCCCCAAAACCGTTCGAGTTAGTTTAGTGTTATAGTGACGAACTAAATAAATGTAGTGATAAGTACTGCGATAAGAACACATGAACAAAGTGTCTTCGCCTTAACAGACTCTAAGTAAAGTGTTATTGGACACGTTCTTAGTTATTGTTTACATAGCATGTTAGGTCAAAATAAGTTACTCATTAGTCAATAGGCTAGATCTAAAATAAAATAAATAAATAAAATAAAATAACGTTTATTATCTTTGAAATTTTCAGAAAATTATTTAGATTCGTCAGAAGTTGGTGTGACTCTACCGAGGGTTCCAAAATGCAACGAGACTGAGAAGAGCCCTCAAGAAACTCAGCTCGGCTTTTTTCAAAATATTTCATCTTAAATCTAATACAGAGTTATTTAGAAAGGAGCAATTCGTTACGTTGTTACAACCAGGCCGCCTTGTCATCTAAGAAATCATTAATACTATAATAAGCTTTATGGCACAATTTACTTTTTATTAGTTTTTTAAATTTATTGACAGATAAATTTGCTATTTCGGTTGGCAATGTATTGTACATTCGAATAAAGTTCCCCGCAAAAGAATTACTCACTTTATGAAGCCTAAATTTAGGAACAGCCAGTTTATCCTTATTTCTTAAGTTTAGATTATGATTATCACTATTTTTCACAAATTTACTTTTGTTCTTGTGGGTATACAATAAAATTTCATAAATATACTGTGAATACACTGTAAGGATGTTAATATGCTTAAACTTATCTCTTAATGACTCCCGAGACCCCATTCCATAGATAGTCCGGATAGCCCTCTTCTGCAACACAAAGATGCATTCAATATCGGCAGCGTTACCCCACAGTAGTATGCCATATGTCATGATACTGTGGAAGTAGCTGAAGTAGACAAGACGCGCCGTTTTAATGTCTGTAAGTTGTCGGATCTTTTTGACAGCATAGGCTGCTGAACTAAGCCTGGCCGAAATTTTCCCGATATGAGGCCCCCATTGCAATTTGGAGTCTAACGTTATGCCCAGGAAGACAGTGTCATCGACCAATTCTATTATATCATCCCTAACCTTAACACTGGTTTTAACAAGTCTTACATTAGGTAAGGTGAATCTTACACATTTAGTTTTATTTTCATTTAATAATAAATTATTAGCACAAAACCAGTGGACTATCCTAGAGAGGGCAATGTTTACATCGTCAAGTTCGCGCTGTCTACGTTTAACTTTAAATATTAAAGAAGTGTCATCAGCAAACAAAACTACCTCGTGGTCGTCTCTTATGAGGTGAGGGAGATCATTAATATATACTAGAAAAAGAAAAGGGCCCAAAATTGAACCCTGCGGTACCCCCATTGCTACAGGAGAACCAGGTGACTGTTTACCATTGATCATTACTTTCTGGACCCTATCACTTAAGTAAGAATTGACAAAATTCAAGGCCGTCCCCCGGATTCCGTAATGATCAAGTTTCTTAATTAAAGTCTGGTGCTGAACGCAATCGAAGGCCTTAGATAAGTCACAGAATACACCATAAGCATCATATGACTCATCCCAGGCCCTGTATATACACTCTAATAATTTAATTCCGGCATCAGTGGTGGACCGACCACGAGTGAAACCGAATTGTTTTGTATGTAATAGTTTATTAACGTTAAAGTGATTTTGCATTTGATTAAGCATAATTTTTTCAAAAATTTTACTAAATGTAGGTAGTACAGAAATGGGACGGAAATTGGACGGATCTGAAGTACTACCCGATTTAAACAGGGGAAGTAATTTACTAGATTTCATTAAATCAGGGAACACACCACTATCAACACAATTATTAAATATTATTACTAGTTCAGGAGCAACCATTTCAATAAAACAATTTACTAAATACACAGAGATGCCCCAGAGGTCAGCTGTTTTCTTGATATTTAAAGATTTAAAAGTTTTTAAGATAGTGTTTATGTTAACTTTACTGAATTTAAATATAACGTTACAACAAGGAACGTTTGCTTTTAACAAAGATTCTGCAATGGGTGTTGAAGAGCCTAGGGTTTTTGTCAAATCTACAGGAATTCGGGAGAAAAAATTTTCAAATTCGTTAGCGACCTCGAAGTCTGACGTAGTTATTTTACCATTTATATTAAGTTTAAAATGATTATCATTTAATTTTTGTTGACCTCTTTCCGCGTTTATAATTTTCCAAGTAGATTTAACTTTGTCTGCACTATTGAGAATTTTATCACTTATATATTTTGATTTAGCTGCTAAACAATCTGCTTTAAACTTTTTTGAATAAGTTTTAACATAATCTAGAAATTCAACTGATCTATTAAGCTGTCTTTCTGAGTATAGTTCATAAAGTTTTTGTCTACTTTTGTGTATACCCTCAGTGGCCCATTCACTGAAAGTAGGACTATCACTAATCATGACCTCCTTAGACTTGAATATGGAGTTGAACTCGTTGTAAAAAGAATCAAAAAATAATTTATACATTACATTTGGATCTAAGCCAGTGTCTAAGAATGGAATTTTATTGCAAAGTCCAACCCTCATACGTTCCAAGCGGTCACCAGTTATTGGTCTATATAATATTTTACGTTTTATAACTTTTTCTTTAGTGATTTTAAAAGATGCTATTTGCCCACAATGGTCTGAATCTAGCTTTTTTATAATACTTTTACTTTCTGGCAACATATCGCTGTATATATTATCCAGGCAAGTGGCTATTGTATTACAATATCTAGTAGGCTCCAAAAATAAGTTTGTAAGATTGTGTGATTTAAATAAATTTAAAATATTATAACTCATAGGCGTATTAACAAGTAAATCGACATTAAAATCACCACATACTATTAGGTACTTATTAGTTTTTCCAAGTTTACATAGAACTTTGTCAATAAGTTCCTCAAATTCGCAAAAGGGTGAGGTTCCAGGTTTATACACGCATACTACTATGAATTGCTCCATTTCCACGCACGACAGTTCGACTTTACACTCTAGAGAAAGAGACACAATATCTTTCCGTTCTTTAAATTTAAGTTGTTTATTTAATAAAATCAAAGATCCCCCCCGTACTGTGGTCACCCTGCAGAATGCACTACCAACCCGGTGATTACTGAAATTGAACATGAGCTCATACGACTTACGCATATGTTCTGTAATACAAAAAATATCAATATTGTCTGAATTCATTAACAGTTCCAACTCTAACTCTTTGCCATGTGTTAAACAACCAATATTTTGATGCCCTATGTTGATATAATTTACATATTTGATTTGGTTTGATTTGGAGGGCATTTTTTAACATAATTAATATTTGTAACTAAATTTAATTCAATTAATTGACTATGTCTGCTAAAGGGTAATATTGCCTCTGTTGTCGTAGAACTTAATTTAAATTACTTGGAACAGATTCCAAAGTCTTAACACTAAATCTACATTGCTCAATAAAAGCAGTTTTGTCAGCCAAGTTCTTGGCTGAAGTGTAAAAATAATTGAATAGCAAACTTGCTATTTGTCTCTTATAATGTTTTGGTAGAAAATACCTACCTTTGTTTACATAAACAATATGTTTGTTATTGTTAAAGTTACTGTCAGAAGTTAACAAATTGTATTTATATACAGTTCTCTTAAAAACAGAATTAAAGTCAATTACATGGAATTTATTATTATATTGGCTAGTTAAATTGAGTTGTAAATTTATCTTATATCTAAGAGAATTTTCCACGTCTGGCACACCTTTTATGTATGGTAATGTAAACATTACTACATGTTCAACATTTAAGTTTTGCATTTTGTCAAAGTATAGGGATAGTTCATTTTTGTTAATTTTACCCCTGTTTGAGCAGAAAATAATTATTTTACTGTTTGAGTCAAAATTATATTCCAATATCTTTTGCATAATTTCATTTAAAGATGCACCTGGATAACAGTTATTAATAATTAATCTCTACCAACAAAAACGTCTTGTGTTGACTCAAGTACCTTTTACCAATAAATTAACGTAGTGTTTAGTTGGTACTTCTATTTTAAACTAAACCTATTTACCATTTACTAATTTATATAAAAGAATATTTTTACTCTTTGTTTAGCGTAGTGCAATCTTTGTCGTTCATTCGTACCAACGAAGCGAGGGCAGCGGGGTAAGGTGGTTATCTCCAGTTGTGGGGGTGCTATGTGCAGAGGAGGACGGGGTACAGAGGTAATTAAAGGCGTTTATCTGCTACAGGTGGAGTTAACCCACACAGATATGAATGTAAAAGCAATTTTCCGTTTCTGTTTTTAGTTACAACAATAAATTTCTAAAATTATAGCAACTGGTAGTGGGACTGTTTTTTGTTATTATTTGTTTTTTTTTTAATTTTTAATTTTCCACTTACATTGGGATATTTTCCATTGTTTTTAGAATAAGTACCTACTAATACAATCTGCCAGCATTCCCTTTAACACTGCAGCTAATCTAAAAGTTGCTTACGTTAGTAGTGTGGTAAGATACTAAAATATTAACAATTATATTTATTTACACCAATCAAAAACAATCCTTCCCATAATTGCTGATTGGGAAGGTTCTCAGAAAGCTGATTGCGGTTACGTTCAATGACGATACTATAATTCTCTGAAGTATTGACTAAAGGTAACTCATTTGTTTCATTTAAAATCATGTTCTTTTGTTTGCCCAAATAACCAAAATACACTCGCTTTATTTTTGGCAGCTCTATTTAGTTATTCTGGTGAAATGGACCTTAACCTTGAAACAGAGGGTCGAGTTCGATGAAAGTAAAATAGAAGTGAACGGAGCGTTTATTTTGAGAGATTAAATTAACATCACGTCAGAAATGCGAAGAGATCACAAAATTTAGGCTAGGGATATTATTTGGAGTCTAACTTATTAAATTTTTAAGATTGGTTTTTCGCGCAGTACATACAGTACCTAACAATGATTTTGTTTGTTGTGGCGATTGGAAAATATTTTTTATTGTTAGGTTCGTTTCTCACGTAATAAACAGGGTAGATAGAGCTACCCTGTTCATTACGTCTGTGGGACTTACATGAACAAATGTAATTGATTTCATTTGTAGGAGCAAAACTTTTACCAGTAGACAGAAATAAATGATACTAAATATAACTCAAATAGGCTTGCTCCTATGCATAATAAACTATTTTCCGAACTATCCCTGAACTAAAACTAAGACAAAAACTTCGTTACACAAAAATATAAATCTTAAACCCCGTAGCTCTAAGTACCAGGCTCACAGCAGTTGCAAGGAGGTAACAAATGTAATTAACGGCATTTATCTACCAGCGTCTACGGCAGACCCAGGTGTTGAGCTAATTCTATGGCACTCGTCCAACACGGGAAAAATATTGTCTACAACACGTTTAAAATTACAGCTGGCCGTGAAAGGAGAAATTGTGGTGCAAGTTTTAAATGTATAAAGTAAGTGATTAATAAAAAAAATGGCAAAAAGTGATACAAATTTCAAACACACAAAACACGTCTTGCGTTTATCATTGTCTACGTTTCACCAGTTGCCTTATTGATCCCACGTAACGCCTAATGGGTGAACCACTGGACTTACCGGGCACTTTGTGATAGGATGACCTGGGTCTTAGCGGTTTTAATAGGGCCTGTTTGACCCCTTAAGTGATATAAACAATAACATGTATTGTAACAAAGACAGGTAGACTTTCATACTACAGGCAAAGTTTTGACATTCGTATGTTAGTTTCTCCATCAAGCTTTAACCACTGTGTGAATTTGACTGAAATATTGGATTTGTCTAGAATAGGTTAAGTGTTGTGGGAAATAGTTACGTGGAAACATTCACTTGGGTCGAGCCGAGCGTCTGCTAGTACCTAATATAGGTATATGGGATACTGTTAACTGATTTGAAAACAAGGTGAATTGCTGGGGTCTGATATGACGATTCGAATGACGTTATCCCGACGCATGTTAATTCGAAAATATTTCTAAGTGGTACGCTAGCTCGAAAGTACTTTAAATCGAAAACCGCTATATCGAATGACGTTGTCGCGACGCACGTTAATTCGAAAATATTTGGCCAACAACCTAACCTAACATACCCATTTGGTTTAAAGAAGAAATTTATTAACCTAATCTAAATAGTTCAGTTCCGGGTAACCTACTAAAACAATCTCCTTTTTCTATTAATGCAAGTCGTTTCTGGCACTCGCCGGCCGCTGCCGCGGCCGGCTCGTGCGTAGATGGTCGCAGTTCTAACCTAACCTAACCTAGTAAGTCGAATTTGACACTTAAACCTATATGTAATAGGCAAATAAAACAACGTGCGTCGCGACAACGTCATTCGATATAGCGGTTTTCGATTTAAAGTACTTTCGAGCTAGCGTACCACTTGGAAATATTTTCGAATTAATGTGCGTCGGGATAACGTCATTCGAATCGGTGTCCTCATACGGAATTGCTGTATTCGATTCATTAGTAGGTTTGCTCCTACATTTACGAGTATGCGAACTGTGGGTAGTAGTCGACATCATGAGTCTAAAAGTCTATAATTATATCATAAAGAGGAAAGATTTGATTATGTGTTTGTTTGAATTGAATAGACTCCGTAACTACTGAACCGATTTTGAAAATTCTTGCACTGATATGTAGTTACATTATCATAGGCTACTTTTTATCCCGGTATTGTGTTCCACGGGAATCGGAAACGAGAAAACCTTATCACGCGGGCGGAGCCGCGATAATCACCTAGTAAGTAGTATAATAATAATTTTAAGTAAGAAAACAGACTGAACACGCGGGCGCGGTGGACCTCGAGGTTTCGTGTTCGCGAATCGCGCGATTCGCCCGCTAGTTCAGTGTAAACACACTCACAATAATATGAGATTTTGAGACCGCGCCCGCGCCCGCGATTCAGTCTGTTCGGTTCCTAAGGGGTTCTATCAACATCTTCATGACCAAAGTCATTCTCGCACGCGGTGCGCCTGCTAACAAACGGGCAAGGCTGTGATAGATTATCCAAAGTTACACACAGACACCAGTTTTATAGATACGACGTATTAAACGTACATATCCCGTCTATCCCCTCGGGGATATAGACGTGATTATTTTTTCAACTTAAGCATTAAACGGAACTTCTTACAATGAAATCTCATGAACATTTGAAGCACGTCCGCCATTTTGATACTTTGGCACGTACATTAGCGCAGTTATCTATAGCGTCAGAAGAAGCGAAAAATCATTTTCAGCTTATGTGATACATAAACCTAATTTTATGGTAATTACTGTCATCAAAAAGCGATATCCACGTGTCGTGTGCTGCATGGGAAAACCAATATGTTATTATTTGAATACAAATGATGTTCAGACCGTGTAGGTGGACCACGCCAGACGGAATGCCTGGATACCTACTCTCTTATCAGAAAAGGAGAATAGACCGTTTTAATGTGTCTATCATACGAGTAGTAATTGGTCACTCATTAAAAAAGAAATATTACTGAAATTCGATTGAATAGGTTTTCGCAACATAGTTATAATGCCATCTTTAAATTAACTGTTTTGGGACAAGTCAGTATCAATAGCTTATTAAGAGAAAGTTGTTTTTATGCACAACTTGGATAATATAAATATATTGATCAACAATACAACAAATAATATATTGATCAACAAAAAATTACAAAAAAAAGTTAACTGAAGACCCAACAACTCATATTAAAATTTTGCGACGAATTAAAAAAACGTTTTAGATTTGTTTAATAAAGATCTCGTAGGTTCATAAAAGGCGCAGTCTCTCTGTATTATTTCGGGTAAAATAAATTATCCCAGAATAACAAGAAGTGATGTCACCGTTAGCGCGTTGTGAGTTTAGTATTCAGCGTAAGCGGTGCCTCTAAGTGAAAGGGATTGGGATCATATTCTCAACGCGCTCTTATCTCTGTTCTGCATTATAAGTGTTTTATTGGTTACCTTATACCTATTTTACTTTTTACACATTTACACTCTTATACTAGGACGTAAGCTAAGCTGTGCTAAACTCTACCTAGAACTCCGGGACCCAAGTCTGCCCCCATACGGACATACCTGCTCATAAATTTGTTTGAGACATTGGGAAGGACATGCGAATGGGAAAAAAGTCGATGAGGGTGGAGTCACAGTACTAGTACTAGCTGTTATTCTATTAATCAATAAATAATCAGAGTTTAAATTACAACCTCCCGCAGTCGCTTTTGGGTCCACAGCTTATAGATTATTCACAGGAAACTAAATAGTGATGCTACAGTTCGAGATACATACATATAATCACACATATGTATCCCCGAGGGGGGTAGGCAGAAGTGAATTACATACCTACATTTTACCAGTATACAGCCACAATGACAATGTCGCGGCTGTGCAGAGCAGTAGTATATTGGTTGCGAAAGATCGTAAGTTACAAGTTAATAAATTTTACTTAGGAAATGCAGTGTTAGGTTCTAGACCTGAAAAAGGGTTAGTAGATATTTGAGGCATCATAGTTAGGGAAAAGGATAACGTCTTAACTGTGAGTTTATGAAAGCGGCCGATTGAACTAATAGGTAATAGCGTGGGAAATAAACGCATTTATATGAAACCCTATATTGGTACAAATCATGAGTAGTATTCACATTTACTTAATAAAGTTAACGAAGAAATGAATGTCAGCGATATAAAGAAGGTAAAACAACACAAATAAGTTATATTTTTCAAAACCAACTCTATTAGTAGGTACCCACATCTTTTAGTGTTTCTTTCAGGTAGGTACTTAGTTCGTTAAATGCTTTGTCTTTTGGGTACCTGAAAGTCAGACAATTAGAAGGAATAGTCAAAATTATTGTTCTATATAAATAAAGGGAATATATTTGGGTCAGAATTTTGTTAATCCTGGTTTACTACTAAAACCTTCGCGATTTAGTTACTTTGGTTCTCATAAACTGAAGGTTAAGTGTGGGTTAAGTTCACTTAATCTGACTGTATAGTTTATTCCAGACTATCTTCACGGTAATTATTTTAAAGCTCGCTATTATCGTTTTATTTTGGATGGAACCTCGGAAATTGTTTGGATCTTTAGCAAGGGATGAAGTGATTTACCGGTGGTGATTGAGGTGAGTAACCAGTTACAGCGACTGTCATAATATATTACATTTAGGTACAATTTATATAAACATAAAGTTAATACTACTCGTATCAGGCGTTACTTTTCGAAAGTCCATACTTAGTTAAATTAAATAAATCTAACTACTTTGCAATATTCCGCCACATGCAAATTACCCAACTCTCGTATTTATTCATGCACAAGACCACCCTCCAAACCCACTTAGGCCGAAAGAATAGAGAAATAATTTTGAAAATAGAATAAATTAAATATGAGAGTTGTGTTATCGAGCAAAAAAATAATAAAAAACCTCGACACGTGTTTCGCCCCCAACCAGGGGCATCATCAGGAGATGTCGATGGCTCGGCACTCGGAATGCATGTGGCGGAATATTGCAATGTAGTTAGATTTATTTAATTTATATAAACATATAAATTGGAAGAAATCTGAAATGCCAGTATAAGCAGTATGACATGAGTTTGTTTACCTCGTAGAGAAAGTGTGCCTATGTAGATGACTAAACAACCTTATTTCGGATTTTGCCTTTTAATACTAATATTATAAAGAGAAAAGATTTGATTGTTTGTTTATTTGTTTGTTTAAATTGAATAGGCTCCGTATCTACTTAACCGATTTAAAAAAATATTTCTCTAGTATGTAGCTACATTATTGTTGAGTGACATAGGCTTTTTATCCCGGTAATGTGTTTCCACGGGAATTGGGAACAAGAAAACTTTAGCACGCGGGCGGAGCCGCGGTGATCAGCTAGTAATTAATATAAATATTTAATCAATTCTCATTTCCATTTATCTTTGTATCTCGAATCCAAAACAAAAGGTGCGTTGCGTTGCAGAGCTACTATGATAATTACCCGTCAAATACTACGAGTACATACGAATAATCACAACAAGCAGCAACCCCAATGATTTAGCACATAAATATTAAAACATAAATATGCATTAGCCTATCGGTGTGTTGGTTCGTCTGTTGTGAACCGCTGTCAGTGGCAACCCACGACAAATCAACCGCTGGTACTACGCCGGTCATTAGGGCCAATCAAATAAAGTGGTATACATCCCTTGGGTGCTCCCTGTGCCCACGGAAACTTATTGTAACTTAAATACATTGTACGAGTATGTATGTAAGCGAAGTCCCTTAACTCATGTGTTTCTGCATTAGAAAAATGGAAATAATATAAGAAAAAAAAATATAAATAAAATATTTTTTTTTTATTCCGCGAGAACGCGGCCGCTCCCATGTCCATTGCTGCGAGCGTCTCTGGTGACACAATAAGGTATTTCCAGTGGCGCTCGGCGGACTTTGACTTTGTGTGGCCTCTTCGAGGGTTTGGTCGGAGTTAAAATCCCGCGTCGTTGGGGTTGGGTTTTATCCCGCGTCGGTGAGTGAATCTGGTTGCGTGTTGTGGGGAAAAGGCCCCGCAGCACGCAACCCTTCTAGCCTGCTTCTGTAAGGACGGTGGGTCGCTATCCCGTCGTCCTCAGTCCCCGATCATGGAGGTCGATGGTCCTGGGGGTAGATGAGTCTGCGGCACCCTGGCCGCTGACTGCGAAACTCAGCGGGGAGGGTACGCTCCCTCTCCCTCTCAGCCGCCTCCTTCGCGAGCATGACTTGCTCGCAGAAGGACACTGCCGCGTTCCACCTACTCGCACTGGAGACCATGGCTTGGAGCATGGTTTCCAGCGAGAGGATATCCACGCCCAGACCCACTACGAGGTCCAGGCGCTGACTCGCCCATGCTGAGCACTCCGCCAACGTATGGAGTGCGGTGATATAAATAATATGAGATAATAACTACAAAATCGGGAAGAGAAGTGTTCAAATACTTAACGGGTTTTATTTAAAATTAAATGTAGAAATTGTCAAATATAGAATCCGTCAAGTGTGATAGCATCTGTCAAACATGGAATAAGGAAGAATCGGTCAAAAAGAGAATATGCCGGATATGTAGAACGTAATGATTATGGAAAGTACCAATGTTGAGAAATCCCTATATTATTATCAGCTGGTAGATTCCGCACAATCAGTACCTCTACTTTACATTAATTATAATTAATAGGATAATATTATTGCTCTGTACCGTATAAAACACAAGAGTTCTTATATAATTTTTTTATCCATAACCTATCTATGGATAAAAAAATCACTATTTTACAAAATGTGTAGCAACAATAAATTACACCCATTTCCCCTGGTTACCTATCTTAATCCCGAATTTTAATATTCCGAATATCATAATCCCGAAAACGTTAGGACATTTTTCATAATCCCGTTTTTAAAAATTCCGAAGTTTTGTTTGCCATATAATCGCAACTCCGAATTTCATTTGCCCATTTATTCATTTGTACGACGTTTTTGAATCCAGACGAATGAGTTCCAGACACACGAAATCTAAATGCACAAAATCCAGATGACCGTAATCCATATGCACGAAATCCCAATACAGAAATACAGATATCCAGAAAAACAATATCCAGATTTTTAAAATCAAGATTTTTTATATAAAAATGTCATATTACACAGTTGTCACTTTCACCTGGGACAAATCTCTTTTTTCTATTAATGCAATCTGCTCTTTTTTCTATTATCTATCTAATTCTACCTTGTTTCTTCTATTTACTATGTATTATACTAAGTAGTACTTTTGTGCCAAAAATCTAACCTAACCTAACCTAATCTAACCTAACCTAACCTAACCTAACCATGGAAACATGCCGTCTCTATGAGGGTGTGGTACGCTCCAAGGCGCTCTATGGAGCGCCTATTTGGGCGGATGCCCTCAGCGCCGCGAACGTGGTTCAGCTGCGACGACCGCAGCGGATCGCGGCGCAGAGGGCTGCACGGGCGTACCGCACCGTGTCTTTTGAGGCGGCGTGCCTGTTGGCACAGAGTCCCCCGTGGGATCTCGAGGCGGTGGTCCTGAAGAGGGTTTACGAGGAGGGCGCCCTGGTGCGACAAGAAGGAGGTCGCCCGTTGCCGGAGCAGGTCGATCGCTGGAGACAGGAGGCTCGCGACGATCTGTTCCGGCAATGGGCCTTGAGATGTGCGGCTCCCACCGCGAGCCGGGTGCTCGTGGGGGCCATCGGTCCCGTGCTCCGCCAGTGGGTGCAGCACGCGCAGGGGGCTCCGACCTACTTCCTCACCCAACTTCTCACGGGTCATGGCTGTTTTGCCAAATTCCTGTGGGAAGTGGTGGGGATCCTGTCGGAGCCTGATTGTCATCACTGCGCAGGCGGCGCCGTAGATACGGCGGAGCATACGCTCTTCGTGTGCGCCGCCTGGGACTCGCCGAGGTTGGCCCTCACGGGCGTTATCGGCAGAGTAGGTTCGCTGCCGGCCGTCATTCAATCCATGGCCGGCAGCGAAGAATGTTGGGCCGCCGTCGCTTCCTTCGCTCGGGAGGTGATGGCGGCGAAGAGAGAGGCCCTGCGTGAGCGGGAGCGTGCAGGCCGTACGCTCCCGCCCCGGCGGGCACCAGTCAGGGGGCGACGGCGCATTGCCTACGCCCAAGCCCCCGACTGATAGGGCCGTGGGCGGTGGGTCGGGGGGCCCACCGCTCACGCGAATGGCCCTGAGGAGTCCGACGCCCCTTATGTGTTTCGGGGGCGTCGCTTCTGTGTTGATCAGGGGGGGTTTAGGCACCCCCGAGTAGAGCTTGAAAGAGCGCCCCTTTGCCGGGCCGCTGTTGCTTAACAGTTCCTGCCTATCCGGCGGCCCGGCTAAGGCGAAGGAGAAACACCGTGGATAGGTTTTAGTGGGTAGTCCGGCCCGTTTTACATCCTAGGGCCGGGAGTCCCACACGAAGCCGTCTCGCTCCCCCCCGCAGCGAGACGGTGAAGTGCGTAAATGCATCACCGACCACGTTAAAAAAAAAAAAAAAAAAAAAAAAAAAACCATGGAAACATGCCGTTGTTAAAATCATTCCTAAACCTAACAAAAATAATTATACTCATTTAACCTCATTCCGTCAAGATCAGCCTCTAATTCATAACGGATCATACCTGGATTCTTGGGGTTCGGCCAACCTCCTCGCTCAAACCTTCTACCCAGAAGATAGAGTTGAGGAGGATAACGAGGGGCATCGTGTAATTAGAAAAAAGGCAGCGGAGGTAGATGAAGACGTCAACAGCGAGGGTCATCATGGAGATGACCCACCTTTTACGCTCGACGAAATGCACGATGCTCTTCACAGGTTTAACCCCAAGAAAGCTCCGGGGGCGGATGGATTTACATCCGACATCTGTACACACGCCGTCAGGGCCGACCCCTTATATTTCCTGGAGCTGCTTAATCAGTGCCTCCGGCACGGCTACTTTCCTAAGATATGGAAGGAAGCAGTGGTGGTGGTGCTGAAGAAGCCAGGCAAGGACTCGTACACAGTTCCCAAGTCGTACAGACCAATTGGCTTGTTGCCCGTCTTGGGAAAGGTGTACGAGAGGATGCTGGTCGCCCGACTCAAGTTTCATCTTTTACCACGGATGAATCCCCGCCAGTACGGCTTTATGCCCCAGAAGAGCACCGAAGACGCCCTCTATGACCTCATGGGGCACGTAGTGACTAAACTCGACGCAAAGAGGATAGTCACTATGGTGTCCTTGGACATAGAGGGTGCCTTCGACAGCGCCTGGTGGCCGGTCATTAAAGTACGACTGGCGGAGGAAGGGTGTCCGAGAAACTTGAGGCGGGTGGTCAGCAGCTACCTTAGCGAAAGGAAAGTAAGGGTAAGGTACGCGGGCGAGGAGTGCAGCCGCTCTACGGACAAAGGCTGTGTCCAAGGCTCGATCGGAGGTCCCCTGCTGTGGAACTTGCTATTAAACCCACTGCTGAATGGGCTGGAGAGAATGAGTGTGTATGTGCAAGCGTTCGCGGACGATGTGGTGTTGGTGTTCGACGGTGACTCTGCCTTGGAAATCGAAGTGAAGGCAAATGCCTCCCTCGCCTATGTGTGGGAGTGGGGCATCGCAAATAAATTAAAATTCGCGCCCCATAAAACATGCGCAATGTTAATTACACGGCGCCTCAAATTTGATGCCCCACGCCTGCACATGGGCGGGGTGGGCATATCTCTATCAGAGGAGATTAAAATATTAGGACTCACCATCGACCACAAACTTACTTTCAACACTCACATTAAAAACATTTGCAGGAAAGCGATCGGCATCTACCACAAGCTTGCGAGGATGGCCCGGATCAGCTGGGGATTGCATCCCGAGGTGATCCGGACGATCTACGTAGCCGCCGTGGAGCCGACGATATTGTACGCCGCCAGTGCTTGGCACACAACGGCGAACAAGCTTGGCGTCCAAAAACAGCTGAACGTGGTGCAGCGCGGGTTCGCGCAAAAATTGTGCAAGGCCTACCGGACGGTCTCCCTGAACTCGGCACTGGTCCTGTCTGGCCTGCTCCCTCTGGACCTTAGAATTCATGAGGTGGCCTCATTATATGAGGCCAAGAGAGGGGTGGTCCAGCCAGGGCTTGAGAACTGGGAGGCTGAACGGATGGCCCGAGCAATTGAGGCTCCTCACCCCGCTATGCACACCGCCCTTGAGTTTGTGGACCTGGTAGACGAGGTACAAATTAGTAAATACGTCCACTTGGATGTACGTATATTTACGGACGGGAGCAAGATTGAGGGCCGGGTCGGTGCAGCGTTATCGTTTTGGAATAACGCGGCCGAAACCAAGGCCCTCAAACTTGCTCTCGCGCCGCATTGCACCGTCTACCAGGCCGAGCTCCTGGCGCTGTGCAGAGCGGCCAGTGAAATCCTCAGGCGTGGCGCGACCACGTTCGGCATCTTCTCCGACAGCAGAGCCGCACTTCTGACGGTAGTTAACCGTCATGCCCTCCATCCCCTGGCGGTGGAAGCCCGATCAGCCATTCGACAAGGCATGGCCCAGGGTAAGGAAATTTCCTTATTCTGGGTCAAGGCCCACGCGGGGCTGGAGGGCAATGAGCGAGCCGACGTACTCGCCAAGGAGGCGGCTCTGAAGTTGAAGAAGGCACCGGACTACGGTTTGTATCCGGTTTCATTCGTGAGGCGTGTTCTGCGCCAGCGCACGCTTCGCGAGTGGAATGAGAGGTACAAAGAAGGTACGACCGCCTCCGTCACCAAGCTTTTCCTCCCTTGTGCAGTGGAGGCGTACAGTATCGTCTGCAAGATGCCGGTCGCTAGCACAACCACACAACTGCTTACGGGGCACGGTGGGTTCGCAGAATACCTGCACCGTTTCAGGTGTAAGGCAGCCCATCGTGCGGCTGCGACCCGGACGTACACGAGTCTATTACACACCTCATTCTTGAATGCCCAATCCATGCCCGAGAACGTCTAAATTTTGAAATTAAAAATAACATAAACTTGAATCGTAATAATTTGCCAAAAATGCTCAAGGAACACAGAGACGAGTTTCTGGAATACACTAGTAAAATAATTAGAATTGCACATAAAAGGAATGGAGGAAAATAAATATATAGTATCAGTATTATAATTAATATTAGACTACATATATATAGAACTGAACAAGAAAAATGTCAATTAAGCATAAGAAAATAATAGCAAATAAGAATAAAACAATTAAAAGAAAATGTAAAATAAAATTTAAGTATATAAGTAGAAATAAGAAAGCTAAATGTTAAAAACTTAAAATGGTATTAAAGTGATATATATCTGTAAGATTGTTTGTTAAAAATAAAGTTAGAAAATTAAAGTAGCTAGATAAAATAGTATAAGGTTAAAAATGTAAAAAATTGTAAAACAAAATTTAAATAAATAAAGAAAGCGCATAAGTACCCTCCAAATCCCAATAAAAGAGTGAAAGGTATGGCGTGAAAGTGCGAGAGGAATAAAAGAAGAAATGGAATGGTACTAGAGGAACTCTGCCAGAAAAAATTAAAAGCATCTCGGACATTGAAATTTCTAAACTTCGTGGCGCCTCATCATTCCTTCCTCTTGACATCCCCCTTGAAAAACCCTCCCTCCCATCTTCTCTTCTTCACCCCTCCCTCCGAGAACCCATAACCTTTCTGGAAATATTTACTACAGAGGAATACATCGACCTCCACACCGATAACTACTGTAACATCTTTACCGACGGTAGTCGGCATGACGATGTTGTTGGAGCAGCCTTCGTCGCCTATAGTCCTCATTCCACCTCTCCTACAATTAAAAAATTCAAATTACACCCCTCCTGCTCCGTTTTCCAAGCAGAAATGCTTGCCATTGAAAAAGTCTGTCAATTTATAATCAGTAACAAAATTAAAACCTACTCTTACTACATCTTCTCCGACTCCAAATCTGCTCTCCTCGAACTTTCCAATCCCTACAGCCATAATAAATTCGCAGTCAACATATTCCGCCAATTGCACTTAGCCAAAAACCAAAACATTAAAATACAATTCGCCTGGGTAAAAGCGCATGCCGGGATCCCTGGCAACGAGGCAGCTGACACGGCAGCTAAAGCTGCGGCTTCCCTGCACAAACAATCAGACCTCTCTCACACACCTCTTTCATACATAAAACACATACACAAAACAAATCTTCTCACCTCCTCACAACAACTCTACGAAAACTCCGCTGGCTCTATCCACACCAAGCGACTCCTTCCTACCTATCATGACCTCACGAACTTCCTTTCCAAAGTCAAACTCACCTTTCCAATAACCCAATTCCTCACCAACCATGCCTTCCATAAATCATACCTCTTTCGATTTCACATCACCGACAACGACCTCTGTCCTTGCACCAACACAATCTCGCAAACCTTCCACCACCTTATTTATAACTGCCCCAGATTCGCACTGTCACGACTAACATTTACAAATATCTGCAAAAACAACAACATCGATCCTCAAGACCCCCTTCTCCTGATTAAATTAACAAACGATGCCGAAACACTTAACTCATTCCTCCACCACATTACCTATATCGTAAATCAACTAAAACACTTTAACGGCACATAACATCTAACCACTTCACTAACAATCAACTTACTACTACTTACTAACGGTTCGGTTAACTTAAAAAAAAAAAAAAAAAAAAAACCTAACCTAACCTCAACTTCTCACGGGTCATGGCTGTTTTGCCAAATTCCTGTGGGAAGTGGTGGGGATCCTGTCGGAGCCCGTTTGTCATTTTTTTTTGCCGTAGATACGGCGGAGCATACGCTCGCTGTATGCGCCGCCTGGGACACGCAGAGGTTGGCCCTCACGGGCATCATCGGCAGTGTAGGTTCGCTGCCTGCCGTCATTCTGTCTATGGCCGGCAGCGAAGAATGTTGGGCCGCCGTCGCCTCCTTCGCTCGGGAGGTGATGGCGGCAAAGAGAGAGAACCTGCGGGAACGGGAGCGTGCAGGCCGCACGCTTCTGCCCCGCCGGGCACCAGTCAGGGGGCGACGGCGTATTGCATACGCCCTAGCCCCCGACTGATAGGGCCGTGGGCGGTCGGTCGGGGGGCCCACCGCTCACGCGAAAGGCCCTGAGGAGTCCGACGCCCCTTATGTGTTTCGGGGGCGTCGCTTCTATGTTGATTGGGGGGGGGGTTAGGCCCCCCGTGTTGAGCTCGAAAGAGCGCCCCTTTGCCGGGCCGCCTTTGCTTAACAGTTTCTGTCTATCCGGCGGCCCGGCTAAGGCGAAGGAGAAACACCGTGGATAGGTTTTAGTGGGTAGTCCGCCCGTTTTCCATCCTAGGGCCGGGAGTCCCACACGAAGCCGTCTCGCTTCCCCCCGCAGCGAGACGGTAAAAGCATCACCGACCACGTAAAAAAAAAAAAAAAAAAAAAAAAAAAAAAAAAAAAAAAAAAAAAAAAACCTGTATTGCATTGTGCAAGCTTTTCGAGCGGGTGCTCGCTGCGCGTCTCGTCGGGCATCTGGAGGGGGCGGGGCCGAATTTGAGTAGTGGCCAGTACGGCTTTCGTCGCGGGAGGTCCACCCTGGACGCCGTGTCCCGACTCAGGGACAGCGTCGAGGATGCCGTTGGCCAGGGGCAGGTGATGTTGGCTGTGTCGCTCGACATAGCCAACGCGTTCAACACCCTCCCCTGGCCTACTATCGCTGAAGCGCTGAGGTACCACAACGTCCTGTGGTACCTCAGGCGCGTCCTTGCGGACTACTTCGTCGACCGGGCTATCACTTACCCGTCTCAGTCGGCCGTAGTCCGCAGGGAAATGTCGTGTGGTGTTCCACAGGGGTCGGTGTTGGGTCCGCTCCTGTGGAACGTAGGTTATGACTGGGTCCTGCGCGGTGCCACTCTTCAGGGCGTCGGTGTACTTTGTTACGCCGACGATACCCTTGTCACCGCGCGAGGTAGCATCTCTAAAGGTGGGTAAAGCCTTTAGAGATGCTGCCGTGCTCGCCACTGCCGGCACGGCGCAGATTGTAGGTCGCATTAGGGCGCTTGGCCTCAAGGTGGCCCTCGAAAAGTCCGAGGCCCTTTTCTTCCATGGGCCTCGGATGAGACCCCCTCGGGATGCCCAAATTGTGGTGGGTGGCACCTCCATCGCTGTCGGGAGGACCCTTAAATATCTGGGTCTCCTGCTCGACAGCCGGTGGGGGTTTGTCGAGCACTTCCGGCGGTTGTCACCAAAACTGGTGGCGTCCGCCAATGCGCTCGGCAGGCTGCTCCCCAATAAAGGGGGACCGGGAAGTGCTTGCCGCCGTCTCTACGAGGGTGTGGTACGCTCCAAGGCGCTCTATGGAGCGCCTATTTGGGCGGATGCCCTCAGCGCCGCGAACGTGGTTCAGCTGCGACGACCGCAGCGGATCGCGGCGCAGAGGGCTGCACGGGCGTACCGCACCGTGTCTTTTGAGGCGGCGTGCCTGTTGGCACAGAGTCCCCCGTGGGATCTCGAGGCGGTGGTCCTGAAGAGGGTTTACGAGGAGGGCGCCCTGGTGCGACAAGAAGGAGGTCGCCCGTTGCCGGAGCAGGTCGATCACTGGAGACAGGAGGCTCGCGACGATCTGTTCCGGCAATGGGCCTTGAGATGTGCGGCTCCCACCGCGAGCCGGGTGCTCGTGGGGGCCATCGGTCCCGTGCTCCGCCAGTGGGTGGAGCACGCCCAGGGGGCTCCGACCTACTTCCTCACCCAACTTCTCACGGGTCATGGCTGTTTTGCCAAATTCCTGTGGGAAGTGGTGGGGATCCTGTCGGAGCCTGATTGTCATCACTGCGCAGGCGGCGCCGTAGATACGGCGGAGCATACGCTCTTCGTGTGCGCCGCCTGGGACTCGCCGAGGTTGGCCCTCACGGGCGTTATCGGCAGAGTAGGTTCGCTGCCGGCCGTCATTCAATCCATGGCCGGCAGCGAAGAATGTTGGGCCGCCGTCGCTTCCTTCACTCGGGAGGTGATGGCGGCGAAGAGAGAGGCCCTGCGTGAGCGGGAGCGTGCAGGCCGTACGCTCCCGCCCCGGCGGGCACCTGTCAGGGGGCGACGGCGCATTGCCTACGCCCAAGCCCCCGACTGATAGGGCCGTGGGCGGTGGGTCGGGGGTCCCACCGCTCACGCGAATGGCCCTGAGGAGTCCGACGCCCCTTATGTGTTTCGGAGGCGTCGCTTCTATGTTGATTGGGGGGGTTAGGCCCCCCGTGTTGAGCTCGAAAGAGCGCCCCTTTGCCGGGCCGCCGTTGCTTAACAGTTTCTGTCTATCCGGCGGCCCGGCTAAGGCGAAGGAGAAACACCGTGGATAGGTTTTAGTGGGTAGTCCGGCCCGTTTTGCATCCTAGGGCCGGGAGTCCCACACGAAGCCGTCTCGCTTCCCCCCGCAGCGAGACGGTGAAGTGCGTAAAAGCATCACCGACCACGTAAAAAAAAAAAAAAAAAAAAAACCTAACCTAACCTGGCCCGGATCGCGGCGATGCAGAGGGCAGGGCCGGTACCCCCGCGAAGGCGGGTTTACTGGTGGCGTCCCCACCTCGCTGGGCTGCGGAAACTCTGTCACGCAGCTCAGCGACGGTACACCCGCAGTCGCGGGAGACGCCAAAGAGACCTTGCCCAGGAGGAGGTGCTGCTTGCCGCGTACCGGTCCGCTCGAGCGGCCTTTTGCTCGGCAATCCGAGCCGCCAAGGATGCGGCCTGGAAGGAGTGGCTCGAGAGACTGAATGAGGATCCGTGGGGGCAGCCTTACAAGGTTGTGAGTGGAAAACTCAAGCCTTGGGCTCCCCCTCTCACCACCTCTCTCGAGCCACCTTTTGTAGAAGAAGTGGTCAGTTCCCTCTTCCCCGCGCGGGAAGAGTGGGTCCCGCCCTGTATGGCACCAAGCCGGGATATGTCGGATGGCGAGGCCGTGCCGCCCGTATCTGACGTCGAACTGGGGGTGGCGTTCCTAAAATTAAAACTCAGGAACCGCGCCCCTGGTCCTGATGGCGTCCCTGGGCGTGTTGTCGGCCTCGTCATGCCGGAGTTTGAAGATAAGACGCTGTCCCTCATGTCGGAGTGTTTGGCGTCCGGAAGGGTCCCGCGACGATGGAAGACGGGGAAGCTCGTGCTGCTTCGTAAGCACGGGCGACCCCCGGAGTCGCCGTCGGCCTACCGCCCCATCGTACTGCTCGACGAGATGTGCAAGCTTTTCGAGCGGGTGCTCGCTGCGCGTCTCGTCGGGCATCTGGAGGGGGCGGGGCCGAATTTGAGTAGTGGCCAGTACGGCTTTCGTCGCGGGAGGTCCACCCTGGACGCCGTGTCCCGACTCAGGGACAGCGTCGAGGATGCCGTTGGCCAGGGGCAGGTGATGTTGGCTGTGTCGCTCGACATAGCCAACGCGTTCAACACCCTCCCCTGGCCTACTATCGCTGAAGCGCTGAGGTACCACAACGTCCCGTGGTACCTCAGGCGCGTCCTTGCGGACTACTTCGTCGACCGGGCTATCACTTACCCGTCTCGGTCGGCCGTAGTCCGCAGGGAAATGTCGTGTGGTGTTCCACAGGGGTCGGTGTTGGGTCCGCTCCTGTGGAACGTAGGTTATGACTGGGTCCTGCGCGGTGCCACTCTTCAGGGCGTCGGTGTACTTTGTTACGCCGACGATACCCTTGTCACCGCGCGAGGTAGCATCTCTAAAGGTGGGTACCTTTAGAGATGCTGCCGTGCTCGCCACTGCCGGCACGGCGCAGATTGTAGGTCGCATTAGGGCGCTTGGCCTCAAGGTGGCCCTCGAAAAGTCCGAGGCCCTTTTCTTCCATGGGCCTCGGATGAGACCCCCTCGGGATGCCCAAATTGTGGTGGGTGGCACCTCCATCGCTGTCGGGAGGACCCTTAAATATCTGGGTCTCCTGCTCGACAGCCGGTGGGGGTTTGTCGAGCACTTCCGGCGGTTGTCACCAAAACTGGTGGCGTCCGCCAATGCGCTCGGCAGGCTGCTCCCCAATAAAGGGGGACCGGGAAGTGCTTGCCGCCGTCTCTACGAGGGTGTGGTACGCTCCAAGGTGCTCTATGGAGCGCCTATTTGGGCGGATGCCCTCAGCGCCGCGACCGTGATTCAGCTGCGACGACCGCAGCGGATCGCGGCGCAGAGGGCTGCACGGGCGTACCGCACCGTGTCTTTTGAGGCGGCGTGCCTGTTGGCACAGAGTCCCCCGTGGGATCTCGAGGCGGTGGTCCTGAAGAGGGTTTACGAGGAGGGCGCCCTGGTGCGACAAGAAGGAGGTCGCCCGTTGCCGGAGCAGGTCGATCGCTGGAGACAGGAGGCTCGCGACGATCTGTTCCGGCAATGGGCCTTGAGATGTGCGGCTCCCACCGCGAGCCGGGTGCTCGTGGGGGCCATCGGTCCCGTGCTCCGCCAGTGGGTGGAGCACGCGCAGGGGGCTCCGACCTACTTCCTCACCCAACTTCTCACGGGTCATGGCTGTTTTGCCAAATTCCTGTGGGAAGTGGTGGGGATCCTGTCGGAGCCTGATTGTCATCACTGCGCAGGCGGCGCCGTAGATACGGCGGAGCATACGCTCTTCGTGTGCGCCGCCTGGAACTCGCCGAGGTTGGCCCTCACGGGCGTTATCGGCAGAGTAAGTTCGCTGCCGGCCGTCATTCAATCCATGGCCGGCAGCGAAGAATGTTGGGCCGCCGTCGCTTCCTTCGCTCGGGAGGTGATGGCGGCGAAGAGAGGGGCCCTGCGTGGGCGGGAGCGTGCGGGCCGTACGCTCCCGCCCCGGCGGGCACCAGTCAGTGGGCGACGTAGCATTGCCTACGCCCAAGCCCCCGACTGATAGGGCCGTGGGCGGTGGGTCGGGGGTCCCACCGCTCACGCGAATGGCCCTGAGGAGTCCGATGCCCCTTATGTGTTTCGGGGGCGTCGCTTCTGTGTTGATCAGGGGGGGTTTAGGCACCCCCGAGTAGAGCTTGAAAGAGCGCCCCTTTTCCGGGCCGCTGTTGCTTAACAGTTCCTGCCTATCCGGCGGCCCGGCTAAGGCGAAGGAGAAACACCGTGGATAGGTTTTAGTGGGTAGTCCGGCCCGTTTTAATCCTAGGCACGAAGCCGTCTCGCTCCCCCCCAAGCGAGGCGGTGAAGTGCGTAAATGCATCACCGACCACGTAAAAAAAAAAAAAAAAAAACCTAACCTACCCATTTTGTTTAAAGAAGAAATTAACCTAATCTAAATAGTTCAGTTCCGGGTAACCTACTGAAAACAATCTATTTTTTATATTAATGCAAGTCGTTTCTGGCAGGGTGGTCGCAGTTCTAACCTAACCTAACCTAGTGAGTCGAATTTGACACTTAAACCTATCTGTAATAGGCAAATAAAACAATAAATTTACAGACTGGCAATTTTTATTTTCAGGAGATAGTAAAGATATAGCAAACTGGTTCGACGAAAACTATATAGAGGTTTAGATAGATAAATAATATAATTTAGACCTACAAAATAGTTGAGGCTTATTAAATTTTATTAATAGTGTAGGGTAGTTTAGTAATAATTCTGGAAATTGTTAGCATGGGAAACAAAAAATAATGTTATTTACTGCAATAGTTTAGCTGGAACACGTTTGTATGGTAACCAAATAAAAAGATTATGAAAATCTGGCAATAGTTTATTTGGAAAATGGTACGATGGGAAACAAAAAAAAGTATTCTGAGAATCTGGTATAACTATATCTGGATTATGAGAATATGGGAAACAAAAAAATCTATTTGAAAATTTGGTTTTAGTGCACCTGGAAATTGATTCATCTGAGAAATTATAAAGGGAATTTTAAAAAGTTGTCATTCATTACATCTGTCTTTTAAAAGTTCTACCAACCGTTTTCGGGGTTTTAAGATTCGGTTAACAGAAATTCGAGATTTCAATAGGTTACCATTTCCCCTACTTTAACTATTTCTATTACACACTTCCTCACGGTAAGTAAGGCTGGAATACCATTATGCACTTCACTTCATCACACACTATCATTAGGAAATATAATAGGTGGCAAGCCTATAACCCTTTTCGTATTTTTTCACACTTTGAATAATTTTCCATAGCCTCGTAAGTTCGTCAGCATTTGCACTGCGGGCTGGTGAGAATGACTTGGGCTCTATAGATGTTGATAGGACGGATTACTAATGTTGACCAAAAAAATATTGACAAATGGTCATTCGACAAACAACGTTTAACCAAATGTTCATTTGGCAAACGAGACATTTGACAAAAGTATCATCTTACAAAAACTCACTTAGCAAATGATCCATTAGCAAACACTGTACTTGTTAAATGTTTTAAATATTAAAATGTTAATTTGACAAAAAAATAATGTGTCATTTGCCAAGCAATTTTTAACAATGCAGTATTATTTCTTATCTAATTGAATACTTTACATACGTTGTGCATTTAACGTAGAACAAAATTGCCATTCAGACCATATGATTTGGACGAATGACTTAAGAGATATATCGTGATGAAAACAAAATACGAGCGTGGCGACGACGCGGCCGGGACTTACGTAGTAACTATTTATTAATCTGTGCCGGGACGCCGCGCCGCCCGGCCGGTGGCGAATGACGGCAGTGAACACACAGCGATTTTAAGCAATACAGCATAAATCCTTATCCAATTCGTACTTATAAGTACTTACGTTACGATAAATTAAAATATATTTAAATATAGCAATAATAGGTAAATTGTAAATTGTATGATATTAAAAAAAACATTTTCATTCATTCGACATTTTTTTCGAAATTCATAGTAGCTTAGTAACCTTGGTTGGATATGAATTAGATTAAAAACATTTTTTTAATTATGTATAACTATCTTTTTAAGACAAAACGTGCTTTTCCGTTCTACAAGTTTTTCGAAATTGTATGTTCGTACTTTAGTCGGTAAAAACTTATTTGGTGGATAGAATTAGAATCAAACAAGCAGTTTAAGGTAAGGTATTTCAGTTCAATAAAGAACTGAATAGGATAGGTATAAAGTCATGTCTGAAAGACGTCGTCGTTCAAACATAGGTCGTAGTACAGGGAATGCCCAAAGAGCACGTTCAGCTAGAGATGAAGAATCGTCAAGGGAACGTGAGGCTCGGCTCAGCCAGCTTCGGGCTAGATATAGAGCTGAAAGAGTAATAGAATCCTCAGATGAGCGTGAGGCTCGCCTCAGCCAGGATAGGGCTAGGCATCGATTACAGAGAGCCAGAGAATCGCCAGCAGAGCTTGAGGCTCGTCTTAGCCAAGATAGAAATAGACATCAGATACAGAGAGCCAGAACTAATTCGTGGGTAAATAAAGAAATTTCTGCCATGAATTAAGATCTCAGTATCAATAGGTAGCATGTCAGTAGTGTGTGAACATTGTTTGGCATTGAAATTCAAAGACGAATCGAAAAGCATATTTTGTTCACAAGGGAAAGAAAAATTTGAAGAAATTGTTCCTCCACCCGAACCACTTCACTCTCTCCTTACGGGTGATCACCCGAAATCCAAACAATTCATGCGCAATATACGCCGTTATAATAACGCATTTCAGATGACCTCTATCAAATGTAAGCAAGTTGTTGAGCGTGGTTTTATGCCTACATTTAAAATTCAAGGGCAAGTGTATCACTTAGCTATCGAACCTGTAGTTCCTGAGTTTAATACGATCAACTAAACGAACAATAAATAAAAAACAACTCTTCTACTTTCCTTCCTTCCTCCTAGCGTTCATCCCAGTCACAATCGGAGCTTTCACACCTCGGAATCTAGGGTCCACTTATCCTTAACTGCGGATTTGTCTAAAATTCGACATTTTCTGTGAAAAGACTGCCATTTGACCTCCACAACCAATTGGCGATATCGAAGTATTGCAGTTAGACCAGTATTTTTAGATTTCTTCGGGGTTCACTGTCCGTAACGACTGCCATAGATTTTCGTATGACAACTGCAACGTATTAACGTGCACTCTGAGGCACGCCCATACCAATGCAAATAGCATACAAATATTTGCATTGGGGTATTTGAATTTTAAGACGGACATGCTACATAGTCTACATTGCACCTGTGCGAAGCCGGGGCGGGTCGCTAGTAATTTATAAAATGTAAATTTAAGTGTTGATCATTTGGAAAAGTAAGTCATTTGTAAAATGATTAGTAGTAAAATGATTAATTGGCCAAACATTGTTAGTCAAGTGTAATTTTGCCAAATGACTTTTGGTCAAACAGCTAGACCCCTGATAGGACTCCTTATCACCCATAATTATATGCTATCGGAATATAACATGATTTAGGTACATTTTATTGGGATAAACAAGTCCAAAAGCCAAATAGTCATGTTGTTAAACTTCATACAAAAAGCCACAGCTACCAAGCTCTAGTTACAATTAGATTTGCTTGCGCTAATATGACAGAAATTTCGAGAACGATGTCACTTATTTATACTTTATGCAAATGATGCAAATTTTATGTCACAAATTGGGTTTCGCGTTACGGTGGAGCTGAAGGATTTTTTTAAATTATATGTGATATTTTCCCAGTCTATCTTCTACGATAATATTTTGGTTTTAACATTATAAGTAAATAAATAAATTACGCAAAACTTATAGTGTGACCTACGTATTTCCTTTTTACAAATTTATCTATTCTATTTATTTTATTGGCTGCAATAGACTATTAGTGCCCAGACATTTTTTTTGGTAAATATTTCATCCTACAAGCAATAAATTAATACGAGTAGATTTCATTTATGCTTACAATTTCATTTATTTATAAAAAAAAACAAAAAAATTATTAATAAAAATTAAAATAAATTAAATTAGCATTTAATCGACAGTTTTTGATATGTGAGAAAATACCACAATTATTCCCAATCACATTACCGCCCACAATTAGAATTTTTAATATTTTTATCCAAAAACATGTGTGAACGACTGTACCTCATTTAACGTTAGTATGTAGAAGTTTACAATTAAATTTAATGGTTTTCTAGGTCAAAAGTCAAGCGAAAATTGGACTGATATTGGGCACTATTTCAAGCACAATTTTTTAAGCCGTAAATTGTACCTATAGCTCGTTCGGTATTCGAGTAGTGAAGTGAGTATGCTGGGCGTAGGTTTTACGCCCAGCATACTCACTGAACGAAGCCTATAACTCCGGAGTTATTAGAGCACCGTTTTTTTCTTTTTGGGCACTATTTGGCACTATTTGGGCACAATTTTTTTTAGTATGAATTTTGGTTGAAGCGTACACAGATTCCACAAACGGAAGTGAGTATGCTGGGCGAAACCTTCGTCCAGCATACTCATCGAACTATGGCTGTAATTTCTTAAGTATAAGATACTATAAGAGCACTATTTTTTTCCTTTGGGCACTAATTAGCACTATTTCAGCACTATTTTTTGGCATTCATGAAATATCAGGATTCCATGGTGAGTATGCTGGACGAAGGGACACGTACCTACCTACCTAGCATAGAGGTTCAGCCACTACGTGTGATTGAGAAACGGAATGAAATCTAATAATAACGTTAATCCTCTTAAAACTTAAGGAAGTGTTAATGGCACCAGTTGGCCAGAGCTATATTTATCTTAAATATATAACTAGGTACAGTTCGCGAGGAATAAGCTGAGCTTTGCATTTGTGAGAGTGCAGTGAACGTATATGTGCAACACACAAGTGTTGTACACACAGCTCGACACTAAGTTTTACTCTACTTTTCGTGGTCACTCACACAAATGCAAAGCTCAGCTTATCCCTCGCGAACTCAAATCAAATCATTTATTTGCGAATATGGGTCAGGTATAGGTAACATATTAGATTATTGACAATGTGCACAGCCACATTCCACCTTACGGTATGCCTTTACAATTGCATTGCTTGCATGCATTACCTTACGATCTGTGTGTAGTTCTATGCAAATAATAAAATTGAAGAATGTCTGTATCTTCAAATTAACAACTTTTCACTCAATAGTATAGGCATAGGTAGGATATGGTAATAACATAAAAAATGAGATTTTTTTTGTTTGTCAGTCTTTATTTGTTCCGGATATGGAACTCGTCTGAAACGACTGGACGGAGTAATTTACGGCCGGTTTCTGAATTGAGAATTTGAAGTTAAGTATCCGTTGAGTACGTCAAATGTCAAAATTTGCTCCTGAATTTTGACATTTGGCGTACTCAGTGGATGCTCAACTTCAAATTCTCATTTAGAAATCGGTCGTTAGTCTACTTTTAAGTAGTTTAAAAAAATAACAATACATCCATCTCTTTTTAAGTCGTAAAATGCACAACTGCCATGGCCAAAGCTCTTAAAGCTTGACAAAGACGAATACAAGTCCAACGTTATTTTATTCACTGTCTCATTTTATAAATCAACGCGTTTGACAATAATTCGCGTCCAGCACACGCGTTATTTATTGCGACAAATATTGTTCGTTAATACCCAATTAATTGGTATTGCGACACCCGACACGATGTATTATTGCACGCACGAACCCGCAGTTGTACGCAAAAATATTACACGACAAGTGGGGATTGGAATGTAAAGTGTATTTTGTTATGATTAATAATTATTAATATTGTACTTTATTGCTGTTACAGCTTGTTTTTGTTGTAAAATTGGTTGTAAATCGTGTTTTATTGGAATTTTGTGTTTTATTTTATCACGTTTGTTGTATTGTAGCCCCCTTAAATATATATTGTATTATGTTATTTAGTACTAGTACGGTGTCTTGCGCGGTGCTTCGCGCCACACCACGCCATAGGTTTTGGCCTATAATCGATTTTTTGGCCTGCCTCCAGATCGAGGGCTATCCATAGAGGGGTCAACCATCGTTGGAGCGTAAGCAGTTCTCGAGAGCTACGGGGTGACAAAAATCACATTCCCCATTTCTATATATAGATTTGTTGTTATAAAGGCAACAGAAATACATCACTTGTAAAAATTTTAACTTTCTAACTATCACGGTTCATGAGATACAGCTTAAGACAAACAATAAAAAGCAAATTTCTTAGTCTCCAGGTACCGTAATATGTGTTTGAACTTCTTTTGCTGTGGCTATTGAACTTATAAGTTTCTTTTTATTTGAGAATTTGTTTGAGATCAGAATACATAAAAAAATATCAAAGGTGAAATAAATAATAAATAAATATGTTAGGACAATTCACCATCTAGTCTCAAACTAAGCAGAACTTGTGATATGAGTAGGTATATTATATATTTGCAGAATTAAAATATATAATATAATATAATGTAGATAATAATAGTTATTGTGTGTTGAAAGAAGCTTCTTATCAATCATTGATTCCACGTAATATATTACAGTTTGATTTGAGGTTGACATTCTAGCTTCACTAAATATTCCAAGATTAATAACTGTAAAAATGTACATGTCCCAACTGAATAATATACAAGCTATGTTTAAATCTCGAGAAATCGAGGACCAGCGGTCCCAACTCCGCCAGGATCTCATGGAGTCATGGAGGGTGCGACTTGAGCAACCCAAGGGGGGTGCCATCTTCATCGCGGCGGTGAGACCGATCATGGATGATTGGCTGCAGAGGCAGCATGGTGACCTCACGTACCGTGCGACGCAGGTGGTTGCCGGGCATGGATGCTTCGGTAGCTATCTGTTTCGCATGCATCGTGAGGTCACACCCCGGTGTCAACACTGCGAGGTTTCCGACGACGACACCGCACTCCACACGTTGGTGGAGTGCTCAGCGTGGGCGAGTCAGCGCCGGGACCTCGTAGTGGGTCTGGGCGTGGATACCCTCTCGCTGGGGACCATGCTTCAAGCCATGGTATCCAGCGGGAGTAGGTGGAACGCGGCCGTGTCCTTCTGCGAGCAAGTCATGCTCGCGAAGGAGGCGGCCGGGAGGGAGAGGGAGCGTACCCTCCCCGCCGAGTTCCGTAGTCGGCGGCCAGGCCGCCCCAGACTACGCGACTACGCCCAAGACTATCGTCCTCCATGATCGGGGCCTGAGGACGGCGGGATCGCCACCCACCGTCCTTACAGAAGCAGGCTAGAAGGGTTGCGTGCTGCGGGGCCTCTTGCCCCATAGCACGCAACCAGATTCACTCACTGACGCGGGATAAAACCCGACCCCAATGACGCGGGATTCTCGTCCCGACCAAACACCCGCAGAGACCACAGGGGTGGTCAAAGTCCGCCGGGCGCCACTGGACATACCCTCTGCTAGTAACCAGGGACGCCCGGCAACGGACGTTAGAGCGGCCGCGGCCTTGGGCCGCGGAATTAAAAAAAAAAAAAAAAAAAAAAAAAAAAAAAAAAAAAAAAAAAAAAAAAAAAGCTATGTTTAAAATATGAGCAAGGAATTTACTACCCTCGTCTTCGTACTGGGTTTTCAAACGACTCCATCAAATCACAACGTATGAATATCTTTATTGTAGAAACAGTTTTTCTTTCCTTATGCTCCGGGATTTGTCGGAATCAATGATTCAGTGGACGGTCTGCATACACGCGATATCGCTTGGCACACACCACAACTCGTATAATCCACACTATTTACTTGCGAATCGAGAAAAGGCGGGCCAGAAACAAATTTCCGCGGGGCCTTAACGATCCCCGACCGTCATTTAATCAGACTCAAGTGTTGGCGAGATAGCTGCAAACCAAACGTTTTTCGTAGTAGAAATCTATCATGAAATAACTATTAGCTGTCTCTTTCTAACACTTGAACAATTGCACCAAAAGTGTGATAGCATGATAGGGTTGGCTACTCTTAGTATAAAGACAGGAAATAAGCAGTTCTGAGCGGCTTGGGCCGGATGGATCTGGATTTTTCCGGATTCAGCCGCTTTAAAAGCAAACGATTACCTATTGTAGCGAAAAACTGTAATGTAGGGCTCTTTAGCTTTGTTCTAGTTGGATATTGGGGCTAATATTAATATTAGGTATTTTTAAATGTAGTTTCTGTTTAAAGGATAATGTTACTGCCAATATAAACATGTAATTCGTTGATATATCAGTTGAATGATGATGAAGGATTATTATAATTTGTTTAAAATATTGTAACGAGCTAACTATACACCTATCAGTTCTATCAGATTGTGACTTATTACTTTTAAAAGTATTTTGACGTACTTTACACATAATAGTATAATTTTATTCACTCACTAACCGCTAGCAATTAAGTGTTGAAATGAAAACCGAATGAGTTTTCATCTGTTTTAATTACACAGCACTTTGCTAGCAAGTAAATGTGTATTGTTAGCAAGTATAGTTTTACTAATGATGATTTAAATGATTAATTTCGTTCTGAATTCTTTGAATTAAATTAATTTTTACTTAAGTTAATGTCTGTATTTTATTTTCTTTACCATTTAAACTACGAGACAACGAGTTTATTTGAGCAGATTTCATTTCGGGGGCAACAAAGACCAAAATATGGAGAAACTAATACGTACCTATCACGTGGGATTGAGTTAGCTCGAAAATATGTATACCTCATCAAACCATTCATTGTGATGCCATCTGTATACTAATTACTCGTCGCAAACTACAAACTATATAACAAGCAATTTGCGAGTTTATTTTTCATACAATTTCAGTATCCAACGTCAAAGTTTTACTAAGTTAAGTTTCACAAAACACATTCTTCTGGGGGATATAATTTGTCTATCTGCTCTTGGTGTGCTCCGGGCTCGCTCGTTAGGCCTTATACAGCTGTCACTAGATTAATCACTGCACTTCATGTTTTTGTGCCACAGTTTACAAGAAGACACAATCTTTATCATGGAACACTTAACAAGAACAAGCTTTATACCGAGTAGATGTGGTTCAGGAAATATTCTAGTGTTCTCCTAATGGTCAAAAAGTATATAGACATTTTTTTTTAAAGCTGTGTGGCCTCTTCGGTGGTTTGGTCGGAATGAAAATCCCGCGTCGTTGGGGTTGGGTTTTATCCCGCATCGGTGAGTGAATCTGGTTGCTTGCTGTGGGACAAAGGTCCCGCAGCACGCAACCCTTCTAGCCTGCTTCTGTAAGGATGGCGGGTGGCTATCCCGCCGTCCTCAGGCCCCGATCATGGAGGTCGATGGTCCTGGGCGTAGATGAGGCTGCGGCGCCCTGGCCACTGACTGCGAAACTCAGCGGGGATGGTACGCTCCCTCTCCCTCTCGGCCGCCTCCTTCGCGAGCATGACTTGCTCGCAGAAGGACATGGCCGCGTACCACCAACTCGCGCTGGAGACCATGGCTTGGAGCATGGTTTCCAGCGAGAGGATATCCACGCCCAGACCCACTACGAGGTCCCGGCGCTGACTCACCCACGCTGAGCACTCCACCAACGTGTGGAGTGCGGTGTCGTCGTCGGAAACCACGCAGTGTTGACACCGGGGTGTGACCTCACGATGGATGCGAAACAGATAGCTACCGAAGTATCTGTAGTGGAATCACTACTTCATATCCATGCCCGGTAGCGATCTGCGTCGCACGATACGTGAGGTCACTGCCGCCTCTGCAGCCACTCGTCCATGATCGGTCTCACCGCCGCGATGACGGTAGTTCCCCACTTTGGATGCTCAAGTCGCACCCTCCAAGTCTCCACGAGATCCTGGTGGAGTTGGGACCGCTGGTCCTCGATTTCTCGAGTCGCAGGCCTGTGGTCCCTCTCCAATACCTCTTTGTGCCATTGAAACAATGACACAAGGGCTCTCGCTCCCAGGTCCCATGGAGGGGTCCCGGCTAAGAGACATGCAGCCTCTCCGGAGATCGTGCGGTACCCCCGTATAGTTTTGACGGCCAAGGTTCGCAGTGAAGTATGTAAACCTTGCGACTACGTAATCGGCATCGTCATTTAAACGTTTGGGCTCTTTGCCTACCAATCCCCCCCTAACTAATCAATTCTAATTCTCTCTGCAAAATATCCAGTGTTCCAGTGACCTGAAATATTTCAGAAATCCATCAAAGTGTCATCAACAAGCTTGTCGTTAACACGTGTACAGAAAAAAAAACTTTAGTATAGGTGCCGGCGAAGTTTGGGAAAGTTGTGACGGAGTTTATATGAAGTTCAGAATTGTTTGCTGTTAGCGAATAGGTACACGAGTATAAATCCATTAAAGATTTCATAACGAAACTTGGTGGACTTATGTACTTATTACAATTTATCTTATAGAACAAGGTAGCAAATATTTATTTACAATAAGAATTACAATATACAAAATATACATAATTATAGACTAAAAATATTTACAATATCGTTTAAAAAATCCTCCGCGTCATTGCCGACTGGGAAGGTTCCCAGAATGATGGCTGTGTTGCCACGTTGGATGGCGATACTTATTCTTTGGGCCAGAAAATAGCCAGCCTTCTGGTCCTGAGAAGCATCGATTAGGCGTTTAGCAATGTCTCTATAAAGGCGGCGAGCACTCGGACCCCATGACCCCAGTGTCTCAACCCCAAACGGCTCAAATATGTAATCACCTGCTAGGTTAGCATATTTACGCCGTTTAAGGCCTTCAGCCGATGCAGCAGCAGTGCCGGCACATCCGGATGTGCTTGGAAGGTGCTAAGGTGTCAACGCATGTAGCATCCCACACCAAAGGCCTTCCCATCTTCCACGGTAGCAACGGCATACCGTCCGGTCTCTTTCCATCGCTTCGTGTTTTGGTTCACGTACGGCCAGAAGACCTGCGGTGGAAAGAGCCCTACGAATTATGTCGCTTAGAATAGCGTGCCGAGGTATCCGACCTTCGTTTCTGCTACAAGAAAGGCCATGGTGTCCCAGATTATCGGCAGCTACTCCAGAGGTGCAATGAAGCGGGGGTACACAAGGTATACCCAGCCGAAGGCAAGTGGCAATGCGGAAGGTTGTGTCGTCCAACATTGTACCGATGTTGGGCCATGGGAGCGCCTGGATCCATAACCCTGACTCCCATTCTCCAACTACTAGTAGGCGTGCACGCTCTGAAATATTGACAGAAGTGTCAATTAGTGTATTAATTCTCAATTTACAGAGCGGCGAATCCCACAGTCGCTGTGAGCTTAGGCGTGAGGGCAGGTCAGTGTCGGGGCAAGACATCCTTCAAGCATTTATGGCATCGGTCTTGCATCGCACCTCGGAATCAATCAGTGTATTTGACAAAATTTTCCTGACTAATTCTTCGGTGCTATATGGACCGACGACAGAAATGCTGGCAGACTGACATCTGTGAATGTTCAATGCACTTTTGCCATCTTCCCTTCCAAGCATTTAGACCGTTGAAAAAAAAATGATTCTTCCTTAGAGTCAAAATATGCGTCTACTGCTGCTTTGACCTCGTCATTTGTCAAAAATCTTTGACCTCCCATGTGATTTTTTAGGTTAGGGAATAGAAAAAAGTCTGACGGTGCCAGATCAGGTGAATAAGGTGGACGCGGTAACAGTTCAAAGCCACAGCTGTGAATTTCTGCCATTGATTGGACAGACGTGTGAACACGAGCGTTATCTTGATGAAACAGGACTTTTCTTCTGATCATTCCTGGACGTTTTTCTTTTATTTCCTCTCGTAAACGACGTAGTAAGGTGCAGTAATAATCAGAGTTTACAGTCTGACCCCTTTCAATATTTTTTTTAACATTTTCGTCAGTAGTGGACGTCGAAGGCCTTCCAGAGCAGGGTTCGTCTTTACCAGGCTTGAATTGATGATGATGATGATGAATATGAAAGAGCGCGATCCCCTAATGTACTGACCATATCATCATGGATGGCTTTTGATGACAGCCCCTTCTTATGGAGGTACTTAATGACGGCACGCTGCTCAAATTTGCTCCATTTGCGGAAATGATGTCAGATTGCTTTGTTTATAAATTTATAAAATTAAAACTAATTATCGCACACGTTTCAAACTTCACACAATTAACAGGTCTGAACTGAACTAAATAATGTGGCTAGATTTGATTTTTAGAACTAAATGAATCAGTGTTAGGCCGACTACTTTTCAATCCACCTCGTAGTTCAAAGTTAGTAATGAGAACTAACTATTCACTTTAGTATTAACGAGAATCATTGATAAAGTTGGCAATTGAATCCAAATTTACCGCCGTAATTATCGAGTGGTTTAAACTCTAACCGAGTATTAGAATTTGTGGTATCAGAATGTTTTAAATTCTTTGTATTTAGAACACTTTCCACTTGTACAGGGCCCAAATCATCCTCTTTTGTGCGTACAGATTGTCAGCAGGTGCACTGCGTAGTGCACCTGCTGACAATCGGACAAATTCTGGCAAGTTAGCCAATCTACCCAAAAACGACAATAGACTCGCCCCCTATAACGTGTGCAATCAAAGTAATTGGTGAAAAGTGGGCGTATTAAATGCCTCTGTGTAAAAGAGATAAAACCGTGAATTTGTGTGAAATATTTTAGACATGAACCTAAATATTTCCTACGTAAATTTCGCACGAACGGTGTTTTAACTTTGTAAGTTTGTGGCGGCGTGACTTCGGAACGTTGTCGCCATATTCATAAGGGTAGTGAGAGAGAAAAAAATGGTAGTCTCGTCCCCTCCATAAAGTGCACGTGCGGCCGCATCGTCGCTTTGGCGCAACTTTCATATAACCTAAGTTTTTCCTCCAACCTTTGGAACCTTATGGAAACTCGCAGTGCGGAAAATTATTTTAATCTTTCTTAGTAAAATATTTATTCTTGTATTTTGAAAGTAATAAGTTTGAATCTACTATTATTAAATATTCAGACAGAAATTATTAATCACAAAACAAATGTCATTGACAGGACTCGAACCCGCGAGGACTTTTGTTGGGTTCAAGTCCTGAGATTTGTGACTTATAATTTAATTTTTACCTATAATTTTTTTTAACAAATTGCATAAAATCAAAGCGTTTGGCTGGTCTCGAACCAACAATAGTTCCTTTACAGGGAGAATGCTCTCTTAATGACTAATCGCATCTTGCAATCCAATCTCCTCCGTTTTCCGTCGACATTTTTTGGGATTTATACTGTGATACCTAATATATTTCAAAATAGTGTTCCTCAGTATTTTAAAATTTATTAGGTCACGATGTCACGTTTTCACGTGGTATCAATATTAGTCAGTCCGTTAATATAATATATATAAATATAAATATTTTTGGACATTCTCACACAACGTCATCTAGCCCAAACTAAGCTATAAGCTAGTGTTATGGGATCTAGAAAACTGATAAACATACTTATATATTTCTAAACACATACATACTCGTAATATGCATAGAAAATACCCAAACTCCGATACAAACATTTGTGGATCACACAAATATTTGATTCGACCAGGGAATCGAACCCGAGACTCCGGAGTCGAAAGCCGATGCACTACCGACCACGCCACCGAAGCAGTTATAGGCTGTACTTTACCTGATACTATGAATGAGTTGTTCTACTGAACGAAATAAACTGAACAGTTTATTACTATGAAGTAAATAGAGTCGAATAAAGTGTCCTTACCGCGAATGTACATCGTAAGTTGCCTCCATGTGTTGTGACAATTTGTGTCCACTACGAGATGGTATTCAGTAACAAACTGTGTTGTCTACTTCTATCTAATACATTTGTTTGTTTGTTTATCACAATTACGTAATGTAGTCACAAACGATGCAGAGTTAATTGAATTTGAAAACAAAAAAATTCATAAGAACAAAGAAAAAAGTTGTGATTTTCTAGAGTGAACCTCAACCACCGCATGGTGAAATTAGCATAAAGCTAAAATACCTTATAAATATGTTAATTAACTTGTCCAACAACTCAAATGTGTAATAAATATGCGTACGTACCTGAAAAAGAAAAAATTATAATTTCACTAAGTACATGAAAAAAATATAAACTTAATACAGTAACAACTTAGCTAAAAGATAATAAATGGTTTCAAAAACAACAAGAAAAATGTTTAAAACACCTGCCTAAATTATTCATTTCCCAAAAGTACTGAAAGAACAGAACAGAATTACGAAAAAATAACGAAAAACTTACTTCACTTTAAATAAACAGAGGTTTTTGGATAAAATCCCTAAATACGCTAAGTAACCCTGCGTCCGCTTGCGATATAAACGTACCCGGCTAAAGAGTAAAGCGAGCAGACGTGGTCCCACTGCGCGCTGTCTATTAACGAATGAAAGCAGCAAAAGGTTCAGAATCAACCCCTCTGTTCTGTACTAGCTACGATCACTGTTGCTATGTTGCCTCTGGAGCTAAAAGATTGGATTGTATTTCCGAAACGCAAACGTTTATGTTTAAAATTATACTCTTTGTGTCCATTTATTAAAACAAACAGATAACATTTTAATGACATAAAAATTGCAGTCTTTCAGTTTTGCTTTATAGTAAATAACAAGGCTTTTTAATTTTCAAAAGGAAAATTTAGCATAAGTTTATGTAGAAAACGCATGTAGGTATGCAGAGGCTTATTTTAATGGTCTGATGACTCTAGTGATAACATAAGGTATATAATATAAGATATTATATTATCTGTGTTGAAAAGATAAGATATAAATAAATATAATATTTAATTAAGTTAAATATATTTAGTAGCCGAATATATAACCCCATTCATCTTTTTATTTTGACAATAAATTCAAGAATAATCTCCACCTAATAATAAAGTACAGCATTCTTAAGTAGGTACGACATAAATAAAATTATGAATGAAATAAAACGTAGCATAAAACGTAAAAAGGAAATAAAATTTATGGAATGTCGATACTGATTTTCCTTTTTCCTTTTTCTGATAACAATTTCCCGAGAGTATGGAAATATCAATTTTTTTATTCTTTAATCCACTCCCAACTTTTCAGAATCAATAGAAATTGTAATACAATTGTAAACATGTAATCTTATCAACAATGGATCGTTGCTGTACCGTTAGTACATAATTTGGAGTAAATCTGACAGCGTACCTAATACGTGACAGTATCTGGGAGATCAGAGGCACAGTAACGCCCAAACCTTGTCGGGATTAACGGGCCCCCATGGACCCCGGGCGCGGGCGACCAACCTGTCGCGACGGGGGGTTTACACAAATTAAATTACGAAAAACGGTCGAATCAATGTCTGCTGTTTATGTTGGGCACCGACCGACTGACAAATGTGGAATGTGTCAGAATTAAATTGTTGGGAATCCAATCCAATGGGATTCGATTAGACAATGTTGATAATTTTTGCAGAATGTCGGTTATAGTTACGTTAACTAAATACAGGGACCAGGGACAAAAATACAGATTAGATTAAAGAAAAAACAATTAACTCTATCACAATCGTCCTAATACCACCCCAAGGTTGGGCACTTTCACACTGCCACAATATCGTGACGATATCGTGCATTTTATCGTGGCGATATCATGACGATATAGGGGAGTAGTTTGTTTAAGGGAGGTTTTAAGGGAGGAGGTAGTTTAGCAGACTACCGATTTTTTTACCAATTACAGTTGCAACGTAGTAGTTTAGCAGTAGCATGGCGTTTTACGTTTATTTACGCGACTTAGGCCCCTAACCTGATGTGGTAGGTTCTGCAGTACCCATCTGCATAATGGCAATTTAAACATTCCTTAAATTGCTTAACAACACATGCCCAATGTACCCTTACCTCCCCTATATCTTGGCTATATCGTCACGATATCGTGGCAGCGTGAAAGCGCCCGTTGACTGACACTTCAGGCAGGTAGTCCTTTGTAGAGGTGCCTATATTAAATGCTAAGTAACTAGTCTGGCCATAAATACTGTTACATTAAAGCTTTTCTTTTTTCAACTTTTTAATTATTTAAATAGGAAAAAAAATAGGAACACGTGTATTATTTTAAAAACTTCTTTCGATTTTGCGCCATTTTACTCGTACATATTTTTTCGTGTTCATTGTCGAATTACAATATGGAATGGGGTGTTAAAGAAAATAGGATCGCAGTGATCGCCTTGCACAAAGTGGGTAGCCGTCGGTCATATTCCAGATACTTCAAAAACTTAGTATCAGCCGTATGTTCGTATATCGTATTATCAATAGATACAACAACACTTCGTCTGTCGAAGACCAGAAAAGATCGGGGCGGCCGCGAGTTGTTAGAACTACAAAGGCTATTAATGCTGTTAAAAAGCCAGAATTCGTCGAAATCCCATAAGGAAGCAAAAAATCTTATCGCGAGAAATGAAGATTCCCGTTAGGACTCTGTCACTTATTATAAGACAAGACCTGAAGTTCAGTGCTTATCGTCGATATACAGGACATATCCTAAATCAATCTTTACGATTAAAGAGAGTGGATCGATTAAAGCGCCTTCTGTCGCAATACGCAGGTGAAAGGCACAGATATATCCACTTTACCGTTGAAAAAATTTTCACGATTGAAGAACACTACAATAAGCAAAACGATAAAGTGTAAACTCACAGTTTTAAGGAAGCTGCTCAAGTGGTCCGAAAGGTACAACGTGGTCATCATCCTGCGTCGTTAGGTGGGGCGTGTCTTATAAGAGAGTCACAAAACTAAATTATTGTGAAACAGGAGTGAAAACTTCAGGTAAAGTGTATCAAGATACTGTCTTAGACCATGTTGTGAAACCTCTCAGCAATACACTTTTTAAAAATATACCATGGTCTTTCCAGCAGGACTCTGGTCCTGGTCACAAGACACGAACTACCCAAACCTGGCTAGAAACCAACGTTCCGGACTTTATAAGAGCTGAAGAATGGCCCTCATCTAGCCCATACCTCAACCCTTTAGACTACAAATTATGGTCAGTTTTAGAGGATATCGCTTGCTCTAAACGACACGGCGACATTGAGTCTCTTAAAAATCTTTGAGCAAGCAGTGGCAAAATTTCCCTTGGAAACAGTGCCTGTATAAAAGCCAAAGGTATTACATTACTTCATTTTAAAAAATTGCATTTTCATTTGCAACAAAACTTATGGCTGGACTAGGTATAAATTTACTTCAAAATTAACTACGACTTGTTTGTAATCTTTTACACCTCCATTGCCATAAATGAAGTATCTAATGTTCACTAAAGCTACTATACTACCTATACTAAAGTTAACATTCTTAAACAGTTACCAATAATAAAAATTAAATAATATCAATCTTTGAATCATAAAGAAACACAAACAAATCTCATCAGAACAATCGTATAACATCTTAATCACACAATCATAAACATAATCACAAGTAAATAACCAATCACTTTGCCGTATGCGAAATTTCCACTTACGTAGCGCAGGGGCTCCATCCAATCTTACAAGGTTGTTTGAAATATGGGGTGTAAGTGCCCCGGGGCCACGGTGTAAAATAATATCGAATATGAAGGGAAAATAGCTGATAAAGCTGCGATCGGTTGATGGTATCGGAACTGACGATGTAGGCCGGGAGCCGGGAGTATGAAGGTTGAAATAGAGAAAAAGGTTACATTTTCAGATATTATTATTGTAAAAAAATATCAGTCTTTTTTACTATTAAACTCGTAATCATTAATTATATAAAACCCCGAGTCTGTCAGAAGACATCAGGACAGGAAAATTGACAGTTACAGGTATATGTCTACGACACGGAATTGCTACAACTGTCCTTTGCACGGTCGGCTTCCACTCAATGAAAAATTCTATGAAACTGTATTTTAATTCTACGAGTGGGTTAAAACACTCATCATCCAGTGAGCTTTTTCCCAGCTATATTGCTGTTACTAAACTGTTTCTTTAAGAATTTTTTGAAAATAAATATAACGACTTGCTTTCTTTATTTTAGAAATAAATCAGCTTGGAGTTTTAACCACGTTCCTAGAAGTTCTATCACAAAGTTGCAGAATAACAATTTCTTTTGAATTATAGAAACTTTGAGCCAAAAATAAGTTTAAGAAAGAACATAAGAATAATCTGTAAATATTAATGTTAAATGAAGAATTTGGCTCCTAGCCTAAAGTAGTGTTTCATATGAGTAAGTTTTGCTCAAAACAAGGGGCGTCGCGCGGCAAGCTATATCACAACGAGCACATTCACTACATGCCCCATTTATTGCGTTAAGATACAATAATTTTGTTCTCCTTTCTTATCGTTTGTGTTGAGAAATATTTTAGTAGTTTTCATTGCAATAAATATCAAAATTTGTTGAGCGAATATCTACAGATTTTATAAATTTCAGTAAGTAGGTATTTACAATAAAGTTCTGTGTATTGTCACTTTCTGGATTTAGACTTTATAAAACTCTATTTATAAACGACCCTTGGAAGGAACTTGGGTTTCTGCGGAGCCTGGTTTCCTTTTAGGTTACCTCTGGCGCTGGGCAAAAATCCAGGACCAAACGCTCAGTTGCAATACCGAACAACGTTTCCTTGTCCTGCACCGCAAACTAGTTCAGAGTAACTAGTTCTGTGCGGGAAAAATTACCTTGATATTGGCGAAATCATCGATGATAATCGATGGAGCCACGTTTTTAAAAAATAAGAAGACCCTTGGTAGTGGTTGGGGAACCTAAATACACATGTATGTACAAGTACAATTTTACGTAAATAACAGCCGATAGGAAAACCGATGAATCTGTGCAAGAACGGCATGTCTTCGCATGAGACGGTACACCTCTATTAATACAGCATTCTTTTATCTGTGATATACGATGACCAAACGAGGATTTGAATCCCCTTCTCTACGCAGCAGCTTTTACTGACAAGATCACGTACATCCATGAATCAAATAAAATAGATCTAACCCAGCAATATCAACTATCTGATAGGCAGTATATCATAGTGCATTTACATATTACAGCAATTATTGGTAGACAATGAAAATTAAATTTTACCGTTTGATAACCCTACCCGTTTCAATTTGGAATTCAAACTACGTTATTATTCGAAATTTGAAATTATGCTTACCGATGAGAATTATAAATAGAAGTCTCCAAATTTGAATTTGCGATTCATTTATTCAGGTAATAAAACTCGAATATTTTTACTGTGTCGTAAAATGCATTCGTATCTCCTGTAAGTTCTACAATAGTGACGTCATCATTTAAGGGGAATGACATTTTTATTGTTGCAGAAATGTGATCATAAAAAATCACAACAATGTGTTTGTGGCTTTTATTCATAAAAAATCAGAAATATCACTTTTGTTGTGTGGACGTGACATTTTATTCATTTAATTCCAAATTAACAACTATACACTAAATAACATTTTTGTTTGTCTGTCTGTTTGTTCCGGATAATCTCTGAAATTTCTTGTTTATGTATTAAAACGTAACTTAGATAACTTTTATTCCCGTTTGAATATTGGAAACTATTAGTCACGGGCGAAGACGTGTGCTTCAGCTAGTATGTAATAGAATAATAAACCAAAGCATAGTTGACTCCTTCCTTTTGAAATGGGTTAAATATTACATACATTTTTTAAGGGGCCAATGTATGAGTAAGTATTTATTGAGCATAAATATCCCAATAACGTTTCACAATATAGGACTATTAACGATGGTTGGGGGTGAAAATGTGAAGGTTTCCCGTTCGACCCCCTGCGCAATTTGGCGTGAAGTTAGCTATGGTGGGTCCTGGACATTTATGGGCCGCCCTGGTTTATTGGACCATATATCTTATGCTAGCCCCTTGATTTTACACTATGTATAAAAAACCTTGTGTGATATTGGTTTAGTGTTGTTTCTCATCCAACGATGTGTTTAGAAAAGTAAAGAAACTGCGGCTTGTTAAAACATAATTTTCTTGTTTATTTATGCTTAGGTTATTAGAAAAGAAATGGAGTTTGGACAATTTTCAGGGGCAATATCACTTTACCTATCCTAAAAGTTATACTCTTATACTTTTACTCTGTTAAGTATACTTTTGGCACTTTAGGAATAGCTTAATATTAATAATAATAGATAATAATAGAGTTAGTATTTTTATTTTGGCTCGTCGCGTCGGTAGGTAATTAGCATGAAGTAATGCATATAATTAAGAACTAAATGAAATGCCTTGTTATTAGCATAGTATAAAATAAATACGCTTCCCACTGTCTGCCCTTATGTATGCTTAGATCTTTAAAACTAGTCAATGTATTTTGATGCATTTTTTTTGAATAGCTTGAGTGGTTCAAGAGTTTATGTCGTATTAATCATGTTCTGGATTTTTGCATTGAGTTTTTTCCTATTTTGTTTTGTAAAGATAATTATTAGTAATTGATTTGATCAATATACAGAATACTTATCTAAATAAAGTAATGTAGGTAAGTACTCATCTACCTATATGAAACTTTCATAAAAATGATGGTTTCATGTACAGAAATGTAACGAGTGAAACCTAGAACTAAGATCTAGTTACTTATTTATGTAACAATACTATCAATCGAGTACTTGACATATTATTTATGTAACAATACCATCAATCGAGTACTTGACATATTATTGGCACTTCTTTTTTAATCCCGGTCACCTACATTGTCCAACCCTATTTGTTCACGAAAAATGGTGGGAAAAAGCTATTTACTAGGATTGATGTTTATAGCCACTATATATGTATATATACTATAGAATGTGATTTATAGCTCACTAGCTCTACCCCGGGGCTCCGCCCGTGTGGATGTTATTCTGATGTATACTCGTAGCTGCAATGCCGGTGTTTGGACAGTAAGTAGTATGTTTGAAACTAGTTTGATTTGAAAAGTGTCCCTGTGGAGGCTTTAGGCTGGTTTAGGCTCTAATATATTAGCACTGGCTGTCCCGGTGAACTTCGTATCGCCCTTTTAAACCTTCCGTGAACCTCCAATAATGTTTCAAGACCAAAATCAACCAAATCGGTCTAGCCATTCCAGAGGTTTAGCGAGACAAACGAATAGTGGAATATTTTTATTTAGGTATATAGAATCCGTTACATTCAATTGGAGTGGAGCAGCAATGAGAAATGTTGCAAAAAGGAGGGAGCGAGCCAAGTTGGGGACATTCGCTAATTTTCTTTACAATGCAATAATTAATCTTATCCTTTTTTAAACAAAAATTATTATAATCCCTCATAATAAATGTCAGATGTACAAGTATATTTCCAAAGCACTTCTGTACGTAGTACAAATCGTAAGGGCATAATTTTTTTTTTTTTTTTTTTTTTTTTTTTTTTTTTATTTTTTTTTATGTTTGGTCCGCCAAATTGACGCCGCCCGCCTGGTGGTAAGTCGTGACGACGTCTAGCGATTGTGGGCCACTCTCACAGCACACATTACTATTGAGAGTGGCCCTCAACTTGACGACCTACTGATGTGCCTCTTCACGCTCCGCTTAAAGAACCCAGGATTATATGTGGGAGGAAACACGTGCACAGGCAGGGCGTTCCAGGCCACTATCGTTCGGCAGAGAAACGAACGTTTAAAACGTTCGGTTCTCGCGAACATGCTATCCACTGTGTGGGGGTGGCATCTCTGCCCGGCACGAGTCGTTCGGGATCGGAAGGAAGAGGGTGGGATCAGATTGAAGAGCTCTTCAGAACACTCGCCGTGGTAAATACGGTAGAATGCGGCCAAGGAAGCTATTGTTCGACGCTGAACTAGCGGCTCAAAGCTTCCCGTTACCTCCGGACAATCTATAATACGGATAGCCCGTCGCTGCATAGCGTCGAGAGCGTCCAGCAGATACTTCGCGGAGCCGTCCCAGAGGTGAGAGCAGTATTCGACGCAGGGTCTAATCTGCGTCTTGTACAGCAGACACCTCTGGTCCGGTGAAAAGAATCTCTTTACCTTATTCTGTACCTAGTTTCCGCGAAGCTAGCCCTATACATCTTTCGATGTAGTTTTTATTATTGAGCTCTCGACGAACGTCTATGCCAAGGATATCAAGGTTGTCCTTCATTGGTAATAATGCATTCTGAAGAGAGGGTAGGGGAAGGAAAGGGGATTTCTTCGCAGTAAATGCACACGCCTGTGTTTTGCGGGCATTGAACTCGACCAGGTTCTCGGTACCCCATTGAGAGATACTGTCGAGGTTACGGTCGAGATCAGCCACGAGTCGTCGTCTCTCCTCCTCAATCTCAGATCGCCCCGCCGTCGGATGAACCGAGTAACTCCCGTGCAGTGTGCTGTCATCTGCATAGCAATGAATGTTCCCGAGGGATAGCATATCATTGATATGCAGAAGAAAGAGAGTTGGTGATAGTACGGACCCCTGCGGTACCCCGGCATTCACTTGCAAGAAGCGAGAAGCCTGGCCATCGCAGAGGACCCGCACTCGGCGCTCGTTTAAAAAGCTGGCAATCCAGCTGCACAGTTGAGGAGGTAGACCATATGCCGGAAGCTTGGAAAGGAGCGAAGCATGCCAGACCCTATCGAAGGCTTTGGCGATGTCCAGGCTAATAGCCAAGGACTCGCCGTGCCTTTCCATAGCCCCACCCCAGACATGCGTTACGAATGCCAGAAGATCACCCGTTGAGCGCTTTGGCCTGAAGCCGTATTGTCGATTATTGATTAGCGAGTGATCCTCTAGGAATTGCATGAGCTGCTTATTTATAAGGAGCTCAAGCACCTTGCAAATGACTGAGGTGACAGCTATGGGTCGATAGTTGCCTGGATCGGACCGATCCCCTTTCTTGGGGATCGGTTGTACGTTCGCCTCCTTCCAGACCTCCGGCACGAGCCCTGAAGAGTATGACAGGCGGTACAGACGCGTTAATACTGGAGACAACTCAGCTGCACATTTTCGTAGCACCACCGCCGGAATGCCGTCAGGGCCACTGGCTTTCCGCGTGTCGAGTGACCGCAGCACTGCCCGTACATCGCATTGCCTGATAACAATATCAGGCATTGTGTGGCCACAGTTGGCGATGGCGGGGGGCTGCAGGCCACGGTCGTCGACCCGGGAATTAGCCGCAAAGAGGTCTGCGAGCATATCCGCTTTCTCTTGGGCTTTGTGAGCCAGTGTTCCATCTGGGTAACGCAGCGGTGGCAGCGAGGGCTGACAAAAGTTAGATTGCACGGCTTTGGCCAGTTGCCAGAATCCACGGCTGCCCGTGGGATGGGAAGTGAGCTCCTGACCAAGCCGCGCGACGCGCTGGGCATCCGCTCTCTTAAAGGCCCTCTTAATCGATTTTGTGGCCCGGTTGTACGCTGCTTTGAGGTGGCCCACGTTTGGGTTGCGCACAGCCCGGGCCCTGATCCAGGCGCGATATGCCGACTGTTTTTGTCGAACAGCTTTGGCACAATCTCGCCCGAACCAGGGACGGGCTCTGCGGATACTGGCGACATCAGTGAAAGTGATGTAATAATCCATCCCTAAACTGATCTCGCCAGCAATAGCAGAAGCACTATCCGAAGGAGCCTTTCCTACAAAGCAGCGCTGGCTCCAGGGGACGGACGCATAATAATCGCGTAGACCGTCCCAATCCGCTGACGAGTAGTGCCATAGTCGTCGTGACGTTTGTACAGGACGTGCAGGAGGTGACACCTTCATGCCAGCGTGAACAACACAGTGGTCGGAACTACCCAGTGGGGCTCCTACCGAAACACTGTACTGGGCTGGGCGACTCGTCAGTAGTAGATCCAGCAGAGCGGGCGCGTGATCTGACCTGTCTGGTATCCGGGTGATCCCGCATACCATCTGGGTCAGACCGTGGGAGAGAGCGAACGCATGGGCGGCTCTACCCGCATGATCAGTCTTGAGGGACCCCAGCCATTCAATGTGATGGCCATTGAAGTCCCCCAGAAATACTAGGTCAGCGTTCGGGAACCGCACCTGCGCTTCATCAGCCGTCTCGCTGAGGTACTGGAAGAGCTTTGTTGTCTCAGAATCCCCTGTGTGGGATCGGTAGACGCACACGTAGATCTGGCTCATAGAGCCATGGTCTACGTGCAGCCAAAGGACGGAATTGGAGGGGTTCTCTAGGCAGCGCAACCGGCGGCAGCAAACATCCGCCCTAACGAACACGCACACCCCGGCTTTGTCTCGAAATTGTTCCTCGATGACATAGCCGGGGTAACACAGGTAAGACGTGTCGTCAGGGCGGCGTATTTGTGTCTCCGTGAGGAACATCACAGCGGGCCGTGCCGTCTCAAGGTGGTGGTGGACGGTATCGAGGTTCGCATGGAGTCCACGGACGTTAGTGAACTCCACCTCGAAATGTGAAGTTGTGGGGTTTCCTAGGGCCGCTGTGTAACGTTTATTTCTTTTTTGTTGCACTGCCATTGTAGATTTTGAAAAAGAAGCGTGAAGACAGGGCGACATTTGGTGCAGCAGTAAGTGACAAAGCGCAGGGGCTAGCTTTGTCTAGAACCGTGTGGTTAGGTCGGAGCCGACTCGCCGGACGGAAGGGCTCCCAAACCCCCCTGATGAAAGGCCGCCGCTACCCCACACCGGTTACGGGTGGTAACCGGTGTGGGGTAGCGGCGATCCCACATCAGGATTATGCGCAACATGTGGGGCAGCCTCCTGGGGTGGTTGGCCCCAGGCGGGCCCCATGACTGTGTTGCGGGCGGCCGCGGCAACGCCGTTGCTAAGGGTCTCCCTGGCCGGCGAATCGACCCACACCACCCACACTAGACTCCGTTTCGCCCCCACTGGTCCCATGCCTGCTGCACCATACATCGCCCCGGGCCCGGCGGTGCAGCTGCTGAACCCCTAACGCAACCCAGCCTGGGCTGGGTTACTTGGGGGGCTTTAGCACAGCTGCACGGTGGTACCCCCCCGGACCAACACTGTTGTACCACCTGGTACCCACGTAGGGGCCGAAGCCACTCCATAGGTACCGTAAATTAACGAGCCTCGTCTGTTTATCAGCAGGTGCGCCACTAGCAGGTGAGGTCGCTGGGGCCCTTAAGATGTTGGTAGAGCCCCTTTGCACCCAAAAAATTCAGGAAGGGTTCCGTAAAGGTATCGACCTGCGACACGTGCCAGTACCGTGAGGGAAATTTAAACTGTTGTAATGTACCACAGGGAAAGGTACAACTGTTCTATCCTAAATATCCTTTATTTATCCTTATTGTATCGTAAATTTATGATACTACTTCGGACACAAATTTGTTTCAGTTCATCGCAACAAAACACACTAATGAATAAAATAAACAGATTTTTGACAAGCTTAAATAGGTATGTTTTTTACTGCATTTAGAAAATAATAATCAATAGACCAGGTATTTAATGTGAATTCTACACAATCGACTATAATAGGCAATCACAGGTTGGGTCCTGATTGCCGCCACCATCGTCGTACTCTCCCACACGTTCGTAAAACATCCCATTGCCAATCACAGACGATTACTCTATCTACACATTCGTGATCGACTGTGATGGCCCAGCTTGGTCGATTGTACAAAGGGTCCATTACATTTTTACCATAGGTAACTTTAGTAGGTAATGCTGTGTGAGACTTCACATATTTTTTATTTCGTGCTTAGTAGCTCTATGGTTTTTAGTTAGACTGTTTGGTATTTAAGTAAAGGTACGTTTGTACTAATTAGACCTACTGTTATATCCCTGTACAGTGGCACAGTATAACCACTAGCGGCACACAGCTCAACTCAACTGCACCCCGGAGCATCCCAGACACTCGCTAACAGGAACTTTTTAATCACATCATTTGTATTCTAACTGCTGTAATGTCTCTATCGTTGTTACAAATGTTTTTCCTTAAATTTGTTTGCATGATTAAAGTTAGAAACGGTGAACATAGGGGTTATATAACTCTTAGTAAATCTTGATGTACGTATATAACTCTTAGTAAATCTTGATGTATAAAAGGCGTTATTAAAAAAAAACTACAAATTTTTTTTTTTCAATAATTTGTTCTCTTACCAGAAGGGAACGTTCTACCAACTGACCACAAAATTATTTTGTTTGGGATTTCGGGACTTTCCCTGTTTTCACTGGGAATTAAATATCTGATGCTAGAAAGAGTAACTTGAGCTACTTCTTATCCCAGGAATGTGTTCCCATGGGAATTACAGATTACAGTATGACTACACAGCGTACAATATAGAATCACGTGTTATTCCCTGAAGGGGTAGACAGAGGCGTTAATTATGTCTACATTTCGCCAGTCACTTCGTTGGTCCCTCATAATAGGGGGCGAGGGTATAACCCCCCCCCCCCCCGAGATGATAATAGGATTCTTAAAAATATTTAATAAATAACAAAAACGTATTTTTATAATTAGTCGATAAACTAACTTTTTAATCGGATTTATTACTCGGATATTTTTCAGATTAATTCATTAACGCCTGAAATATTTCCATTATATTATCAGTTAGCTACAAAACCAAGCTTATCTTGTCTCAATTTCAATGTCGCAACTTTCTCTAATCAACAAATTTTAACCGCACAATAAGTTTAACAAGGATAATCTACTTAACGGAGGGACCAGTTTTAATAAACTTGTTAAGCTCTTCGCTCACCAGCTCTGTATATTAATAATATAGTGAGAAATATTTATTTAATTGACTTCAAAATATTACTCATTTAGACTGTATTTAACTCCAATTTGATAGATAATCTGATGTTTGTGTTTGCAACCGATTGAAAATCGATCACAAGAAGATGATATTTAAGACCTTTAAAAGACAAAAATATCTAGGTATTTTACTGATGAGGTAAGTAGTTACAGTGATCATAGGCATAATATCAACTCCTCCCCTTCTTGGGTCAAACTTCGCTGGTGCTCAGGGGTTCAGCAATAGCCGTTAAGGCGGACATTAAAAATAGTAAATAAATAATTTGTAGTAAGAAAAATCTTTTTAACAACAAACATCGCAATGTACCAATCGTGTCGTAAGTCACGATAAATACTCCCTGAGGTGCTCCACACCAAACTGCGAGCTAAGTAAAGGGCTGTAAACTTTATGAGCGCTCGTGTTGGGCAATAAAGTTAATCACTTTATTGTTGAGCGATGACTTTCTCTGTGGGACTTGAGTAACTTCAGTCTAAGAATTTTTACATCAGAGTGAATATTAAGAAGTAATTAAGATACTGAAAGGCTCCATTTAGAAATTGTAGACCCTATCTGCGTGCGATGCATCTGCTAACTTACAGAATATGCTTTTGTAAGTATCCTACCCTAAGTTATGTTTGTGCGTATGTTTTTACTTTTGTACTTTGTAAATCTAATTCGTGCTACCGTTAAATATTTCTTTACCTATAAAGATATAAATTCATAAGTTATCTGGAAATTTAATTTTAAAACTACAGAATGCACTTTCTCGTGGGGTTTACCGTCAGGATTGCTTTTCTACAAGTTGCGCATTTGCATAAGGACAAAAGATGATACTGAGTCTCACTGGTACGTTGCAGTGAACAGAAGCAATCCTAGATAATATTGCTCTACACCGTGTGTTTGGTAAATGGAAGAAACTTGTGGACGCTCTCTGACTTGGCAATACTTAGTGTTTATTGTCTTCATCTACTTCTTTTTTATATGTTTTTCCCATATAACTAATATCAAAAAAACAGAAAAAAATATTTATGTTTATTCTTCAAAGAGTCTGCTTTTCAAGAGAGTCATTTTCTCTTTTTTCGTTCATGGAAAAGTCTAATCACCATCGTTGTGCGGTTAGCGGCTGTTTCAATTCACTGAATCACTGAATTTAGTGACGAGTGAAATGAGAAGATTTATCCAATTCATTCTTCTTTTGAAAAGAAAGGAGTTTAGTAATAGATTTAGATTATATTAAATAGATTTAGATTATATTAGATTTAGATATCATATTCTACTAATAAACTTATAATATTCTATTTTCAGTCCAATACAATTTGTTTAGAGTATGTACATAATAAAGCAGTTTAGAATAAAAATATTGATATGTTAGCAAGACGTGTGAATTATTTATTATTTCAAAATCAATTTTAAAACATTGGTATTAAAGTTTATTCTTGCTTGGATATATGAAGTGTAATGTGTGTTGCGGCTGGATATGACACTTGTCACATCGTTATTCAGCCTTCCTTATATATATATATATATATATAATGGTATGTTCTCACAAGTACCTGTATTCATATTAATTTGCTAGTTGTCGGAGCACAAAGAAAATTGCAGTAATCGACGCTTTCTCCCGATACTTTTGTCGTCGGTAGAATACTGATATTATAGACACAAAAGTTTGGATGGATGAATGTTTGTTATTTTTTACGCAAAAAATAAGTATTTAATTGTACATGATTCTCAAAATAACACATAGGTTTTTAGCACTGTGGTGTATTTTACGTGGGAATTGGGCAAGATTAACCCATTCCAGATTTTGAGGGTTCCGTAGCTAAAGTCTCGGAACCCTTATTAAATAGTTTCGTCATGTCTGTCCATTCCAGTCAGTTAGTACTAAAAAGGTATTTACATAAATATGTGTGTTTACTGCGTCGACAAAGTGCTACAATAAAATTATGAAATTTCCCTACACGTAAATTGGGGATGAAATTTTTTCTCACGACTATTCCATAGGTAGGTTAGACAGGTATTTAAAAACATTGATTGAGTTTTTAAAGCCGCTTTACAGTCCATTACCGAGCACTCCGGGTTCCCTCTCGGAAGGATAACCTCAGGCCGCAAGTATAGGAAACTTGTTTGTTTTAGATAGGGCATGGAACAAAACATAACATCGTGCTGAGTCCAAAGAGAGCGGTGTAATTATATTAGAATAGAAAACAGAAGAGCTAAAGATGCTAACGAAGTCACAATCATCCACTAGTTTTATATAATTACGTTGCATAAATTTTAATTTACCCTCTTGTCTTAGTTACTTCATTCCAAACAGAGTTATAAGCAAAACAAATTCAAAACTATTAACGGTTTAATGAGGTACTTTAGCTCCCCTACTCGAATATTCCACAGTTCATGAATATTTAATTAAAATAACATTAAATACTTCTCATACTCTGACTTGTATCTCAAGTTTCAACGAGGTGCAATCTATTACCAACTACTTCAATATACTCCACCCTCACCCTACTAAATTATTACCTAAAAAATCTAATCAAATAACATTCTCGGACTATAAATCTAAATATTTTGCTCAAGTTTTCAGCGGGGAAAGTTCCTCGCGAAGTTTTCAAAGGCATCCTTTCAACGGCTCCCGACTCAAGTACGGTTCAAGTTAAACGGAGTCAATTTATTTTTGAAATAAAACTTTTCTACATGTGAATGTGTTTCATGACCTCTACTAACGTTATTTTGAATACGTGGACACAGAAATAGTGACACAGGAAGGTGCATCGAATATTGAACTCATCCTCATATTTAGTTGTATTATCTATCATGTATGTATTTAATACCCCTGTGTTGTGTGTAGGTACGTAAGTATATGAATGATGTCATTTCTAGGTTTTATTGTACGAAGGTATGTATAGTTAGTTGTGGAGCCTAGTTAAGTACCTAAATACTTTTCACAGAACCTAATTACTAATATTTAATCTTCTGTGTGTTGGGTATGATATTTTGGCGTGGTAAGTAAATAAGTTTTAAGTCTTTATTTCAGCTCTAGAGTTGAAAAAAGAAGTATATAAAATAAAACCATACATCAAAATTTAATAATCAGTGTATACCCCCGCGCTTCCACTCACCGTGATAGCTTCTTTTAGCCAAAAAATAGGGCAGAAGCTATAGGCTAGTAATGCGTGTGTGTGTATTTATGTAGGGTGGTAAACGACTCACGTTCAATATGTATATTTTATGTATCTATAAAAATATGTTTGATATTCTGTTAACCTGCTCAAACTTTGAAAAGGTACGTTTATGTGAAATTGCTTCGATGTAAAGTTTATATATTCTTTGCCCGTAACAGCCAATAGACGTCTTTTATTCTAGTCAATATTTTCATATTAATTTAGGTTTGGAAATAAACTAGACTAGAACATACATAGCTGTTTCTGCAATAATATTATCTTGAAACATTCAGTCTGCCTCAAACTACTGAAGCAGTGAAAATACATTCATATAATAACACCTATAACCCTGAAGAGGTAGGCAGAAGTGCATGACATACCAAAACTTTACTAATAGTTTTGTTGGTTCCACGTAATATCCGTTACCGGGTACTACCTAATAGGAAAACCAATAACTATTCTGTAATCCGAAAAAAATATCTATAGCACAAAAATAACAATATTTTATTCTGGTATCTCAATAACAAAACACTCAACTAAATTATTTATACAACTGACTCAACAATATAAATTCCGCCCACAAAAAACACACTTCTGTTCATCCGTAAAAGACTTGCCCTAATGATTGGGCCGCCAATTCATTACCCTGCTTGACAGATGAATTTATAAGAACGTGCATGGCGCATCTCATTTGTCACAGGGGCCGTAAATCTGTCTCCGTACTGTGAAGAGGAGAGGGGGGGGGGGACTGAGACAGTGTCAGCTCTGCCAACTAATATTCTTTATTGCACTGTTTAATCTGTAAGGATTTGTTTTTAATCTCCCTGTTAGATCTTGACATTCTGTTCATTAGGTAGTGTTACTTGAGTTGTACTGTTTGTGGAATTATTCTTGGTGATTTATATAAGAAGTTTTGTTATTTTAATAGTATCATCGCTCCGTGAACTTATAAATACAATTAATATATTTTTATTATTAAATTTACATACAACTAAGTAGAGTATGCTCTGAGAAATTCATTTCGCATAAAAATATTTAGATTAAATTCCATCTGTTTAGCATCATAGTATTGAAATTTCACTAAACGTTTCCCTTTAGCAATTTCCATATTTTCCAACGTCACATTTAAATAAATTGCACACTCGTTTACTTTACAACTTTCATTCGTACAAATAACCCGGACATCCGGGCACATGCCCCTGGTATAATAGACCCATTCACGTACGGGCAAAAACAGACCTTTGACCGAAAATTTATCGGCCGAATAATTTTATGCTACCGTGGTTTTCTACACAAGGCGTACATAAAATCGCAATGAATTAAACAAACTGAATACCCGAGCGTATATTACCTAAAATAGAATCTTAAATAGCCACATCTCCAGGCCCGAGGTCATCATCAGTTGCAAAGTAACTGACAACTCATTTAAGGAGTAGAAAGAGGAGGACAGTCCAAGTTTTTAATTAAGTAGTGGAACGCGTTTATTCTACTGTAACCCAGATCTTCTCGCAATAATTATAATTTTATGAAAATAGGGTGCTTTTAACACGTTGAACGCCACGTAAAAAATCGGTTATTTCATTGGCGCCACGGAGGATACCGGTGGGCCGACCCATATTGAACTGTCGTCGTTGGAGCCACGGTGGTCACCGGTGAGCCAGATCCAGGCTTCGATTGAGTGGGCTGCGTGGCTCTGTAGAACAATCTAGTCATCGTGGTTTTCGTGTTTCACAAAAGACTTAGAATTTATTTGCGATTTTCATAACTTTTGTAGGGTTGTTCCAAACTTAATACAAAAAGAACTTATAAAATGGGTATTTTGCTAAGAAAATTAAATATATTAGTAGGTTATCAGCATATAAAAATAATTAAACTTCTTAAAACAAATAACAAACAGTTTTTACCAAAATCTGAATATCTTTTCTATTAGGCTGGCTATTTATATTATATTCTAGCTATTAGGTAGAACAAATTAAGTTACTGGCAGGAGAGGGCAGGTATTATGCTTCTGCCAATTCCCTCAAGAAAACAGGCGTGATTCTGTGTATGTATGTAGGGTACAATATAAGTAGAAGGTAAAATTTAGGAATCTATTTAAGTGATTATACGCATAACTAATTCATCATCTTTCAGAAAATCTACTTTTTAATCAACAACAATCTTATCTGTGTTTCTCCAGATTTCTATTGTTATAACTTACTCGTATTATACGCGTGGAAACTATAAAAGTATAAAATTTCCTCAAGCAGCTCCCTCACAAAGGCTGTGGTAAAATATAAATTTCCTGAGATCGCTCTCTTGAGGAAACTCGAGCACCTAATTTACAGATATGCTGTGACAAAGTGGTTTGTATGTCACGAGGTTATCATAAAACGCCTGTACGAATAACTTTACTCAATATGCACGAAAAGGGGAATGATATTGTAATAACATAGCTCTTGAAATAATGGCTCCCAAAAGAACCACAGTAACTCTTGCGGTGCCACCTGGTGACAATTATATACCTCCATCTATTATAATGACGACTGACAAAATTTTGTAAAATAGTAAAAGTATTTTCTTTGTTTGTTTGTACGAACATCACCTTAAAAAATTACGTTTCATAATTATTTTTCAAAAGAAAAACCGTCTCACATCGCCAAGAAGAACTCAGTAACGAGACGCAAATACGAAAAACCAATAATGTTTATCAAAGTTTAGGATATTGAAGCGAAACAAACATTTAACTAATATTGCGAAAGTAAAGCAATAAAGGGGAAATGCTTCATGTAACAATTATGGAGGGCCCAGTTGTATTAGATGGAATTGTTATACTGGCGGAGTTACTGCGCGATGTGGGACAAGTGCTTCGCCGAGTGGAATTTGGTAAGTGACGAAAGGGCAAGAGGGTCTCCACATGTTATTTCCGGATGCGCTAGTTCTTTGAGATTTATTTTTCTGTCTATGTTTAGGTCCAAGGTCATTCAGTCACTCAAGTTTATAAGTTAGATGACATGACATTGTTTCTATTGTCAACTATCAAATTATCAAAATATCAAGAATGTTCAAAGTTAAAAAAATAATTTTAAAATCCTGAACTCAAAAAGTTCTGGAGTGTAATCTCGCCAATATTCACCTGAACAATTAATTATCCGCCAATAACAATGAGTATACATAAAGCAACTTCTGTTTTGTAATCGATAAAAATATTTTTAATATCAAATTGTAAGTTTGCTTTAGAAGTTAAAAGACAACTCCATACACTTCAGTGCACTTTCCAAGTTACAGTCGCATGGTCCATTCCCACCCGCGGGAAGTTCGAGAAGAGTCGTTTAATTCCCGACTATGTCGCTTCCGATAAGAACCGGCTCTAAGTAACTTTCCGATGGGAGAACTTCAAACAATTAAGCCTTTATTTCGCGCTTCCAACAATGAGAAGTAATTAGTGCTTGACGTTTGCAGAATTTTTTCAAACGAACTTTTGGGAAATCTCTTTCCCGATCTATTGTTCGTAAATTCTCATCAAACTTGAGGAATCTTATTAACGATCGCTCCAATGTTTTATTGAACCTATTGAATTCATTTCCGTACTGAAGACTCAACGGAAACGGCCAATATGCCGTCGATAACAAAATCTTTATAATAATAGGACCATTTTTAATATCCGCCCGAGGTCAACATCCTTCCCTTCACACGGCCTTTCTCTGCTCTATGTATCATATTAAATTGAATAAAGGTTGATTTGTAGGCCTGAAAGAACGTTTTCAATACTCCTTATTGAACCATTATGTCTAATGGCTGTGACAATAGAGCATTACAAATTTGTCTCTATTATTGTACTAGCGCAAGAAAACCAGCTCGGACGACAAACAACATGGACCTTATGCTGAGTTCAACAAAGTTGTTTTTAGTGTATACATTATTGATGCTCCAATTGAGTTTATCACCGGATATTGTAAAATGGTCGTAGTTACTCCGCACAATGTGTCGGTAGGCATTGACGGCTCTGCGGCACGCTTGCGGGCCCCGATTGTGTTCGGGACTATACTGTAATTAATTTGATGGGTACGCTTCACAGCTTATGGTATTATGCTTAAAGCGGTTGAGGCACAATTAAATTTTCTCCAAACGAAGCAACCAGAACAACCCAACATGAAAATTAACTAAAAACAGACGCTCCGGAATGAATTTGCCTCGTAATATTTTGAAATTTTAACACAGCTGTTGTAATTATATTATTCGAAGTTGGTTTTATACGAAACATAATGTATTTTGGACAATAGCATTACTATTTTAAATATAATTTTATAAACAAAATACGTAAAATAAAAATATATTCTGCATAAAGCTAACTTACCTGGTGGGCATATACAGTCTCCTACATCCCGCTGCATCCGTGACAGCGCCGCTGGCGTGGGCGCCTGTGTGCTGAGCGCCACCTCCTCATGCTTCGCTCCTCTCGTCAGCTCCAGGAACTGCTGCTCCAACACTATAACCCGCTGCTCCAAACAATGTTGACGATACAAACCATAGCCACAAAAAATAAAAAAGAATCCACAGCAGCACCACAACACTATTGTATTTAATTTTTCACTGTTAGACCTGAAATTTGGGTTAGCCATTTTTGCTTCGGCTAAGATCTCATTTTCAAGATCAGTCTTGGCGGTCAGGTCAAAGATGTAGATAGAAGTACAAGCAGTAGCACGGTGCGATCTGCTTGGTCTGTAGACGGGCACTGGGGCCTGGTCGGGCTGAGCGCTCCCTCGGGAAAGGAAGCGGCTTGTCCACAGTTAACTGCCCTTCTAGTTGTGTCGATTACCGCTCGAGTACCGAGTACTGAGTACCCTACCAAACTTTGATGGACGTGGTACATTGTTATTGTGTGTTCCGGATGCTATTGGTTTGAGATTGTTGATGACATCTCTTGTTATACTTTGACATACATTATATTACTATATTAATACTCGTATGTTTGTTATTTGAGCATATGTACGGAGTTTTATTAGAAAATTATAATGTGTTCGTTCAAATAATAGACTTCATCAGAAATAAACTCTCTTTATTCGATATAGTCATGTTTCGCAGTTTATCGACAAGAGCATTAGGCTGGTATAATAAATAAGAATTTATATATTTATTAACTAAAGTAGTAATGTAGATATCTATCAAACAATGAAGGTTTAATATTAAATTTATCAGTACAATATTTCTTGTCGATAGCTAGTTCAGTGGGTGATGAAATTTGTCTTACTTTGGATGCTGATTTACAACCGTTGAGTTATTGGATTCAAACTCGAAAATGTATTTGTCAGAATATAATAAACGAACTAACGCTATTTCACCCGCAGGTGGGAACTTTCCCGTTCCTGATTCTTGCTGTACCTAACCATAAGAACATTATTGTAAGAAAGTAGATAGTAGGTATACTCAGTCAAGGACTTATTTATATTTCATACACATACAGACGATATTATTTTCGCATTAAAATATTAGGGGACTGACAGACAGACAGACAGACATACATCAAGCCTATATCCCCGAGAAGTAGACAGAGGTGCATTATACACCCACACCTTGCAAGGACAAATGTGAGTAGTACCACAGATTACTAAATAGCCATGGATTCAGCAAGCGTCTGAGGGAGGAGACTGGTGATCTCTGCGCAGGCAACTTTCTCGCGCAAAGACTCTCATTGGCAATCGAGCGCGGGAATGCTGCCTGTGTTATGGGCACACTGCCTAGAACTCCCTGTTTTACATATTAATTTTAGGTAATTTTAGGACGGCATTCCGGCGGTGGTGTTACGAAATTGTGCCGCTGAGTTGTCTCCAGTACTAACGCGTCTGTACCGCCTGTCATACTCTACAGGGCTCGTGCCGGAGGTCTGGAAAGAGGCGAATGTACAACCGATCCCCAAGAAAGGGGATCGCTCCGATCCAGGCAACTATCGACCCATAGCTGTCACCTCAGTCATTTGCAAGGTGCTTGAGCTCCTTATCAATAAGCAGCTCATGCGATACCTGGAGGATCACTCGCTAATCAATGATCGGCAATATGGCTTCAGGCCAAAACGATCAACGGGTGACCTCCTGGCATTCGTCACGCATGTATGGGGTGGGGCTATGGAAAAGTACGGCGAGTCCTTGGCTATTAGCCTGGACATCGCCAAAGCTTTCGATAGGGTCTGGCATGCTTCGCTCCTTTCCAAGCTTCCGGCATATGGTCTACCTCCTCAACTGTGCAGCTGGATTGCCAGCTTTTTAAACGAGCGCCGAGTGCGGGTCCTCTGCGATGGCCAGGCTTCTTGCTTCTTGCAAGTGAATGCCGGGGTACCGCAGGGGTCCGTACTATCACCAACTCTCTTTCTTCTGCATATCAATGATATGCTATCCCTCGGGAACATTCATTGCTATGCAGATGACAGCACACTGCACGGGAGTTACTCGGTTCGTCCGACGGCGGGGCGATCTGAGATTGAGGAGGAGAGACGACGACTCGTGGCTGATCTCGACCGTAACCTCGACAGTATCTCCCAATGGGGTGCCGAGAACTTGGTCGAGTTCAATGCCCGCAAAACACAGGCGTGTGCATTTACAGCGAAAAAATCCCCTTTCCTTCCCCTACCCACTCTTCAGAATGCAACATTACCAATGAAGGATAATCTAGACATCCTTGGCATAGACGTACGTCGAGAGCCCAATAACACTAAATACATTGAGAGATGTATTGGGCTAGCTTCGCGGAAACTAGGAATACTGAACAAGGTAAAGCGATTCTTTACACCGCACCAGAGGTGTCTGCTGTACAAAACGCAGATTAGACCCTGCGTCGAATACTGCTCTCACCTCTGGGACGGCTCCGCGAAGTATTTGCTGGACGCACTCGACGCTATGCAGCGACGCGCTGTTCGCATTATAGATTGTCCGGAGGTAACGGGAAGCCTTGAGCCGTTAGCCCAGCGCCGAACAATTGCTTCCTTGGCCGCGTTCTACCGTATTTACCACGGTGAGTGTTCTGAAGAGCTCTTCAATCTGATCCCACCCTCTCCCTTCCGATCCCGAACAACGCGTGCCGGGCAGAGATGTCACTCTCGTACCGTGGAAACCGTCTTCGCGAGAACTGAGCGTTAAACGTTCGTTTCTCTGCCGAACGATGGTGGCTTGGAACGCCCTGCCCGCGCACGTGTTTCCTCCAACATATAACCCTGGGTTCTTTAAGCGAAGCGTGAAGAGGCACATTACTGGGTCGTCAAGTTGAGGGTCACTCTCTATAGTATTCCTATGTACTGTGAGAGTTGCCCACAATCACCAGACGTCGCCACAGCTTACCATCAGGCGGGTGGCGTCAATTTGTGGACCTAAATATAAAAAAAAAAAAAAAGGTTTTTAGTTTTAGATAGTCCACGCTCCGGCTGCCGAAGCTTAGGACGCGGCGGATAGAAAACGAGTGAAATACGCTGCATTGGAGTCACATTATTTATTTGTGCCCTTAGCGGTGGAGACCTTGGGCAGTTGGGGCTCCGAAGCCAAGAGCTTTGTCACGGAGTTGGGACATCGAATTAGGGAGAGGTCCGGTGACGCTCGCTCTGGGTCTTTCCTGGTGCAAAGATTGTCCATTGCCATTCAGCGGGGCAATGCTGCCAGCATCACGGGCACCTTTGCACCAGGAACGATGCAGGACGTATATTTGTGACTTTTAATTTTTTTTATTTTCTGACTAATTAATTGTTTATTTACTTAGTATTTTTATAATATTGCTTGACATGAAATTGTAAAATTTTGACATTCTGTTGTAATTTTATGTTTATTGAATAAAAATGTAATTTTAAATAAAAATATATAAGTTTTAGATAGTATAGTATATATAAGTTTTAGATAGTATAGTTTGTAGTTTATATTTAAGTTTCTTGTAATTGTTTTTTCCTGTTTCTTGTAAATATTCTGAAATAAATGGATTCTTAATTTGGCCAGGACTTTTGATATAAATACTCATGCTATCAACCCTTTTGGTTGCTTCAAGTTCACATTAATGTTCTTTGGAAAAGTTTTAGTAAGCTACTAATAATACTTTTGAATATAAATTCTACGATACTAGCAATTACAGATATTTTACAGTGGTTTTACCCCAAGATTAATGTTCCGGGGTAGATCCGATAAAAATGTAAATTTCAAGATAGCCTACGGCGCGGATTAGTCGCACCGACTGTCAAGGGACAGGGAATGTTTCATCCCCTTTAAGGGAGAAAAATAAATCTTTGGGATCAAGATATAGTATGGTTCTATTTTGCAAATATTTTGCTGCTGATTCTTGGTAACTGATAATGTCAAGACTAATACTAATCTATTGTACACCGTTTCAAAACTAATTAACTAAGTTATGGGTTTTTTTTAAATTCCGCGGCCGCTCCTAAGTCCATTGCCTCCAATGTCTCTGCTATTTCCAGTGGTGCTCGGCGGACTATGGCCAACTGTGTGGCCTCTTCGAGGGTTTGGTTGGGATGAAAATCCCGCGTCGGCGTCGGTGAGTAAATCTGGTTGAAAATTATTAATTTAAAATCAATTTATTTTCTTGGCATATTTTGTATGTTTTCTTTCCAAATATGTTGTCAATATCTTTTCAATTGATTACAATTTCACATATCACCACGAACCATGATCACTCCACTTTCAAATCTTTTTTTCTACCGACCGAAGACCGATAAAGACACTGTGATTTTATTTAACCTGCAAACTATTCGCCTCATACAACTGTGAACTGTAAAGTGCCACGGTTTCTTCAGCTCTGATAGTGTTTGGAATAGGGAAGTGATAAATGGCTCAGCGACAGGTGAATCTCTGTGCGTCTGGGACCGTCCAATCTTGGATCGTGGATTTAAAGGTAAAATATGGAAGTACCGATGATAAAATAATGTTCAGAATGGATGTTGCTATTCTACAGTCATTCTCAACAAAAACTAACAAACCACACCTTTCTAGGTGTGAGGTTTGTAATTAGTTTTGTTTTGTGAAACAAGACAAAAGTTTTGTGACAAAATACAAAATAAGTACCGTTCAAACATCGATACCGAAACCGACATCAAATTACCGAAATGGGTCCAAATAATGGCTGGAATGGGACCAAATTGAAATGGGACAAACAAGACAAGCAGATTTCATTTAAAAAAATCAAAATCAGTTTACCCAGTGCAAAGATATGAGATAAAAAAATACAGTCGAATTGAGAACCTCCTCCTTTTTTGGATGATAGAGAAATAATTGTTGACAACGAGTGCTAAGGGGCCCTTTTAACATCTCCAGGAACCAAACTATCGTCACCTACTCGTGGTGCACTTACTGATAGACGTACGAAGCTCTGGCAAGAATAAGAGTCTTGAAACGATAATGAGCTATCTCTGTATCACGTGGGAATAATAGTGAATGGCGAAATAATGGGTGTAGTGAACACCGCAGTCTACCCTTTTGAGGATAAAACCGTGATTTTGTAGTGTTCAATTAAGTACGAGTAAATCTTTCGTTTGTAATTTAATTCTGCTCTTTTTATAAATAGTTACACCCGACCTAAATCTACATTCCTGTACCATCCGCTAGCAAAAAACGCGTAAAGCACTACAGTTAGAAATTCTAGCAAAACAAATTTAAAGAATTCCTTGAATTCCTTAGAACAAACTGTCGACAATCCGGACATTATACCGGTTTATACCGGTAACTCGACATGTACGGTGTCACCAAACATGCCCCTAACAAGGGTAAATTAAAATTCCTTCCCCGTTTTATACGCAGTGGGGTCACCATTGTTTTGAGACAAATATCTGCTGTCAACATTTTACTAGCACTATTGTATTGTTTTAGTATCCTTGCTGGTTTTCACAGTAATTCTTCTGATGTTATCAATAAAATACTATCAATGTATGACATGCTATACGATAGGTCATCGAGACTTGCTCTGGTTGGCACAGTGTGAGGCCTGTACTTTATTGGTCACTTAGGAAGGTTGGGGAACAAGATTATATTATACACTAGTTTGATTTTCTAAACATCGCGTATTAAGTCTTATGTGAGGCGAAATACTTATTATGAACTCAAATAACGCGCCAGACTTGGATTGGTCATTTAATATTTTCCTCTCCCACTTTAGACTCAAATCAAAAAATGTACGAGGTAACCTGGTCGAAACGTCAGACAATAATAGGTATGTATTTATGAATATCTAAGACATTGTTGTGTTAATTCCCTTTTAAAGTAAACTAGACAATGAAATGCAAAACTTTGAAGTGTAGAATAGATGTATAGCTACGGCCTGTGTATTTGCCAACTTCGAGGTTAAGAATTAATTAAAAGCATTTTCCTTTTCTTCTAATTGTTAAAAACAACTCATCCTTCGAAAAACTAATTAAACCTTTGCTTACGATTCTCATCCCTTCAGAAATATAAGTGTAACTGCGGGAATACACCATTCAGTAGTTTAACAACTTTGGATCTAAACAAAAGGTAAATGTGTCTTTATTCCTAAAGCAAAAAGTAAAATCAAATAAAAGGAAACGCTTGTTCAAAAATTCAATTAGCGACTTTTAGTCCGATGTTCAGGGAGACGAGGGATAATGAGTAACAAACACCAAAGAGCAGAGTTCAAACCAATGCGATTATACAGAGTTGCTAAGCGCGAACCTTTTCGCCTTTAAGGTTCCGTAGCACACACTGCAGTACTTACCATGGCATAATTATCCACACTATACTATAATAATATTATAATAAAGATAGATTTGTTTGTGATGTGTGTGATGTGTTTGCACTGAATATATAGGCTTCGTAACTACTCAACGGATTTTAAAAATTCTTTCAGTAATATGTAGCTACATTATCCCCGAGTGCCATATGTTAATTGCTTTTTGGTATTTTTATTTTTAATTGGTAATTTTAATCCCGGTAATGTGTTCCCACGGGAATCGGGAACGGGAAAACTTTATCACGCTGGCAGAGCCGCGGCGATCAGCTAGTTTCTTATACATAATTACACTATTTTTTTCTGTATAAATGTTATTTTTGCTTTACATGACGTAAAAGTCTTTTAGTATTAATTTTAGGTATACCTACACATCGTATTTCTGTCCCGGCAGCGTCATTGAGCATATTATTTTGCCTCAGGCTATCTACATGCGAAAACAGGCGTAATTGTCAATACTAATATTTAAGAACCTATAGAAGAAATTACTTTTAACAAGCCAAATAATGTTTTTAAACATACTTTAAATTTCATATTGTAGCTAGAAACTTTAAACGATAAAAATACATAAAATTAAATTAAATAACTGAAGATGAACCTGCTAACAGATTAAGTGTAAAAAAATATTATAGTAAAAATCAGTGGCCAAATATCGTATTTCACGGCGGAACCCTAAAAAGGGATGAATAGATGGGAGAAAATGCGTAAAAAAACCTCGAGCTAATCGACATTAGCCGGTCTGGTGGACACTGTCAGACACCTGTAGTGGCTAGACGGCATCATGGACTGCGGATTGGATCATTCGTTCTATGTGATACTGAATGCAAGGATGATTTAGGTTATGGTAAAACTGTAGTGAAAATAAATCGAATAAAGTTGTGGAATAGTGAACAAGTGGCTTTGTTCATCAAATTGGATGTGAATTTTTTAGTCTATTATTTATTAGACTTACATTTTAGAGGGAATTTTTATCCAAATTTGGCATAAGGTACTGTGCGTAAAGGTATAGTGTAGTATTTCTGACTTTGATGTTTAACTGTTTGTAGGTATTTTATCGTTGTTTAAAAAAATGTAATTACCATCTCATAATATTGTTTGGACTGCAGAGTTAAGGGGCAGATGTACAACTCTCTCCTGGCAGTTGGGACTTTGTTTTGAATGATATACTGAGTGGGTATGGATTTTCTGTAGTGGCCACTAAAGAAAATCCTATAACGTAGAACCAACAAAATTGTTCGTATGTATTGCACATCTGCCTACTACTTCGGGAAAATAGGCGTGATCATAATGTACTATGTAGCTCCTCATATTATATTTGGTAATTTAAATACGTTATCAATCACATATGTACCCAAATCTATTATTAATAAGTGTGCTTTGTAACTTCACTAAAGTGTTAAAGAATTCCTTCGCATTTAATGTCAGAAGGTAACTTCCCACGGTGAAATTTTTTTTAATATTTACTTACAACATTTTATGGGAAAACGTTTTTTACAATTTTAATTCTAATATTAGAAACTGTATAATTATACTATAAATGTTTTAGTGCAGTTTCAATAAATAAATAAAACATTTTTGAACATTTTCACACTACGCAATCTAGTTCAAACTAGACTACAACTATATAGTAAATCAACTGGTGAACATACAATACAACATACCAAACTCCGAAACAAACATTTGAGGATCACACGAATATTTTGATTCGACCCGGAAATCGAACCCGAGACTCCGGTGGTCAACCCTATTCCATACACTATATCTAAATAGGTACCTATTTGGATATAGTGATTTAACAGACAAGCTGGTATGATATCTCTTATCTCTGATCTATAAATTACAACCGCCATGACTCACGACACAAATCATATCCACACATTTATCACCGTTATTTGCATATCGCAAAGGTTGGAAAACTACATGTAGTTCCTATCTATGACTTATCTATTTTGGGAACAGTTGTGGTTTAGAAATCTCTATAAGTATTGCTGAGAATATTCAGAGAGAACATTGATGCCAGCCAATAGCAGGGTAGATTAGAATATAGTGTCCTAAGGCTTGATGGCCGCATGATTTTCTTTATTTTACAGTTTATTTGTCATAACAGACTCATATAGGTAGCTCGTTTTCATCTATACTGGCATATCAGGGTGTCAGGACACAGATTCAATACAGTAACTCCGCGCTGGAATTGCGCAATGAAGTTATTAGTTTTTCGGCTTACTCTATAACGTTACATTACAGGCAAATACGACGGATACGGTGAACGAGTACCTTTAGAGTTACATTACTCAACATTTTGAAGTCACAGTGGAGACTGATCAGAATCATAGTCGAGCGTAGTCGTAATATAAATTTATCGCGCAGAAGCTGTTAGGTTCTAAATTGAGTAAGTGCGTAACATATTAGTGCTGTGCATACATTTGGCACAATTGTGACTTATTAGGGACGTATACTGCAGGTACATATTATTTGATTAGTTTGACACTATATTCTAATTTGCTGAACGACACTACTTCAATGCTGTGAGGAATACTTTGTATGCATAGAGAGTTGTTAATAGAAGCTCATTTCGAGTAAAATTTCCCAATAAGTAGCCTCGCCCCCCATTCCGTGGGATTAAAAAAGTTAACTGGCTAAAGTTGGACGTACAATATGCTTCTACTTACCCGTTCGGGGAAACTCGCGTGATCTTTACTATGGCAATATTATAATGAAATTAACATTCATCTGAAGTCCCCAACGTCACCTCAGAGTAATCCGGAGCACTCAAGAAAATGGATCATATTACGAACAGCCCGTTACTGCCTAATATCCGTCGCCTGCTCAATTAATAGCCTAATTAGGCGATTGAGAGGAACAGCCACGGTAATGGCATTCCTCTCCAAGATTACATTATCTTAACTTACTTATGCTATGCTTTAACTTTGATAAGCCAATTTTGTCAAGGAAATTCAACGGCACGAATACACTGACGTAAAAGATCAATGGCTTGGAAGCATGGAGCGACACTGACTACTAATCAAATCCTCCTAAGCTTGACTTAACTTAGTTTTGCTTGTATACTTATACTAGATATACTATACTTGAAATTTAAATTCGGACAACAGAATGGTTATTGATTTTCAACAGTAGAAAATCAATCCCTTTATTCCCAGGTCTTCACTTTCCCAATTTTGCACATGGTAAATTTTTCACATTCCCAGATGTCTACTTTCTCAATTTTGTACATTTCCAGATCATCACATTACCTAATAATCACATGCTTATATCATCACAGTCCCAATTATTCTCATTCTCCATTCTGCACGTGCCCAATTCATCACACTCTCTGATTTTCACATGCCCAATTCTTCACACTGTTAATATGTCACGCAAATGCACGTGCAGAATGGAGAATGAGAACAATTGGAAATGTGATGATATAAGCATGTGAATATTCGGTAATGTGATGATCTGGAAATGTACAAAATTGGGAAAGTGAAGATCTAAGAATAAAGGAATCAATCAATTAAAGCCAAGAACCTTTATCTGTGGGGCCAACAAAATTACTGGCAAAGTGTGAGTGCTTCAACTCTGGTCCCTCTTCAGAAGTATAAGTGATTGTATACATGTATGTTCTTTTAGATATAAAACTTAGTGGAATATTAAAATTAATAGTGTTGATAGATGACATTTCAACAATAAAATTGCTTCAAATATTATAAAATAGCAGAGGGATCACCGCGGCTAAGCGGCTGTACGCATGATAAGTTGTCTCGTCCCCTATTCCCGTGGCAACACATTACCGAGATAAATACTTAGTAGCCTATGTTACTCGTTGATGGTGTAGCTTTATCAGTGAAAATTGGTTCCGTAGATACGGAGCCTATTCAATTCAAAGAAACAAACAATCAAATCTTTAGTATATAGATAAGTGGAAGTAGGTACTCGTAACTATAGATTATACCAATAGTGTTGTTTAACAAGAAATGCAAACAGACAAATTGCGTATACAGAAATGTCGGTCGTGCTAAGTTTTCGAGGATGGATGAAATCTAATAGGTTTAAGTTTGTAATCGAATTTAAAGGATTACAAAGTTTGTTTATCCAAGTTTGAACACAAAACTTTTGACCCGCTTACTCAGAATGCTGAGATATTAAGTTGTAAAAGTTCTCGCGCACTCGGAATAATTTATAACTGAAATACTTGCAGTGTGTCTGATTTCCATTGGGAATTATGTGATTCAGTTGTGGAGTAGAACCGTTCGGAGTTTAGTTAGATGGTAATTAGTATATTCCAAGTTATTGTTCATTCAGATAGTTAACATATACCTACCTACTCCGCCATAGAAGTTCTTATACTAAAAACTATCTAGACCACCTGTTTCTTGTTATATATAATCTTATTATGTTTTCTTTTAAAATAGTTATTATTACGCACAATAAATACAGGTTACAAAATTATCACCAACTCTTAAAACATGGATTGCTATTGATAGTAGTTGTTATGTACAATATATTTGAAAATTATTGCGTCTTATGCCACTTTTTAAACAGTTAAGAGCAAGTAATAATGAGGTACTTACATTTTAACGTATTTCTTGTATATTTAAGCTAATATCTACTTCTATGTCCCAACTACGTACAACAATGATTGTGAGTTCATTTCCCGTTCATTTGCTTACTTTATTGCCGCAACCGCCACCGCCGCCGCCGCGCCTCAGAAGTCGACGCGACACCCATTTGCCAGAGTGCTCTGGATTATGCACAAGTAACTCCGCGGTCTTTGAGTACGAACACAAAAGTACCTACATTTATTTTACTCAACTAGGTTTGTATCAGCTGTAACCTACCTATACAATGAAATTGTAAGAACGTGTTTGTCTACGATATAATTTATATTACTTTCGTCAAAATTGCTTTTAAACAAGATTAAATGAATGGTAGACGGTAAAGCTTCCCTCTGTGTCTTTTACTAGAAGTAGGGTAATTTTATTTTTTAAATCAAATATTAATGAAATTGTCGAGATTTGTGACATCTAGTCTTAGGAATGTTCATATTGCAACTTACGGACGCGAGTGATAACATGATTATGGCTTTACTCAATGACAAAAGGAAATAATTGCCCCATTCTTTATGCAGAGCGAATCTAGAAAATCAGGCATTTAAAAATTACCTAAAATATAGTGTCGCTTTTTTTTAATTAAAGATACAGGCCTGATTTTCTAGATTCGATTTTTTTAAACTCCGCCGGGCGCCACTGGAAATACGTTCTGCCTGTAACCAGAGACGCCCGGCAACAGACGTTAGAGCGGCGGCGGAGCTAGAAAAAAAAAGGTAATTTTTAAAACAGAGCAATAACTAATAACGCCTAAGATCTCTGTGTAACAATTTTACAATATAAATAATGTATTACATATAACTGTAGACAGGTATCCATACTTAGAAAATCAACAATGAATAGAAGGGAAGAGCTTGTGAATTACGGAAAGAAAATATTTATGATGAGAAAAACCCAAATAAGACAATATAAGCGTTGAATTTGAATTTTATGAGAGAACTTATCCGACCCTCACGAAGTTCAGCGCCCCTCTTTAAATAATAAACCTGGCTAATGAGTAATGATGTAAAAAAATCTTAATCAAAATCCTCATTGAATATTTATAGAGTAAAAGTTAAAGACGGGCTTTTTAATGTAAGACGCAAATAGCAACAAGAAATTACGCGTTGTAAAGAGGGAATAGACGCTTTGAATAAAAAAGCTTTTAGAACCAAACAATGTTGTTGGTTTGTGTTTATTACTAAAGAATATTTTAGGACATTTAGTTTCACTTCATAAAGAAAGCAGAGCTTGTGCTGTGAGACCTATGCCTGTCATCCTACTTGCTAATAGCTACATTAAATTTAGTAATGCAAAGTAAGAAAGTATTAATTTATAATAATTATCTAAAGGTTATTTAGACTGTGGAATAATGTGTTGGATACTTTTAATCCCTGTTGCGTGTTCCAGAGGCTAACACCTATGCCACACAGGTGGGACTGCAGGTCTACAGGTGCACCTGGAGTTGTGGGGAATGGTTGGTACATATTGTACACTGTTTTCGGGTCTTTTCTGTAAAATACCTAAAAACAGCTTGATACGCGCACGTTACGTTGTGTTAAGAGAAATAGTAATCAAGATAGAAACAGGGATGCTTAGATGGTTTAGTAACGTAGAGAAAATGGATGAAAGGAGATTGACGATACAGATACACAAGACGAGTGTAGATGGTAATATTACCGGTAAGGGTCGACACGGTTTAGACTCGAAACCTAAAGAAAACTTGCGATTCGACAATGCAAGTGAAAGACGTGAACCTATTCCTAAGGGAATAAAATACAAGTTCTTGTTAGATTTTGTATTCTTTAGAATACAAAATCTAGCAAGAACTTGCATTTGAGATTGCTAGACTTTGTATTCCTAACAAAACACTAGTGTTACCAGTTTGGCCACATTTAAGTTAATATGTATTCTAAGCACGTTAGTGACTGCGACATTCGTAAAGTCCTACCATTTGTCAAGAGTAATGTAAGGCGTATTTGCGTGATGTATCTTCATACAATGCATGCGGGACACATGCTGAAATGTTACATTCGGGGAAGCAGTTTAAACTATTTTGCTAATGGTTTAGGTTAAAGTGGTAACATTTTTTATAGCACCAATGTATGCACGGGTAATTCATTTTTTTCAATTGAAACCGGCATATAATAACTATATTTATATGCTGTTTATGCGTTATTGTTGACTCTCTTTGCATTTTATACATTTTTGATGTCACCACTTTCTTCTCTTTCAATTTTATGATTGTAACAATGAGGATTGACACAATACAATACAGAGTCAGTTACGGCGTGTATCACATTTCACCAGTCACCGACGGCAATAGGCTTGCCCATTATTACGTATAACCAACAACATTACTGGAAATGCACCTCTGCCTACCAATATTATGTCTGTCTTGACCAGTCACTTTATTGGTTCCGCATAAAAGTGGGTCTCGTTCGTCTATCAGCATGTGCACCAAGTGGACTTGGAACCTGGAGATGTCGAAAGAGCCCCTAGTAAAATAAATTGTTCAATATCGCAAGTCTGCGTAAGTTCCAAGTTCATGACTTAGCCTCACGAGTACACGAGCACAGAAAGTAAGTACTTGTACTTAGTATTATTAAGTGAAAACGATTCATCAGGCTCATTAAAGTAGGTAAACCAACTTCGCCTGCGAAACAAAAAGAAGTAAATCTGAAGTTTTCACGTCGGGGAAGGAAAGCAATAAGTTTTTGATTGTGGTCCAAGATGTAACATTTTTACATAAATATATTTTTTATGCAATAGTTCATTCTTGTTTCCGTGTCTCTTTCCTCTTAACCCTTGTCTTCTTGTGGAACATATTTCATCCAAATAGATGCAGTAATTAAACGTAAAACTAATAGGTAGTGGGCCGTAGAATATTGAAACTTATTGATAGCAAGCTCATTTTTCGTAAGTAGCTTTATTTTACCGAGTCCTACACCAATTTCTAAAAAGAACTCAAATCAGGTAGCTAACAGAGTAATCTAGTTAAAATAGTCGGAACAAAATTGTAAGGTTGCATTAATTTGTATTGAGCTGTAAATTGGTACAGATCTTATCCCATCGATCCGACTTGTGCTAAAAAAGCTATTTAGGTTAAAGTCGGAAATTTTCGGTTTTTTGGATTTTTCTCGTAAAAAGTGAATATATCAAAAAATATAAATGTAATGATCACGATGATTTGGTCTGTGACAGTGTATAATTTATTTTATTGTTCGAGACTGCTATCAAGCAAGAACAACCATTTTGTTGATTTAACCTATGTTACGATTGGTAAGTAGCGGGCAAAGAATGAAACACAGACGGACTGACGTTTTAAAATAGAATGGCGAGCTTGCAGTTCATAACTTGGACCTCATAGAGCGAATATAGGACATAGTGTGTCCGGCAGTGTTAGAGTTTTATCAGCATTTTATTGAGAATCGTCGTGCTCCCAACGTGATGAATAAACCACAGCGTATTGTAGACAAATACAATCCAAGCTGTAATTTTCCTCTTATAAAAAATATTTTTTTAGGAAACCTCTCGACTTGAAATTTGGCTGCAGATAGATCACATTAACGTGCTTTGCTGTATAGTTTTTGGTGTATGTGGCTTTTATAGGTTTTGAGTTATTAATTACGTTCTCCGTCTTATTTATTTTGACGTAACCGCCCGCGTTCCGGCTAATACCTAGTTAGTACCTCAATTTTTGTATTACAAAATTGTAAGAATGCACTAGAAATGCACTAGGTGTATGTGAGTTGTGTGTCAAACATAAACTTACCCGGCAGCGGCAATAGGACTGTTGCGTGGGACCAGCAAAGTTACTGTCGAATGTGGGCAAATTATTATGCCTATGCTTTTGTTATTCAGAATAGCGCTGTTCTCTTTGAGACAGTCTTGATAATGCCTCGTTTAGAGGCGAAACAATTGTCGACGTTTGTTTGTCCTTTTTAATTTTGCGAAAAATTAATGCTATTATATTTTGAAAGTTTTTAACATCTTACTTACCATTACTTTGATTGTATGTATGTTTGAAGCGAATGGCTCCGTAACTATATATCCCATTTTCAAAATTTCACTGACATGTAGCTACATTAACCCTGAGTAACATAAGCTACTTTTTATCCCGGTGATATGTTCCCACGGAACCAGGAACGCGGGAGCCGCGGCGATCAGTTAGTAAACTATTAAGCACGAGTATTCAATATACTCAACCTCAACCCTATGACAAATTGTTGCACTAATCAGCACAATTCTCAGTGTTCCATCATCCAGAGTTAAGAAGATTTAGAACGCTGAGCAATAAAATCCAGGTCGGTTTATAGCGCTAAAAATGTCCCAAAAGGATTCCAGAAACGTTTGAAGCGGGTCCCCGTACAATAGCAACATTTCACTGCTAGCTATGAAACTGTCAGGATTGCGGCTGTTGGACCAACTCCAAGCTATGTCCAATCTCCGACCGCACCTTACATACAAAAAGCACTGCTCCGAACTTCAAGATAAGGAATATTGTTGGGTGAATTATTAACAGCCGTTGAAACTGCTTCATCGTTTCGTTTTAAAGGGTTGTCCTTTTGCCAATTTTTGTTATTCTTAATCAGCAGGTTTTTGTGTTAAACTGAGGTCAGTTATAAGTATAAAATATAACATTTTAGATCAGAACATGGCGTGGGACTATACTTTATGGCTTAAAAATAATAAAATAGATTAGAAACAATTTTTAAAACATCACGCTTACAATAGTGCTGAAATACCAGAAGCACGACAAGACAATGACATAATTAACCATCTTCATTCTACATAATTAAATAAAGTAAAATTAAAAATAACTTTAAAACAATAGTATTAAAAAAAACATTAACTTAACTATCCCTAATTCCATGAATCAGTGTCCGAGAAAATTTTGTACAAACCAAACGGTCTATTGTTGTGGATATTGTTGGAAGCCAGATAACCGTACAAATTATTATAATTAGAATTCATTCCATATAAAGTGGGAAAATAGAAACCGTAGTTGGAAAGGAAAACAGCGAGCAATGGGCCTACGGGTAGATGATTTAAACTGTTATATCCATACGGATTGTAATATCTGTGAGACTTAGATACATCTGGTTGAATTCTAACTTGGCGCGACAAGTCATAATTTTTAAGTTTGTCGTTACTATTAATATTGTACTTGGCCAAGATGTTGATTAAAGTGGAATTAAAATTATGATTTTCTGGAACAGGTGGTACAAAATCATATTTTATGATTTCATTGAAATTGGCTTCAATTAAATTATCGGATTCCTTGGTATCTTCTGTGACTTCGTATGTTCCCGATCTTTGTGTTATTGAGTTTATTTTACTATCACTATCTTTAATGGCCCTTGCGTTTTTCAGTGTATCAATCTCTTCATTGAGGTAAATGTCCTTAGCAAAATACTTTTCTTTCATTTGTTTTCCTGTTCTTAAAGATATTGTGTTATTATTATTAACAGCGTTATCTTTCTTTTCTTGACGAAGAACAGAATTACTTTCTTTTCTTGATGTTTCTCGGTCACTTTTAACTTTGATAGTATTACTTTTGGGAATAAAATGTGACTGGAAAGGCCCATGTACTGCATTTCGTGACCAATTTTTGAGCATTTGATTATATACTTGATCTCTTGTAATTGGTATCCAGCCATCTGAGAAAAATGTAAACTCCGAGTTTGTATATTTAAAAAATATCTGGAAATAAATATACATACTTCAAGATACGTGTATTTTTTCCAAAATAATCCATATTATCATAATCACTACCAATTCTGCTTTAATATTTTTTTAAATGGACACAGTCATACTTACATAGATACTAGTTTCTCTAACTACACCAAAAATTACACCACAGAATAGGGCTACCACCACTAAATACTATGTTAGTGTTCACAACATTGCGTTTGCCTTCACGTCCATTGAAATTTGACATTGAAGTAGTTTAAAATACCCAAAAACATTCAACAGTCTCAAACGGTTAGAAGACGGAAACTGTTGTTCAAAAATCGAAACCTATAAATTCATCAGTGAAAGGAAACAACATTCTGTTGTAAGTTGTAACAAGTTTAAAGTAACTCACGGCGAGTAAGACGAGGCTCCTCGTGTATAGCATGTCACCACTTCAGACAAGTGTACTCGAGTGAATCCTGCTCAGGTGTGACGCTCCTGCCGCACTGCACTTGTGCACAACTACAGGCCATGTTACTAGTGAAAGTGCAGGATAGGTACTACGAGTATGAGCCATTTTTGTCGGCTTTTTTGTAAAATAAGGGAGTATCCATAGTGTATTGGAACATCTTTTATTTTAGTCTGGTTTAGGAATTATCTGAAATGAAATGATTTATTAATTTGTATAGGTCACTAAATGGCTCTTAAAAACACCAGTAAGTAATTAAAATAAAAAATACAATTGCATCTTTAATTACATGTACTGCCGAATTCGCAAAGCAATAAGTAGAACCGAGAGAAAGAACCTGGCAATAAAACTTTCGGTCACTCTTTTTCAATAATTGACACATTTACACATTATCTTAAGATTAACTCAATCTACCAGTGGCCGATCAACGGAAGAGGCTTTGTTAAACATAAAAGTCTTACTTTTATTTACGTATACACTAATATACATATACATACCAACAGTCCAGACAGATGTTGATATTACACGCCACTAAATGGAATTTCTGCAGTTCGAGCATTGTGTTTAATAAATATAAAAAATGTGTAATTTTAAAAGTTTTTAAATCGATCATAGTACACTCTGTCCATCCAAAGCCCCTCGTAGTTGCTCGTATGTGAACGCCGCTTAAAACACTCTCTGTGTACAAGCATTTTCCCATCTTAATTGCTTCTTTGCACCACTCAATGGGACAAGGAATTGCTTTCAACCGCTTTGCTACAATCGTATCTTCGCTTTCATTACTTGCTTGTTTGTTTTGTACTGAGTTTAGACCGATTTTGCATTCTTCATTACCAAAATGTTTATTAAACAGGACATAGATTTGAGAAGTAGGTAATTACTTTTCTCCCCAAAAGATGATAGACGTTAAAAATATGCGATTGCCGACATTTTTTCGTAAACTTTTACAGATATTTGGTATCCTTCTTTTAGAAGGTAGCCATCGCTAAGATTAGGTTTTAATATTCGAAGCTGTTTAGAATAATATACGTCATCATCTAACGAGCCTTTTCTTAACACAGTTGGGGTCGGTTTTCCAGTCTAACTGCGATGCGGCTAAACTTCGATACTTTCCGTGGAGCGACTGTCATCTGACCTCCACAACACATGAACGATAATAAAGTTTTGTAGTTAGACCATTTTGGACGGATTTTGTTTTAGGGCTTCAAATACCCGTAATGACTGTCATAGATTTTGTAAAACATCCGGGACCTATAGCTTAATATGCTCTCCGAGGCACTGAGGGGTCTCAATGTCTTAAGATATGGTCAAATATTCTATGACCGACCTGGCTAGATGTTGCTTAAACTTCGCAACGTGTTATAATATTAAAAAATAGCTATAAACAGTACCCTAATTTAATAATCCTACATACTTAGCAGTAAATAAAATTGCTCTAGTAACACATTTCAGAAATTCCCTAACCTATAAAATAAAATTGTTAAAAATTGAGCGGTCTCAGTGGTCGTGCCGTTGTACAAATTGATCTAATTAAGCGCTGTTACAACTCTGCCTACCCACGTCAATTATATCTACGTTCAACAGATCTGAGTGAAGTCTCTTAATTTGCACAAGTTATTAGTACCTGTTTTAAGCTGGTTTTAAGTGATAGAAGCTTTTGAACTTGGTTTTGTAGATTTGCTCACTATTAATTTTGTTTTAAAGACAGGTTTAATGTATTATGGTTATTTTGATAATCTCCTCAGCTGGTCCTACGTGATAGAGGGCAAGCATATTCACGTTACTGGGACTATTATTTCAATAAATATTAATAAAAAAATCGTTACGACTCATCCAGAACGGCTGGATCTATTTTCACAGAACTTTAAATGACAGATACCTAATGTTATAAGGAGTAACTTAAGCTATTTTTGCCTCGGGAATGTGTTCCCGTAAGAATAGGGAATTAGAATATAAATAGAAACTCTATTACGCAGCCGTCCGCTAGTAGTTATACATATAATAAAAATCAATAAGTATTATTGTAGATATCTAATCAAATTACTCTTAACATAATGAATGTAGTAACATGACACCTGGATATCTTGATGTGACGTAATCACCCCTCATTTCGTCAGTTCCTGCCGCGTCACCACCATCAATCTCCCCAGACTATGATTAATGACAACGTACCTAATATCTATCCACTTTTCATATTTTTCTCTTAAGCTGTAAGTACTCATACTTGACAATGAAAATGTTACGAAAGATGATTACGTACGTGATAAAATTATATGGGTGCATGACCACTAAGTAAATACCATTATCATTAAAAACTTCCAAAAGACGCACCTGAGTCGCCTTACAACAAATACGATTAACACCGAAGGGGTAGACAGACCCGTTCATTTTGTCAGCCACTGTTGGTCCCACGTAATAGGCAGGTTTTATTACGAAAACACAACAACAAGTTCCATCATTTTAGGTTACAAGTTGTACAATGAAATAAACAAATAGAATCATAAAATTATACAGTACCTACTTAATAAAGGATATCGCCATCTATCTGTATTATCCAGTACTAGTTAAGCTCATTGCATTCTCGTTCATTTCGCCGCAGATTCTTTCTAATTCCGTGTCAGCGTCAAGTCTTCTTCGAAGTGCGTAGTACCAAAAATAGATGGCAGCACTATTTTGTATACCAACGACATGTTTTATTAACATAAACCGGTCCTTTTAAGGTTCCGAAACACTTTTAAGGTTGTAGTTTTGTGTGTATACTCCAATTAATGGTTTGAAAACACAATTAGGATGAGTTAGTAGGAAAGTGACTAGAACGCAAAATGTCCACTTATGTTAAAAGACGACATCGCAAAATACCCACAGATCGATTTGTCGGGGTCGTTATAAGCCTTGGTCGCAAATTGACTACATTGCGAAAGTTCTATTTTACTTGTAGGTCGTCAAAAGCTTTACTCGCATAATGACTATATCGCAAAAATGCCATGATTAATAATATTTGCATATACATACTCCTTGACGACTTTCTTGGCCACTTAAGGGGTTTTATGCGTAGTTTCAAACGGGAGCCAGGAATAAACAAAGAAATCTATGGACCTGGGTAGGTGAAACCGCGGGCATCGGCTAGTACGTGACTGATTTCGCAACATCACTTTCGATCGTTTGAGATGAATATTTCAAGATGCTAATTTGACTTAATTTCTTTTAATGTGCCGTTTCTTGACCCTGCCTTAATCGTCTGTACGAAGTTCAAGTTGATCAAGAATTATTGAATTTTGTAGAAGATCAATAAAAAAATAAAGACCACCGGAATCAATCGGATTCTAGGTCCTGGATTTTGGGATTTAGGTAAAGATTAGGTAGGTACAGTATAATTAATAATAGCACCTACAGGTAGAGATTATGTATACAGGAACATAGTAAAACTTCTAATGAGATATACTCGTACCTAGTTGTGTACACTTCACCCTTCAGATAAGTGTGATAATAAATCTTACCGGGCGGCTAGACGACTCGACGAGTAGCGAGGGAAATAGGGAGGAGAATAGCGAGGAGCATCGCGTGGCCATGGCCACTCACTTGCCTCGCCGCTCGCCTCGTCATTTGCCTCGCCACTCGTCGCGCCTCGATTTGCCACTCGTACGTGGTAAGATAAGACTTGCGCTCGAACCAAGATCACAGCGCTCAGATCTCAACTTATCACAAACGAGTTAGACTAGGAGAGCGAGTGGCCACTAGTGAAATATTCACGGTAACGCGAAGAGCAACACGAGGAACAACACGAGAGGACACCGTTTACCATCGAATACCTACTAAAATAACCACTTAAAACGTTATTATCCGTTTAGTGTACAAGTCTAGGCTTGTTGCCCTTTCGTCGGTGTGTGTGACTTTATCAATGTCTTCTTGGTCTAAACTTGACATTATTAAAATATGATTTATAAACAATGTTTTCCTAATAACACATTTAAATAAAAATCATCAAAGTTGATAATCACTTTTACTGTAAAGTTCAAGAGAACCTTCTTAATAAGGTGATCTGAATTTGACCGAGCATTGATTTATTGAGCGGAGCGAAGCGAAGACGACAAGTGTAAATCGTTTGTGTGCCAACTCCTCCGCAACGGCTCGATCGATTTTGACCAAATTTGGCATGGTGGTCGACATCATACCCGGGAGTGCATATCTCTGAAATCATGAAAATAGAGCATAAAAAAAATTAAGAAAATTTGCTCCGCTCAACATTTGCAATTAGTAGCATGCATTGCATACCTAGTAATATTACTATAGTTTGTTAACTTGCAATATTGTAATGATAAGTAAAATGTTTAAAAAAAAAAAAATGTTTTAAACCTTTTAAATTTGTAATAGCATTGTTTTCCGCAGAATTAAAAAAGACAACAACACGTCGACAATTGTTTTGCCTCTATACGAGGCATTACCAAGACTGTCTCAGAGAAAACAGCAAAAAAAAAAAAAAAACATTTTACTTACCATTGCTTTGTCATGGATTTTCGCCAGGTAACGCCTGTTTCTATCCAATATTTTGCAATATTGTCTTTAAAAAGTTCAATGTTGTTGTTTATTTACGGTCATTTTGGCAAAGTGAGTGTTCGAGACACTTCGAAGTTTCGGTGGCGTGGTCGCCAGTGCATCGGCTTTCGATTCCGGAGTCTCGGGTTCAATTCCCGGGGTCGATCAAATATTTGTATGATCCACAAATGTTTGTTTTGGAGTTTGGATGCTTTATATGTACTCGTATTAAATGTATGTATTTAGAAATATAAATATAGGCATGATTATCAGTCGTCTAGATCCCATAGCGCAAGCTTAAAGCTTAGTTTGGTGTAGATGACGTTGTGTGAGAATGTCAAAACATACATAAATATTTATTGGCTAAAGTGTTTCGGAGCTTACAAAATATTTAATTATTATTGAAACCATTTCAAAGCGTGTAATAAAACAAACTATTGCTCTTTGTGATTGATAGATAATACAAGATTGTCCAATAGTAACAAATATCAGTAGCAATTATGTAAGTTTAATAGTAATTCACGGGTATTAGTTATGGTGCAATGTACAGAGTATAATAATAGTAATTCTGATGTAGGAGTGATAGATGCTGGGCTGAGGGCCACGGCAATGTTTTTAGTGAAAGGGAACTATGAAGGTTTTATCTGTTCCGTATGTTATATAATATATCACTTAGTATGCTGTAGTTTGTGTAATATAATATGTATTATTAGGGTGCAGAGATGGTTTAGATTGTAGAGTGCCAACCTGCAAATCGTGAACCTACAGATCAATGGAAAAGGCATTAGTTTGGCCAGTGGCGTCATGGTCCAGTAGGCATGAGCGTTCCTCGTAGGAAGGGAAGTGGCCCTGGTTTGAGTCCCGGCCAAGACTACTCAGTAACGAAGGATGTTAGAAAGCATCTCTAAAAGCAATATCCAATGGTGTCAAACATGGCCTGTGCCATTGATTTACTTATTATATTTTATGGTGAAATTTACCATAAAATTTAGTCAAATTACAAAGTAATAGTTGAAGAGTTTTCACTTAATTTTTAACGGAAGAATTAATTACCTTATCACAAGCAGAAAGCTTGAAAAGTACAGTAGGCTTAGTATGAGTTTCTTACGTTTAGTTGCTCGAAATACCATTTCATATTCTTCCATACATTTCACACCAGCGCCTTTTGTGGTTACGTCAAGGAACTAGTAATAAACAGTACTAACCTACACAAGTTTTGCTATTCAGTTTTCTTTAAATACATAGAATTTTTCATTGAAACCTAGCCTAGAACCTACCTCGATAAATGGACTCGATACAAAAGTATTTTTTTGTTAGGATAAATAGATTTTTTTTAAATCAGCATCATTAAGTGCGCCAGGTAGATTAATTTTGATTAATTAACTTTCAAAAATCAGTTATTCCGACGCAACTAAGTCTCCAGATGTGTCAATGAATCATTCAGATAGAATTTGTAATAAAAAAAAAACAAATTATTAATTCTTTTCTCACGTTGTAATTTTGATTTTGTAACTTTTATTTATGAAATAAATAATAAAAAAAGCTACGATCGTAACATTAAGTAATCACCTGTTAAACCAACCTCCACATTCTTAATTGCTGTATTAATGAATCTCGTATCTCGGGTGCAGATAATTCGACTCGACGGTTACTAGATACTGTTAAAGTCAACGAAAGTGTTTGGATAATTATTGTGAAAGTTGATGAGTCCGATATGCGATATTGTTTATTGTATAATATGTGTATGATACGAAACCAATGATATGAAAAATTCTCAGCGCCGGATACATTGCGGTATAGAGATTGAAGATTGCCACCTTTCTCTTACTGATCACAGATACAGCCAGGATAATCTGACATGCTATCGGAAATTTTCTTTTTTTATTCGGAAATTTTTGGGTGCAAAGGGGTCCTTCTTACATCTATCGGGCCCCAGCGACCTCACCTGCTAGTGGCGCACCTGCTGATTAACGGACGAGGTTCGTATATTACGGTACCCATGTGGTGGCTTCGGCCCCTACGTGGATACCAGGTGGTACAACAGTGTTGGTCCGGGGAGGGTACCACCGTGCAGCTGTGCTAAAGCCCCCCAAGTAACCCAGCCCAGGCTGGGTTGCGTTAGGGGTTCAGCAGCTGCACTGCCGGGCCCAGGGCGATGTATGGTGCGGCAGGCAGGGGTCCAGTGGGGGCGAAGCGGAGTCTAGTGTGGGTGGTGTGGGTCGCTTCGCCGGCCAGGGAGATCCTTAGCAACGGCGTTGCCGCGGCCGCCCGCAACATAGTCATGGGGCCCGCCTGGGACCAACCACCCCAGGAGGCTGCCCCACATGTTGCGCATAATCCTGATGTGGGGTCGCCGCTCCGGGTGGTAACCGGTGTGGGGTAGCGGCGGCCTTGCATCAGGGGGGTTTGGGAGCCCTACCGTCCGGCGGGTCGGCTCCGACCTAGCCACACGGTTCTAGACGAAGCTAGCCTCTGCACTTTGTCACTTACTGCCGCACCAAATGACGCCCTGTCTTCACGCTTCCCTATGTCTCATCATGACAGTGCAATAAAGTTATAAACGGTACACAGCGGCCTCTAGAAACCCCACAAAGTCAATTCCTTTTGAGGTGGAGTTCGCGAATATCCGCGGACTCCATGCGAACCTCCATACCGTCCACCATCACCTAGAGACGGCACGGCCTTCTGTGATGTTCCTTACGGAGACACAGATACGCCGCCCTGACGACACGTCTTACATCAGTTACCCGGGTTATGTCATTGAGGAACAATTCCGCGACAAAGCCGGAGTGTGCGTGTTCGTTAGGGCGGATGTCTGCTGCCTCCGGTTGCGCTGTCTAGAGAACCCCTCCTACTCCGTCCTTTGGCTGCACGTGGATCATGGCTCTATGAGCCAGATCTACGTGTGCGTCTACCGCTCCCACACAGGGGACACTGGGATAACAAGGCTTTTCGAATACCTCAGCGAAATGGCTGACGATGCGCAGGTGCGGTTTCCGAACGCTGACCTGGTTTTCCTGGGGGACTTTAACGGTCATCACGTTGAGTGGCTGGGGTCCCTTAGGACCGATCATGCGGGACGATCCGCCCATGCATTCGCTCTCTCTCTCGGGCTGACCCAGATGGTACAGGGGATCACCCGGATACCTGACAGGTCAGACCACACGCCCGCCTTGCTGGATCTACTGCTGACGAGTCGCCCAGCCGAGTACAGTGTGTCGGTACGCGCCCCACTGGGCACTTCCGACCACTGTGTGGTGCACGCCAGCTTCCAAGTGCCACCGCCTGCTCGTGCTGAACAAATGACTCGACGACTATGGCACTACTCGTCGGCAGACTGGGACGGTCTCCGCGATTACTTTGCGTCCGTCCCGTGGAGCCAACGCTGCTTTGTAGGGAAGGCGCCTTCGGATAGCGCTGCTGCCGTTGCTGGCGAGATCAGTCTAGGGATAGAATATTATATCCCTTTCACTGATGTCGCCAGCATCCGCAAAGCTCGCCCCTGGTTCGGGCGTGAATGTGCCGAGGCTGTCCAGAAAAAACAGTCGGCGTATCGCGCCTGGGTCAGGGCTCGGGCGGCACGTGACCCGAATGTGAACCGCCTCAAAGCAGCGTACAATAGGGCCACTAGGTTCAGCAAGAGGGCCTTCAAGAGAGCGGATGCCCAGCGCGTTGCGCGGCTTGGTCAGGAGCTCACATCCCAACCCACGGGCAGCCGTGGATACTGGCAACTGGCCAAAGCCGTACAGTCAAATTTTTGCCAACCCTCGCTGCCACCACTGCGTTTTCCTGATAGATCACTGGCTCACAAAGCCCAAGAGAAGGCGGAAATGCTCGCAGACCTCTTTGCGGCTAATTCCCGCGTCGATGACCGTGGCCTGCAGCCCCCCGCCATTGCCAACTGTGGCCACACTATGCACTATTGTTATCAGGCAATGTGATGTACGGGTAGTGCTGCGGTCGCTCGACACGCGGAAAGCCAGTGGCCCTGACGGCATTCCGGCGGTGGTGTTACGAAAATGTGCCGCTGAGTTGTCTCCAGTACTAACGCGTCTGTACCACCTGTCATACTCTACAGGGCTCGTGCCGGAGGTCTGGAAAGAGGCGAACGTACAACCGATCCCCAAGAAAGGGGATCGCTCCGATCCAGGCAACTATCGACCCATAGCTGTCACCTCAGCCATTTGCAAGGTGCTTGAGCTCCTTATCAATAAGCAGCTCATGCGATACCTGGAGGATCACTCGCTAATCAATGATCGGCAATATGGCTTCAGGCCAAAACGATCAACGGGTGACCTCCTGGCATTGGTCACGCATGTATGGGGTGAGGCTATGGAAAAGTACGGCGAGTCCTTGGCTATTAGCCTGGACATCGCCAAAGCTTTCGATAGGGTCTGGCATGCTTCGCTCCTTTCCAAGCTTCCGGCATATGGTCTACCTCCTCAACTGTGCAGCTGGATTGCCAGCTTTTTAAACGAGCGCCGAGTGCGGGTCCTCTGCGATGGCCAGGCTTCTCGCTTCTTGCAAGTGAATGCCGGGGTACCGCAGGGGTCCGTACTATCACCAACTCTCTTTCTTCTGCATATCAATGATATGCTATCCCTCGGGAACATTCATTGCTATGCAGATGACAGCACACTGCACGGGAGTTACTCGGTTCGTCCGACGGCGGGGCGATCTGAGATTGAGGAGGAGAGACGACGACTCGTAGCTGATCTCGACCGTAACCTCGACAGTATCTCCCAATGGGGTGCCGAGAACTTGGTCGAGTTCAATGCCCGCAAAACACAGGCGTGTGCATTTACAGCGAAAAAATCCCCTTTCCTTCCCCTACCTACTCTTCAGAATGCAATATTACCAATGAAGGATAATCTAGACATCCTTGGCATAGACGTACGTCGAGAGCTCAATAACACTAAATACATTGAGATATGTATTGGGCTAGCTTCGCGGAAACTAGGAATACTGAACAAGGTAAAGCGATTCTTTACACCGCACCAGAGGTGTCTGCTGTACAAAACGCAGATTAGACCCTGCGTCGAATACTGCTCTCACCTCTGGGACGGCTCCGCGAAGTATTTGCTGGACGCACTCGACGCTATGCAGCGACGCGCTGTTCGCATTATAGATTGTCCGGAGGTAACGGGAAGCCTTGAGCCGCTAGCCCAGCGCCGAACAATTGCTTCCTTGGCCGCGTTCTACCGTATTTACCACGGTGAGTGTTCTGAAGAGCTCTTCAATCTGATCCCACCCTCTCCCTTCCGATCCCGAACAACGCGTGCCGGGCAGAGATGTCACTCTCGTACCGTGGAAACCGTCTTCGCGAGAACTGAGCGTTTTAAACGTTTGTTTCTCTGCCGAACGATGGTGGCTTGGAACATATAACCCTGGGTTCTTTAAGCGAAGCGTGAAGAGGCACATTACTGGGTCGTCAAGTTGAGGGTCACTCTCTATAGTATTCCTGTGTACTGTGAGAGTTGCCCACAATCACCAGACGTCGCCACAGCTTACCATCAGGCGGGTGGCGTCAATTTGTCGACCTAAATATAAAAAAAAAAAAATAATATAAAGAAGTCATTGGTCTAGCCAGATGGTTACAGGCCCACTGTCAAGATATCGACTACCTACGCAATTTGGTTGAAGTTAGAAATCTGTAGTTGTATGAAGTCAGATGCGAAAGCAGATGGGGTGAAGTCAATAAAATAACTCATTCTCATCATTTAGTTTACAAAGCAATGCAAAGAAGGGTCATGAAAAAGGAAAAATTTTGCAAGAAACTTCCTCTCTCCTCCATTGTACTCGTAGGTTGGTATCTATGACTGTCGCGCTAGGAGTTTTATAGCCTATAAGCTCTAATAAGCTCATCCCCTATTGCATGTCTATTCATATTTACTCCTTCGGTTAAACATGTATGCTCTCATGGTGGTATGTATGTTTGTATGTGCGACTAAATGGTGCTCGTTGACTGCATGGACCTTTTTTCTTCTGTATTGACTATTCGTGACCTTGATGTTGACCCCATCAATATTGGTACTTTCACAATCCACCAATCTTACGACTGCATATTTATACATTATTATCATATAGATACTGAGAGATGACGTGCGACAGGGATGTATGGAAGATGAAAACATGTTGCGCCGACCCCAAATAAATGGGATAAGGGCAGGGAGATGATGATGATGATGATTATCATATAGATACTACCGAATCGCCCTCGTTTTGCTTTGGTTTTACATATCAATATTAGTGCACAATAAGTCTTTCAACTCTAGCAAGCAGTCTCTTTACTAATGAAAGCCACATGAAAATACGTCTTGATTATTAAAGACTAGCTGTTGCCCGCAGCTCCGCCTGCGTTTTACTTTAGATCTACATAACTTTTTTATTTATGAAGCGATTGAAAACCAAACCGCAAGTTCAAATCAAAAAATCAAATCATTTCTGAGATTAGCGTGTTCAAACATTCAGACAAACAGACAAAAGTTCTAAAAACCATTAATAGTGAACTCCACTGCGGGTGACGTAACCTGTTCTGAAGAGCTCTTCAATCTGATCCCACCCTCTTCCTTCCGATCCCGAACAACGCGTGCCGGGCAGAGATGCCACTCCCACACAGTGGATAGCATGTTCGCGAGAACCGAACGTTTTAACCGTTCGTTTTTCTGCCGAACGATAGTGGCCTGGAACGCCCTGCCTGTGCACGTGTTTCCTCCCACATATAACCCTGGGTTCTTTAAGCGGAGCGTGAAGAGGCACATCAGTAGGTCGTCAAGTTGAGGGCCACTCTCTATCGTATGTGCTGTGAGAGTGGTCCACAATCGCTAGACGTGCGTCGTCACGACTTACCACCAGGCGGGCGGCGTCAATTTGGCGAACCGAATATAAAAAATTAAAAGAACCTACGACAAACTTATTATTTGCGGTTGGTACAGTACTCGGGTCTAGGGATCGAACCGCAAAATTAAGTTTGTTTTTTATTGTATATACTTTTCCGGGATAAAAAGTACCCAGTGTGGTGCCCAGGATATTACAGAATAATTATACCAAGTTTCATCGTAATCGAACCAGTAGTTTTTGCGTGATGCCTGAACAGACAGACAGACAAAAAATTTTTTAAAGACATTTTTGGGTTCGGTGTCAGTCTAGTAACACCCCCTGCCATTTATTTTTTTGATATCTTCAATGTACAGAATTTTCACTTCTACAGATTTATTATAAGTATACGGTATTAAGTAGGTAGAGAGTAAAGTTGTGAAATACATATTTATTTAAGTACCTTAAGTAATAGTAAATGGATAGTGTATTTACAAGTATTATTGTAAAACATTTTTAATACAAATAAAAGCTTCAACCATCCAAAGAAAGAGCAACAGTCCATTTAGCATGTTGTGAGCATCAGAAAGTACATCCAACTGTGAACATCTAGGCAATCTCATGTTGTAACTTTGTCTTCGATAAATTAACGTGGATGAACTTCATAGTGCTGTTGAACAAATACGTAACTAACCAATTAACATAGATTTAGAACACTGATAGATTGAAGTGACGGTGTTCAAGTTAGAATGAAGTCTTACAGAAATAACTATTGTTACGAGTATTAATGTATTTACCACAGCAGCTGAGTACCACCATGTTAGAGAAGCAGGAAAATTTTTGTTTACAAGCGTAAAATGACTATATGACAGCGCTCTGCCAGTTTTAGATGGTATTAAATTTTTTTATGGAAATAAAACAGCAGATGCCCGTGGGATGCTGTCATAAAATCTAATCATATTAATTTAGTACAAAATTTTCATGTCATCTTCAGCCACTGAGGTATGTCTCGTCCGACATACCTCAGTGCCTGAAGACGAAAGTCTTTAACCAGTGTGTGTTACCAGTGATGACTTATGGATCTGAAACGTGGTCCCTCACTATAGGTCTCCTAAACAAGCTCAAAGTCGCTCAACGAGCTATGGAGAGGGCTATGCTCGGTATTTCCCTACGTGATCGCGTCAGAAATGATGATATCCGTAGGAGAACAAAAGTAACCGACGTAGCCCAGCGGATTAGCTCGTTGAAGTGGCAGCGGGCAGGATACATAGCGCGCAGAACAGATGGCCGATGGAGCAAAAAGTTCTGGAACGGCGACCGCGTACGGGCAAACGTAGTGTAGGACGCCCAACGGCCAGGTGGAAGGACGACCTCATCAAGGTCGCCGGGAAGCGCTGGATGCGGGCTGCTTTAGATCGGTCATTCTGGAAGTCTATGGGAGAGGCCTATGTTCAGCAGTGGACTGTGTGTGGCTGATATGATGATGATGATGATGATTAGTGTTTGTTGATCATCAAGAGATGACCCCCTACAAACTTTACCTCTGTATAATATTAGCAGATCACTATCAAAATTATATGAGTGACAATGCTATTAACCTTCTAAAACGCTATTAAAGATATAATAGGTACATTATCATTCATAAAAACATTCGTTAATTAAATCTTTTATAGCTTTAAAATTATTTTATCCCTTTTGTTAAATGAAAATGACAATTTGACCGCAAAAGGAAACTCACTGACCTACAAGACAATTTTTTGCTTGACGACACTTCAATACCTCAAATTAGTTTATTGGGCGAGTAACATTTTTTATGAAGAACGAAGTTAATAGATCTTGACTTTTTTTTTTATTTGATTTTGACTGCTATACGTAATTGACCGAGCAAGTGAAGCGAGCGATGTCCCTACATTTCGAGACCATGCTGGAAAATTCTGCTTTGTAATGTTTTTTGTTAGGGGCCATGTTTTTATCTGATATCCACAAAATACGGCGAGTGTTTTACATTTTTAAGACAATTTTTTATAATCATTACGTTTTGGGATGTGGAGGTAAAAAAGCTACACGGGTGTCACTATGTTCTTTTTTTTCTAAGTAACAATAAATATTTTTTTAATACAAAGTAAACGGGGACCAAAACTAATATTATTTTGGATGTATATTACTCTTACCCACGAACACTAACGAACATAATAATGAAACTTTTCAATTATATTTTATTATGTTTTTCTCATAAATTCTCGTAAACAAAACAATATTAAAAAAGAAAATGGATAATCTACCTGAGTTTCTTGCTGGTATCTTCTCAGGAGAACCAACTTACCGAACCAGCGAAAGAATCATTTTCTAATGGGTATTTATGTAATTAATTTAGTATTTTTATAATATTACTTGACATTAAATTGTAAAATGTTTGACATTCATATGTGCTCTTTATCCCTTTCAGACCTGACGCTAAATGGAAAGGTATATCAAAATAAAAGTTAGTGATTCTAGCTAATTTGGTGTAGCTGAAAAATAATATGCTAATGAAAAAAATCTAGGAAAACTGAAAAGCGGTTTTTCACGATACTCACTAAAGTGAGGGTTTGGGCCCATTTCAAGTACACTCACAATTGTGATGGTTGAGAAATAAGACCATTTATTATAGAAAATGCAACTGTAATTATCGAGAGAACCATATAAATTTACAAAAATTAACAGCATTAATTTATTTAATATAAATAATAGTGCTTTTTCTTACACACAATCAACAAAACTAACATTTTTTGCTAATAGGAAGTTTTTTTCAGTCTTCCTTCCATTTAACAATACAAATGCTTTTTTCTCTGTTGACCACTTCTTCGTAATCTCCTCGTCTCATTTGTGTATCTTTTGTGAAGGAATATCCGTTGAATCGGTTGTTCATAATTGTTCCCGTACCTTCCATTTCCTCCCTAATTAATTTCTCCATTAATGGAATTGTGGTGAAATACCGGTCGAAAAATATGAAACTACCTTTAGGTAATGTTTGTTTCAACCTGATAACCACCGATGGACCTAAACCAAGTATGGTGTCTGGGAAAGGCGTAGTATTTCCTTGATAAATCTCAAAATCTAATATCAAACCTTTTACGTAGTAATTACGAAATTTTTCAGGCCCACTGGTCTAGGTTTTCCCGGAACAAATTGTTTGACTCGTCAATTGAATATGTACCATGAATCCTTGGCAACTCCAGGTATCTGTTACGAACCGTGTCAATCATAGGTTGAACGAGCCAGAGCCGATTTTGAGTTTTTTTGGAGCTGGAACAGCTGCCTTATCAACAATATGTAAATTGGTCCTAATGAGAAAGAACCTGTCTCTCGTCATTGCATCTGTAATATACGGCAACCTAAATCTCTGCAGCCACGCCATTTTGATTCTAGGGTATTTCACACAGCCAAGATTACCATTAATACCAAAGAACTTGTTTACATCAGCTGCAGTGATAGGATGTTTCATCACCTGGTTATTAGTTGTTTGGTAGTATATATTTGTGAACAATGCGAATTTTTCATACACTTCATCTGTGAAGTACTTCTCAAAATATTCAGCAGGCGATAATACCTAAGAAAAAGAAAATATAGGTTGAAATAAGTGGGACAATAGGTACTTACATAGAATTACATAAAACCCGATTATGTACTTAATAAAAAGCATACCTCTTCCACAGTTATAGTAACTGAAGGCATAGGTTTCCCACGAAACATTCGCCTAGTCCAGATATTTCGAGCAGCTGGTGCAGCTACAACAGGAGCTCTATCACCTTCCTCCTGGTCATCATCCGATGAGCTTTCGGGTGCTTGCCCTGGGGGCATCCAACTTTCATCTTCATCGGAGTCCCCACCGAAGTCCGAATCATATAAGGCCGCCATAACACCTTCGTCATCGTGAATTAAGTTTCTTTCGCTCATAATGATTGTTTACCATGTAAAAAATATCTAAAACAAAGCACAAAACAGTTTTTAATTTGTATGAAAATACCTACAAATAGTTGAGTTCAGAGCGAGCCCTCACAATTGTGAGGGTGATTTTTGCGGCACCAAAATCTATTGAAAATAATCAGTAATCCACTATTATTAATCTTACGGGCTATTTTTAACTCATTCTAAACACAATAAAACAAAAACAAACATGAATAACACTTACCAGAACAAAATATTTGATCGACCCGGTGACATGTCACGATACGTACGCCTCGCTCGACCTCGGACGCACACTGATCCGCGGAGACGCCACCCCCCGCCGCGAAAAAAATCGTAGGCATAAAGGACTACTCTCACTTTCGTCCGAGTTCGTCCCCGTGCGTTTACCGATCCCGAGTAAACGTATGAAAAATCGTAAAATCACCCTCACAAAAGTGAGTACTAGGTCTGAAAGGGTTATGTGCCTAAACTAAATAAATGAAATTGATTCTTTGATTCTCTTTGATTCATAAGTACATCAGAATTACTTGAGCTAGTTACTTTTGTCCTATTACGAATAGCCGCGAGCTTCTAGAATAATTAATTAATTAACTAGATAATAAATCCCCAAAGACAGCATACACATCCCGTCTGTCTTTCCCGTTAGTTCTCCAATACTAGTACTAGTAGTAATCTCTCACGTAGAACTGTCACTGTCACTGCCATGTCTCGACGCGACGTCGCCTGCGGTCGCGGTTACCCACAACATCGAACTAACGGACGTCATAACGGAAATAATCGATTTAGATTAGAGTAAATAAATAAATAAAGTGTTTATACGTTAGAGTACAAAAGTAAGTTAGTCTACTACTGTAGACTAACTTACTTTTGTACTGTAACTCTAACTGTAACTCTAACTCTTTTGTAGTCCGAGACAGAAAGGGACATACAGGATAAATATATTTTCTTAAGATGGAAATTATAGCCAAATTGATTCAGTAGTTTAATAGCGATTTCGGAGATTTTTTTTTTGATATTTTTCGTAATAGGTAATGTAGTGATGATGTGTGTAGTCTATACTAATAATATTAACAGGAAAGATTTGATTGTTTGTTTGAATCAAATAGGCTCCGTAACTACTGATCCAATTTTGAAAATTCTTTCACTGATATGTAATAGCTACATTATTCCTGAGTAACATAAGCTACTTTTTGCCCCGGTAATATGTTCCCACGGGAAACGGGAACGAGATAACTACATAATAATATCACAAGGGTGGAGCCGCAGCGATTAGCTAGTTTTATATAATACTCACCTACCTAACCTAGCCTTGAGGTTATCCACACGATGGTGGGGTGCTCAGCGTGGGTAAGTCAGCGCCGGGACCTCGTAGTGGGTCTGGGCATGGAAACCTTCTCGCTGGAGACCATGCTTCAAGCCATGGTCTCCAGCGGGAGTAGGTGGAACGCGGCCGTGTCCTTCTGCGAGCAAGTCATGCTCGCGCAGGAGGCGGCCGAGAGGGAGAGGGAGCGTACCCTCCCCGCCGAGTTCTGTAGTCACCGGCGAGGGCACCGCAGACTCATCTACGCCCAAGACCATCGACCTCCATGATTGGGGCCTGAGGACGGCGGGATCGCCACCCGCCGTCCTCACAGAAGCAAGCTAGAGCTGGGGCAAAGGCCCCGCAGCACGCAACCAGATTCACTCACTGACGCGGGAATAAAACCCTACCCCAACCACGCGGGATTCTCATCTTTTTATTTATTTATTTATTTTTATTTATTTATTTCCAAAACATTTTCAGTGTCATCACAGGATTATCCTAATAGACTAGGGCTGTAGCCTTTGAAAATGGTAAAAAGTGAAAAAAAATCATAGTACGATGAAACCCATTACAAAAGGACGAGAATATAACAAAAATGAAGGGAAAAATTATTTACGGTCGATCTGAGGTTGGGAAGTGGAAAGGGGTGAGTTTTTAAGGGTAAAAACTGTTTATCTCGATTTCCGGCAAAACTACAAGTCCTATGGAAAAAAATTAAATGACAAAGTTGTAGGTAATAAAGAGACCTACAACTTTTGTTTTTACACTTTTTTCACATAACCTCAAAATTTATGTGAAAAATTCAAATAATCAAGTTTGTGGTTTTTTATTTTTATCTTATGCAAAACAATTTTTTTTTCACGAAATTTGGTGAAAACTTACCTTTTTATGTCCCAAAGACTCTGTAATTTTATTTAAATTAAAATATAGTTAGTATTTAACTTGCTATGTAGATTCTAAAAGTTTGTTTTAAAGTAAATTTGTCACAGTTTTCTTGAAGTAACTCAGCCAAAATAGCAATAAATAGGCATCTATGCATATAGTTTAAAGAATATTCTACAACTTTCTCAAAATATAGTAGATGTCTTATTAAAAATTAACTTATTTGGTTGTTAATTTTAGTAGTATATTTCGATTTGTATTTTTTGTTTATCAATGTAACATAGAATCTTGCGTTTTTCAAGTAATTAAAGAGTAAATTTTACAAAGGTTCAACCTCAAAGTTGTACATAGTGATTAAAAAAAAATTCGGATTCGAGTTTTTTTCTTTTCTTTGCCTTTTCTGAGAACATTTACCATGGTAATGTATATGTATTTTTACATTATCAGAAAGAAGAGATTTCAACGAACAAAAAACTTCCCGACTTTTTTTAAAAAGCTGATATTTTGATGTGAGAATTTTCGATTGAAAATTAGGGTGTTTTTTCGATTTTAAGTCAAAATTAGGTAAAAAAATAAATATTTCAAATCAAAAAAATTACAGTCTTTGGGACATAAAAAGGTAAGTTTTCACCAAATTTCGTGAAAAAAAAAATTGTTTTGCATATGATAAAAATAAAAAACCAAAAACTTGATTATTTGAATTTTTCACATAAATTTTGAGGTTATGTGAAAAAAGTGTAAACACAAAAGTTGTAGGTCTCTTTATTACCTACAACTTTGTCATTTAATTTTTTTTCAGGATATGGATATGGAGCCACAGGGTTCTTCTGAGTGCGCATCTCGGATCTTCAGCAATGAACGTAGGGGTGGCCGCGGCTCAGAGCCGCGGAATAATAAAAAAGTACGATATTGACAAAAAGATCCACATTTCGGATTCTTATAAAAATTGTCTGTCAATACACAAACACCAGAAAGCTTGACTATAATGTGTGTGTACGTAATACTCGTACTACAGACAGTAATAGTATTGAGTTAGCGCATGCGCGTTACGCATTGGCCAGTCACACTCGAGAAATGTCTAGAGGTGAGAACGCGTGCTTCTGAGTAAATATTTAATATTGGTTTTTTAGAGAGTGTAAGCGTCATTTATGAAACGAGTAATTGAGTGAGAATGAAATACTCTGTAAATTAACATTGGTGGTAATTGGTATAGTAATATTATATAGAACAAGCAGTCCATGACATCCTCAATAATTTAACTTGCGGAATTTTTAAAGGTTGTATTATATACTACATTCGTTGTGCGTGGTCCTGTTGTAGTAACTTTGCCTAAAGCTAACTAGGAGGTCGTGGGTTCAAGTCCCACCCAGGACTAAACATTGTGTGATGAGTCTCTTATATTTTCCAACATCTGCGACGCGTCGGTTTCAAGTAGTAAAAGCAGTTGTTCTGAACAGATAAACTGGAATACATAAGTAAAATACTTAATTTTTAAGGTTTTTTATTGGCTAAGATTTACAACGCGTGAGTTGTTTTTCTATATCCCCGTTACGTATATTGTTCCGCTAAAGGAGTATAGACAATACAACTATATATAAATCCATGTGAACAGTATACGATAAAGTAATAGCAATAAAAATATATAAGTTGGAAGCTATAAGGTATTATCGTAAGGGACTACTCGCGCATGAAATTGCCCGTCGTATTTGATTTCCTCAAACGAATAGCCATACTAGGTATGTAATAGAACGTTTGCACTTCATACAGATAATGACTTTATAACGTAAATAGTCATAGAGTTTTCCGCCAGTTTGTTGGTTTCTACGGAGCAAACCTATTTATGGACGTTTTCAGGCGCTTAGGGTATATTTCCCAGACCCTTCGGTCCGCTTGTCAAACGGATGGCTTGCGATGTTTGCAGATGGCAATAGAGTTTCTTAGCATCGTATGACTAACTATAAGCAATTTATGTTAGGTTGTACCACTAAACGCCTATGTAGATTTCAAACCAGAATTACCGTTGTATAATGTTTACCATAAAGCGCTTATCTTGTGTGTGACGTGGCAGTAGAAAGCACGATTTTGCGTTGTCACGAATTGCCTTTATTTATCCGATTAACTACAAAAAAAGATTAAGATTTTTCGCAACTCCGATTGTATACTCTGACCTCCATATCTGACTGGTAAATTCTTCAACCCAAATAGCCTATAACAATATCTAAATGTGCATAAAAATAACACTGTCGTAATAGTACAAAAACAATATGCCTCCGGGCACCAAATAATTAGAAAATAATCTTTAGAATGAATTTAAAACGTATCTAAATTAGTTTCCGTTCATTCATAAGATTAACAAAGTGATGATAAATTTAATTGTATTGCGAGGAGATAAATCTTCACACTCCGCTTAAAGAGCCCGCGGTTGCTCAATGCTAAGAAAAACACGCCATAGATAAAATATTAGGAAAAAGAAGACTTGGAAATGCTTGTTTGGGATTGGGATGCATCAAGGTCATCCATCATACCAATCATTTATACCACACATCCATTTATACCAATTTTTAGCTTATGTATGATGTTACAGGGACGTATGAGGGTAAGGAATGCGACAGTTTTGCAATTGATTGGCAAGAAACCAGAAATTTTCAATGAAGTTAAGTGGTGGAAGTTGCAGTACCTTGGTCACCTAATAAGACATGATAGGTACCGGATCCTACAGTTGATCGTGCAGGGCAAGATCCGGGGTAAACTTGCGCCAGGTAGAAGACGCACGTCGTGGAACTTGAGGGAGTGGTTCGGTCTCAGCACTCGTTCCCTGTTCCGAGCTGCTGCCTCAAAAGTCCATGATGATCGCCAACCTCCGCTGAAGAGACGGCACCCCAAGAAGAAGAATAAGATGACGTTATGTTAGAAATGTCTGTATTTGTTGTTGAACTTGTTAAATAAAACTCGGCTAATAAGGTTATTTCATATTAAGTAGGAAATAGGAACGAAAAAACAGCACAAGTTCTTACGTAGCAAAGCGAGAACCGGGTCTTTAGTAGTTTGGTTTGTGGCTATCTATATTGTTATACTGAGATTAAGTTGGGATTTTTAGATAGCTTTACATGGATTCATTACAAAGAGCAATATTCTGGTTATAACGTATATGGCACTGTCCAGTAAACAGAAGGTAGCTTCTATTTTCTTAATGTCATTCGTATCGTATGCATATGCTTCGGCATTCGTCCGATATCCATCGGTTTGGAAGTAAATAGAGATATTATTACCGTCTCTTTTATTACTAACTAACATTTGAATGGGACGAAAACTGTTTAAGGCCCGGCGCCCATTATCGGTATCAGCAAGGAAAGGGATCTTCGGCATCCCTACATGCAAGCGCACACTGTCGGAAACTATGCTTTGGCATGCTGTAACGTTCTTAAGGATGACGGAGGCGTCCTTAAGCATGACGCACCGTTCTGAAGATTGCCGAAGCGTCTCAATATCGTATTTCTCTTCAAAACAGTCTGCAGGGCCAACTACCCCCGAGTGTTGCCTCGGCGCCGCTGCGCCGGTGACGCGGCGGGCGGGGCGGCGCGGCGTACCGATGGATGCCGAAGTATCCCGAAGCATCCTCAAGGCTGCCGATGGAGCAGCCTCAAGCATACCGAAGCGGTATTTTTGTTACTACGACCTATCATGGAAATTTCTACTTTATAGCCATGACGTTAATGTATATTGCTTTTTGCCACCTAAAATCCTCAGCCGTGCCGATACCGATAATGGGCGCCGCCGGGCCTAAGTCGCAGGCACGACAGACAATTATAATTTCACAGCTCCATAGAGCTACACACCGAAATAAAAAAGCAACAATAAAGTACGTAGTTCTAAATTCATGTTAAATTTTAGTTTTTAGAAGAAATAGAAGCGCTGTAAGTCGGTATATGTAACTATAAATATTGGATTGAATCAGGCGTAACCTGGCGAAAGTCCATGACAAAGCAATGGTAAGTATGAAGTTCAAACTTTTTCAAATAATAGCATTATTTTCACTAAAATAGAAGACATTAAAACGTCGACATATGTTTCACCTCTCACACGAGCCATTCTCAAGACTGTCTCAGAGAGAACAGTAAAATATGAAGCAAGATCATAGTTGTTTTTAAGGTATGAACATGTAAATATCGCTAGGGCGATGTAGGATGTTGTGTGATGGATGAAAACAACAACCGGGGGTAGAAATATTAAGTGAGGCTAATAAATTCAAAATAGGTATTTTTAAGACAAAAATCAACTTTTTAATTCGCAGAAAACATAGTGTAACACACACAAACCAACAAAAACTACTGTGGCTGTCCATTCACGAACAAATTAAGCAAAGGAGATGCATGAAAGTCAGTCTGTTCATTGAGTAAGGTATCCACGTCCCGCCTAACTATTTCTAGACGCTCCCAGACACATAACTTGAACCCCTTCTAACACAACCTCAAAATCTTAAAGATGTTATCATTGTTCAAGGTATGACCTGTATCAAGAAGATGCCTAGTGAAGTGGGACTTCTCCGGACAACCGTTACGGAAGGCCGACAAATGTTCCCTGTATCTGACTTCAAAGGACCTGCCAGTCTGACCCACATACTGCATATTACAACCGTCACCATGTAACAAATAAACTCCTGACTTCCATGAAACAGAAACCATCTTGTATACTTGCATACATACTGCATTCCATAGCCTATTGAGTAGGATGTTGGTAGTGCCGTTGAGTCAGCAGTCATATGATAACGAGCTGAATATAATTTGTCATGTTGCGCACTCCAATGGTTATAACGTGGGTATGGTGTACTCAATGCTAAATAAACAACGTAAACAGATTAGTTTTCGTTTATTACATCTATCTACTGAACCTGTCAGGAAGTACACTGCGTGCTTGCCGTTTGTGGGTTCCGTATCGTTGAGTGTTGCCAAGATCCTGAGGGAAAACAATATATTTACGACCTTTAGAACCCAGAACACCTTTAGGGAGTTATGTAATGGTAAAGACTTAGTTTCTGTTTCATGGAAGTCAGGAGTTTATTTGTTACATTGTGACGGTTGTAATATGCAGTAAGGTAAACGCTCATATTCCCGTTAACGTCCCAGTAACCGATAACTTGACTCTTTTTCTATTTTCACAGCTTTCTACTAAAAATAAATTGTATTTTGTGTATTGCAACATATTTTTAGTAACATTTTAAATCATAATAGTGACAACACTGCCTTACAAGTCTTAGGGGAACGGTAGCATTTGAATTTTGAAAATTGCGAGGTTTAGATGCTGAACTACGGAGCTGTCACGCCGTAGGATATTGCTCCCCGTGCCGTAACGGTTTGATTTAGATAAAGGAACTCTTTTTTATTAAAACTTGAATAGAGTAACTATCAACGTAACCTGAAATATTCAGCGAATTCAGCTGTAAAGTAAATATTATTGCATTTTACATCTATTGGTACTCACAAACCCCTAAGTGTCCCAATTCCCGTTAAAAAATCCCGGATATTGGTACACACATTAGTTTAGCACCAGAACCCGTTAATGTATCCTTAGTGCCTTGACTTAAGTCTCATTTTCCATTGATATAATAATTTCATTCATTTCCGGAGGTTAGGACCTAAAGTAGTAATAAAATGAAATAATTAAATATGTAATAAAACATCCCGACTGCACTTAACCAGATATTTAGCTACAACCAGGTGGGACCTAAATAGGGCACCAGTTCAAAACTAGATACAAAATGAGTTACGCCTGCTTATATATCTGGTTAAGTACAGTCTGGTTCTTTTAGTAATTATTTATTTTTATTTACAGCTTTTTAGTTTCAAAAACTTACTTACATACTTTTGTTATAAGTAAAATTTCTCACACCAAATTACATTGAACTTATGTATTTTGAAATCATCTTTAACAACTGTTCATTTGATACCCCACTTAACCCTCGAAGGATTGCGTTCTGTGGATTTGGGGTCACCAACCCACCGTGTTCAGGCCTCAATCATGGAAGTTGGAAGTCCTGCGGTACCCTCACCATACACACCGGTAATTGGCGGGGAGGGTACACTCCCTCATCAACTTACCGAAGCACCCGTGCCCAGTTTTCATATGCGACGCGCGATATCACTCTGTGTCACTTCTGAAGCCACTCCTTCATGACTGGTCTCACCGCCGCGGTGGTAGCGATTCTCCATATTGGTTGCTCAACGTACGAGCGGCGATGATCAGTTCCAACTTCGGTATGAAACGCTGAACCACGATTTCTCCCCGTCACGCTCCAACGCCTCCATGTGTCATTGAAACATTGATCGCAAGGGCCGTCATTTGCCCACGGAGGTATCCCGGCTAATAGACATGTAGCCTCTAGGGAGATCGTGCAGTACTCTCATATTGTTCTGACGGCCAAAGCCTTCAACGGGCTGTTTAGAACAGATACGTTGCTGGCCGTAAGTACCACTTCCGATACGAGAGCCCCATCCCAAATCCGGGCTTCGATTTAATATTTTAAGCCTATGTTTATTCGGTGTCTTGATATACGGCTTCCGTATTTTTAAATGATATTTCAGACAATTATTGATTCAGATTTTTTATAATTATTTATTACCAATACGCATTCTGACAATCCTAGTAAGAAATACCTATTAGGATTAAGAATATAGTGTACATGACAATTCTAATTTACGTAGTTTTGAACCACTCCACAAATACAGTATCCAGTGAATTGAGATCAAGGCCAGACGATGCCATTCTTCCGCTAAGGTGCAGCCTGGCAAATTTTCCCGTAACAGTGGTTGCGTCGGTGGGTGCTTAGTCTGGCTGGAAAATCTGTTCTTTTTTTGTGAAAAGTATTAGATAGTGGTTTAACTACAGTCTCTTAATTAAGTCAGTTTCATATTTTTTTTCTGTCACTTTGACACCTTATTAGCAAAAATGGAGCGAAGTGACATCTTTGTACGAAACCTCCCATCATACCATCCACTCGTTGTATGAAACGCGGCACGTGCTGTAGCAGGAACAGATTTGCTGCTTTTGGCATAAACTTTATTATTTTGCTAGTTAATAAACTTTTCTTCGACCGTTAAGATTTGTTCATCGGTAAATAATATCTTTTTCGCATCGTGTCTCATACATAAGCATCGTCGGACAACGTTCGCGGCGTAAGTTGCGAAGAAAGATATAGTAAATTAATTTTGAAATAGTTGTTTATGAATCTGTCACATAAATATGGTTATAGAGTAGTCCTACAATTATTCTAATATCCAGCTATGTGCAGTTTCATACACTACTTTATCTAAACTCATGCGTTTGGGCTATTTTGAAGAATACACATGGAAGCAAACTTACTTGCATACAATATTCTACTTTCATTGTTTTTATTCTTAAAACTTGACCGGCTCCGCCTTACAGCTTTATTTTTATTTTTTTTTATTTTTTATTTTTTATATTTGGTTCGCCAAATTGACGCCGCCCGCCTGGTGGTAAGTCGTGACGACGTCTAGCGATTGTGGGCCACTCTCACAGCACACATTACTATTGAGAGTGGCCCTCAACTTGACGACCTACTGATGTGCCTCTTCACGCTCCGCTTAAAGAACCCAGGATTATATGTGGGAGGAAACACGTGCACAGGCAGGGCGTTCCAGGCCACTAACGTTCGGCAGAGAAACGAACGTTTAAAACGTTCGGTTCTCGCGAACATGCTATCCACTGTGTGGGGGTGGCATCTCTGCCCGGCACGAGTCGTTCGGGATCGGAAGGAAGAGGGTGGGATCAGATTGAAGAGCTCTTCAGAACACTCGCCGTGGTAAATACGGTAGAATGCGGCCAAGGAAGCTATTGTTCGGCGCTGAACTAGCGGCTCAAGGCTTCCCGTTACCTCCGGACAATCTATAATACGGATAGCCCGTCGCTGCATAGCGTCGAGAGCGTCCAGCAGATACTTTGCGGAGCCGTCCCAGAGTTGAGAGCAGTATTCGACGCAGGGTCTAATCTGCGTCTTGTACAACAGACACCTCTGGTCCGGTGTAAAGAATCTCGTTACCTTATTCAGTATTCCTAGTTTCCGCGAAGCTAGCCCTATACATCTTTCGATGTAGTTTTTATTATTGAGCTCTCGACGAACGTCTATGCCAAGGATATCAAGGTTGTCCTTCATTGGTAATAATGCATTCTGAAGAGAGGGTAGGGGAAGGAAAGGGGATTTCTTCGCAGTAAATGCACACGCCTGTGTTTTGCGGGCATTAAACTCGACCAGGTTCTCGGTACCCCATTGAGAGATACTGTCGAGGTTACGGTCGAGATCAGCCACGAGTCGTCGTCTCTCATCCTCAATCTCAGATCGCCCCGCCGTCGGACGAACCGAGTAACTCCCGTGCAGTGTGCTGTCATCTGCATAGCAATGAATGTTCCCGAGGGATAGCATATCATTGATATGCAGAAGAAAGAGAGTTGGTGATAGCACGGACCCCTGCGCTACCCCGGCATTCACTTGCAAGAAGCGAGAAGCCTGGCCATCGCAGAGGACCCGCACTCGGCGCTCGTTTAAAAAGCTGGCAATCCAGCTGCACAGTTGAGGAGGTAGACCATATGCCGGAAGCTTGGAAAGGAGCGAAGCATGCCAGACCCTATCAAAGGCTTTGGCGATGTCCAGGCTAATAGCGAAGGACTCGCCGTGCCTTTCCATAGCCCCACCCCAGACATGCGTTACGAATGCCAGAAGATCACCCGTTGATCGCTTTGGCCTGAAGCCGTATTGTCGATCATTGATTAGCGAGCGATCCTCTAGGAATTGCATGAGCTGCTTATTTATAAGGAGCTCAAGCACCTTGCAAATTACTGAGGTGACAGCTATGGGTCGATAGTTGCCTGGATCGGACCGATCCCCTTTCTTGGGGATCGGTTGTACGTTCGCCTCCTTCCAGACCTCCGGCACGAGCCCTGAAGAGTATGACAGGCGGTACAGACGCGTTAATACTGGAGACAACTCAGCTGCACATTTTCGTAGCACCACCGCCGGAATGCCGTCAGGGCCACTGGCTTTCCGCGTGTCGAGTGACCGCAGCACTGCCCGTACATCACATTGCCTGATAACAATATCAGGCATTGTGTGGCCACAGTTGGCGATGGCGGGGGGCTGCAGGCCACGGTATTCGACCCGGGAATTAGCCGCAAAGAGGTCTGCGAGCATATCCGCTTTCTCTTGGGCTTTGTGAGCCAGTGTTCCATCTGGGTAACGCAGCGGTGGCAGCGAGGGCTGACAAAAGTTAGATTGCACGGCTTTGGCCAGTTGCCAGAATCCACGGCTGCCCGTGGGATGGGAAGTGAGCTCCTGACCAAGCCGCGCGACGCGCTGGGCATCCGCTCCCTTAAAGGCCCTCTTACTCGACTTTGTGGCCCGGTTGTACGCTGCTTTGAGGTGGCCCACGTTTGGGTCGCGCACAGCCAGGGCCCTGATCCAGGCGCGATATGCCGACTGTTTTTGTCGAACAGCTTTGGCACAATCTCGCCCGAACCAGGGACGGGCTCTGCGGATACTGGCGACATCAGTGAAAGGGATGTAATAATCCATCCCTAAACTGATCTCGCCAGCAATAGCAGAAGCACTATCCGAAGGAGCCTTTCCTACAAAGCAGCGCTGGCTCCAGGGGACGGACGCGTAATAATCGCGTAGACCGTCCCAATCCGCTGACGAGTAGTGCCATAGTCGTCGTGACGTTTGTACAGGACGTGCAGGAGGTGACACCTTCATGCCAGCGTGAACAACACAGTGGTCGGAACTACCCAGTGGGGCTCCTACCGAAACACTGTACTGGGCTGGGCGACTCGTCAGCAGTAGATCCAGCAGAGCGGGCGCGTGATCTGACCTGTCTGGTATCCGGGTGATCCCGCATACCATCTGGGTCAGACCGTGGGAGAGAGCGAACGCATGGGCGGCTCTACCCGCATGATCAGTTTTGAGGGACCCCAGCCATTCAATGTGATGGCCATTGAAGTCCCCCAGAAATACTAGGTCAGCGTTCGGGAACCGCACCTACGCTTCATCAGCTGTCTCGCTGAGGTACTGGAAGAGCTTTGTTGTCTCAGAATCCCCTGTGTGGGATCGGTAGACGCACACGTAGATCTGGCTCATAGAGCCATGGTCTACGTGCAGCCAAAGGACGGAATTGGAGGGGTTCTCTAGGCAGCGCAACCGGCGGCAGCAAACATCCGCCCTAACGAACACGCACACCCCGGCTTTGTCTCGAAATTGTTCCTCGATGACATAGCCGGGGTAACACAGGTAAGACGTGTCGTCAGGGCGGCGTATTTGTGTCTCCGTGAGGAACATCACAGCGGGCCGTGCCGTCTCAAGGTGGTGGTGGACGGTATCGAGGTTCGCATGGAGTCTACGGACGTTAGTGAACTCCATCTCGAAATGTGAAGTTGTGGGGTTTCCTAGGGCCGCTGCGTAACGTTTATTTCTTTTTTGTTGCACTGCCATTGTAGATTTTGAAGAAGAAGCGTGAAGACAGGGCGACATTTGGTGCAGCAGTAAGTGACAAAGCGCAGGGGCTAGCTTTGTCTAGAACCGTGTGGTTAGGTCGGAGCCGACTCGCCGGACGGAAGGGCTCCCAAACCCCCCTGATGCAAGGCCGCCGCTACCCCACACCGGATACCACCCGGAGCGGCGATCCCACATCAGGATTATGCGCAACATGTGGGGCAGCCTCCTGGGGTGGTTGGCCCCAGGCGGGCCCCATGACTGTGTTGCGAGCGGCCGCGGCAACGCCGTTGCTAAGGGTCTCCCTGGCCGGCGAATCGACCCACACCACCCACACTAAACTCCGTTTCGCCCCCACTGGTCCCATGCCTACTGCACCATACATCGCTCCGGGCCCGGCGGTGCAGCTGCTGAACCCCTAACGCAACCCAGCCTGGGCTGGGTTACTTGGGGGGCTTTAGCACAGCTGCACGGTGGTACCCCTCCGGACCAACACTGTTGTACCACCTGGTACCCACGTAGGGGCCGAAGCCACTCCATAGGTACCGTAAATTAACGAGCCTCGTCCGTTTATCAGCAGGTGCGCCACTAGCAGGTGAGGTCGCTGGGGCCCTAAAGATGTTGGTAGAGCCCCTTTGCACCCATATATTTATCAAAGAAGTTCTACACTATTCACTGGATATTATTATTATGTATTCCTTAAACTGATACTATGTATTACTAGTTCCACCAAGTATAAACACTGAATACCATTATTTATTTCTTTGACATGAATCAGAGTGGTCGTGGTTGCCGATGGACTAGGATGCCCCGTCACTTCCCTCGGTCAGGGCGGCTGCACTTCTGTCTTTGACTTACACTGCGAGCACATTCCACCTCGGTTGACTGCGTAGTGGATCTGATCCAGCAGTATGGGGACCGACCCCATGGTCTTGTGTCCACCACGCGCCTTTGCACGACCAACCTCTCCATTAAGATATTCATTCTAGTGATGTGTCCAAAAAACTTTAATACTCGCAGCTGCACAGTCGACGATAATCTATTTTTCTATCCGAAGCTCATTGAGGATAGACTTATTGGTGCGGAACACAGTCCAGGGTATTCTTAGCATACATCTCCAGTACTACATCTCTAATGCATCTATTTTGAGGTGATCGTGTTTTCTAAGTGACCAGGTTTACGGTTTGATTAAGAAAAACTCTTCAAAGAAATTGTACCAAAAAGTTTATTGCAAGTAGATTTTTATCCCCCGCTGCTGCTCCTGCTGCCTCTTTACATCCCTCCAGACGGGAGGGATGGGAAGTAGTGGGTGCCAAAAAGCAGCGCAAGAGGGCCAAAAAGAAAGCGGCCAGAGCCGCCGCGGCGAAGGCGCCGAAGAGGCCCCGCCCTCCTCGCTCCACCGCCGTCGTCCTGACCGTGACGCCGGCAGGTGTGGAGAAGGGTGTGGGGTACGCCGATGTCCTGAGGCAGGTTAAAGCCCCAGTGAACCTCTCGGTCCTCGATATTCAGGGGGGGCTCCGGTGTAAAAACACCCGCACCGGTGCTCGCCTCCTCGAGGTCTCCGGCGCCTCCAGCGGTCCCAAAGCGGACGCCCTAGCGGCTCAACTTAGGGTCGCGCTGGACGCAGAAGCCGTCCGCGTCACCAGACCTACCAAATGCGCCGCATTGCGCATCACGGGTCTGGATGACGCGGCCACGACGGAGGAAGTAATCTCCGCCGTCGTGGAGGCGGGCGGCTGCCCCCATGACCAGGTGAAAACTGGAGATATCTCCGTCGGCTCCACCGGTCATGGGATGACAGTCGTCCAGTGCCCCGTCGCGGCGGCACTTAAATTGGCGGACGGACGAAGCCTCCTTGTAGGGGGCTTCCTAAAGGCGCAGGTGCACCTCCTTCGTGCCCGGGAAACCAGGTGTTTCCGGTGCATGGTGGTGGGGCACGTCCGAGTGCAGTGCACAGCGGAAGACACCGTGGGCGATCGGTGCTTCCGCTGCAGCCGGCCCGGTCATAAGGCCAATGGCTGTGAGGCCCCGCCTCGCTGTTATAGATGCGAGGCGGAGGGCAAAACGGCGGACCTGCCGTGTGTCGGCAGCCGTACCTGCGCCGCCTCGAGGCCTAAACCTCGTCCGTCCGCTGTAGGCAGCGGGGGAGCCGCTTCTGCGCGGCCAGGTTCGCAGTGGGATGCTGACATGGACGTACATTAATGTGCGCCCATGTCCGCATCCTGCAGGTGAACTTGAACCACTGCCGCGCTGCTCAGGATCTTCTGTACCAGAGCATCGCGCAGTGGTCCATTAACTTGGCCGTGGTCGCCGAGCCGTATTATGTCCACCCGGGAAGCCCGGTGGACCAGGACGGCTCGGCCTGTTGCATTTTTGGGGGTTCCGCCGTGGACACCTCGCGCCTTGCATTGATTGCAAGCGGCCGGGGGTGTGTTGCGGCGGAATTTGAAGGGTTTGCGGTCGTGTCGGCCTACATCTCGCTGAACATTGACGAGTCTCAGTTTGAGCTATGGCTCACTGAGCTCGACGTCGTCTTCGCTGCGTGCCGTCCTCGCCCTGTCCTGCTCCTGGGAGACTTCAACGCCTGGAGTACTGCGTGGGGCTCCCGGGAAACTAGGGGCAAGGGGAGGCTTTTGGAGGACTTCACCAGAACACGTGGTCTGGAGGTCCTCAACCGGGGGAATATCGCCACCTGTCGGTGGCGGGGGGGGGGATCGATAACGTTCGCTTCCCCTGACCTCGCCCGCCGTATTACAGGCTGGCGCGTGGAGGGGGGTGAGGAGACGCACTCGGATCATCGGTACATCCGGTTCGATGTCGTCCCCCCACCTGACCTCCCACAGCCGGTTGCAAATCCCCCGGATCTGCGTTGGGCACTTCACCATCTGGATCGGGAGGCTCTCCTGGAGGCATCCATCGTGCAGGCCTGGATTCCGGCGCCGGACCGGCTTGCCGATGTGGATGCCGAGGCGGAGTGGTTCAGGAGAGCCATGTCGCAAATCTGCGATGCGGCGATGCCTAGGGTTACACCCAGACCGGCCAGGAAGCAGGTGTACTGGTGGTCGCCGGAGATTGCAGAGCTGCGCGCAGCATGCATCTCCGCCCGCCGCCGGTACACCAGGTTTCGCCGAAGGCGTCGCCGCCCAGACGACGCGGCAGCCCGAGAGGCGGAGCTTTTTCAGGCATACAGGGAGGCTAAAGGTAATCTCCAGGAGACGATAAAGCGGGCCAAGACGGCGGCCCGCGAGGAGCTCCTGGAGACCCTGCAGCAGAACCCATGGGGGCGCCCGTACCTACAGGTCAGGGAAACTCCGACCTAGGGCGCCCCCACTGACCCATAGTCTCCAGCCGCAGCAGCTGGAGCGGGTCATGGGCTCCCTGTTTCCGACGAGCGCGGAGGAGCACGTCCCTCCGCGCATGGCTCCGTCTCTGCCCGACGCGGATAGCACCAGCGAAGACGACGTACCCGAAGTCAGCGTGGGGGAGCTAGGTGCGGCAGTACTCCGGCTTAAACGCCGGAAAATCACTGCCCCCGGACCCGACGGCATTCCTGGCCGTGCATGGGTCCTGGCCCTCGAAGAACTCGGGCCTTGACTGATGGGGCTCTTTAGCGCATGCCTCGAAAGGGGCCAGTTTCCCAAGGTGTGGAGGACGGGGATACTGGTCCTGATCCGTAAGGCGGGGCGGCCGGTGGACTCACCGTCCGGCGGCCGATCGTGTTGCTCGACGAGGTGTGTAAGCTCTTTGAGCGAATTATCGCGGAACGCCTCGTCAAGCATCTCACGAGTGTGGGGCCAGACCTGGCGGATAACCAGTTCGGTTTCCGTCGGGGACGCTCCACCGTGAGCGCGATCATGCGCGTGAAGAGCCTGACGGAGGAAGCAGTCTCGCAGGGCAAGGTGGTGGTGGCGGTGTCTCTTGACATCGCCAACGCGTTCAACACCTTGCCATGGAGCTGCGCTAGGGAGGCGCTCGTGTATCACGAAACGCCTCTCTACCTCCTTCGTATTGTCGGGGCCTATCTCTCGGAGAGGGCCATAGCTTTCCCCAGCTGGCTCGGGCCAGCTCGGCGAGATGTGTCGTGCGGTGTTCCACAGGGGTCGGTCCTGGGGCCGCTTCTGTGGAACATCGGCTACGACTGGGTGCTGCGGGTGCTGCGGGGTGCGTTGCCTAGGGGCGTCGGCGTAACGTGCTACGCCGACGATACCCTCGTCACTGCGCGGGGTGCACTCAAGGTCACGACGGGTGTTGCTCGAGTCGTGGGTCGGATACGGCAGCTGGGACTGGAGGTGGCCTTGCACAAGTCCGAGGTTCTGTGTTTTCACAGACCTCGGAACGGTCCACCCGAAGGTTCCAGCATAAATGTGGGAGGCGTTAGCATCGGCATCAAGCCCTCGATGAAGTACCTAGGGATCGTACTTGATAGCCGATGGAACTTCGGACCACATTTCCGAAGTTTGGTCCCCAAGGTGACGCAGGCATCGGCCGCGCTTTCGCGACTGATGCCCAACCTAAAGGGACCCAACGCTTCCTGCAGGAGACTGTACCTGGGGATCGTGCGGAGTATGGCCCTATACGGGGCTCCCGTATGGGCGGATAGGTTGGCGGTCAAGGGGAACGTGACTCTGTTAAACAGACCACTTCGAACCTTGGCCGTCAGAACCATACGGGGGTACCGCACGATCTCCGGAGAGGCTGCATGTCTCCTAGCCGGGACCCCTACATGGGACCTGGAAGCGAGAGCCCTTGCGTCATTGTTCCAATGGCGCAAGGAGGCGCTGGAGCGGGACCACAGGCCTGCGTCTCGAGAAATCGGGGACCAGCGGTCCCAACTCCGCCAGGATCTCATGGAGTTATGGAGGGTGCGACTTGAGCAACCCAAGTGGGGTACCACCATCATCGCGGCGGTGAGACCGATCATGGACGATTGGCTGCAGAGGCAGCATGGTGACCTCACGTACCGTGCGACGCAGATCGTTGCCGGGCATGGATGCTTCGGTAGCTATCTGTTTCGCATGCATCATGAGGTCACACCCCGGTGTCAACACTGCGAGGTTTCCGACGACGACACAGCACTCCACACCTTGGTGGATTGCTCAGCGTGGGCGAGCCAGCGCCGGGACCTCGTAGTCGGTCTGGGCGTGGATACCCTCTCGCTGGAGACCATGCTTCAAGCCATGGTCTCCAGCCGGAGTAGGTGGAACGCGGCCGTGTCCTTCTGCGAACATGCACGCGAAGGAGGTGGTCGGGAGGGAGAGGGAGCGTAGCCTCCCCGCCGAGTTCCGTAGTCGGCGGCCAGGGCGCCCCAGACTCCGCGACTACGCCCAAGACTATCGACCTCCATGATCGGGGCCTGAGGACGGCGGGATCGCCATCCGCCGTCCTTACAGAAGCAGGCTAGAAGGGTTGCGTGCTGCGGGGCCTTTGCCCCATAGCACGCAACCAGATTCACTCACTGACGCGGGATAAAACCCTTCCCCAACGACGCGGGATTCTCGTCCCGACCCAACACCCGAAGAGACCACAGAGATTTTCAAAGTCCGCCGGGTGCCACTGGACATACCCTCTGCTAGTAACCAGAGACGCCCGGCAACGGACGTTAGAGCGGCCGCGGCCTTGGGCCGCAGAATTAAAAAAAAAAAAAAAGTACATTTTTATCCAACTCTGTTGTAATAATTTAAAAAGTTACTTTACGAAACAGATTTGCAGAAAATCTCATACAAAATCTGTGTCAAAATAAATAATTATAGTACCAGTGTCATAACCATAGGACTTTCTCAACTTTCGAAATCATAATTTGAAGTTAATCATCATTCCAGTCTAACTGCGATTCGGCTGAACTTCGATATTTTCCGTGAAGCGACTGCCATCTGACCTTCACAACCCATGGGCGATATCGAAGTTCTGCAGTTAGACCGGTCGGATTTTTGATTTAGGGCTCCAACTACCCCTAACGACTGCCATAGATGTTAGTATGACAACCGGGACAGACGGCTTAACGTGCTCTCCGAGGCACGGAGGGGTCTCAATGTCTTAAGAAATGGTCACCCATCCTAAGACCGGCCTGAGTCGATGTTGCTTAACCTTTGCAATGTGTTAACATTGTCGGTTACCACTAGACCACGAGCCTACTTGAACATAATTTGAAGTTAATGACATCCCGAAATCTAAAATTCTTTGACTGGAAGTTTCCCGTAAATAGGTAGGTACAAAATCTTGGTCACATGCTGCAATGACATCTCATGTATAGCATCGTTTAAGCCATCTTTGGTATGGTAAAATGGTTTTCAAATTCTATTTTCCGTTTGAATATCCGTCGGTGTCCTTATAACGTATGTTAGCAAATGCCCCGATGTTCCGGTTACAGTGTCTTGATATCCCAGTCAAGAGCGTGACGTCACTGGCCAATTAAGGTTGTAGGCATGTCTATAACAGTGAATCCGCACCTGTCGAAGTTTAGCGAGACAATCGAACTGCAATCATTTTTATTTAGGTGTATGAATTGAATTTTATTTAATTTTTTTTTTATTTTTTTTATTTTTTTTTTACCCCACAGATTAAGAAAATAAATACATTAAACTTTTTATTTTAAAAATTATAATCTGAATTCGCGTAGGTACCCAAAACAGTTTTGTAACCAAAAGTATTATCTATAACTGATATGTCAAAATGATTAAAAACGGATTTTTAGTAAATAAAATGTTTTCTTTAAAAATAATACCTCTTAAATATAACATAGTTGTAAACACAGAAATGTAATGTAAAATTTATGTGAACCTTATTGCCCCGAAATAGAGTTCAAATTCGTAATTAAAAATAATGGATTTTGGGACAACTTAACTTACTGGTACATTTTTAACGGATACTGGTACAATGACCTCCTTTTCTGATTATTGCGAATTATTAAGTATTAATCTGTTTATTAACCAAAAATAAAACAAATGACAAGAAACTAGAATACATTACCTATCCAGTCATATTAATCTTGTTTTTGTGAATTCATTATAAATTATTAAAATAGGCAACTGAAGTCAGCGAAGTTCATAAATTAACGGTTATTGGGACGTTTACCTTATGTGGGTCAGACTGGCAGGTCCTTTGAAGTCACATACAGGGAACATTTGTCGGCCTTCCGTAACGGATGTCCGGAGAAGTCCCATTTCGCTAGGCATTCTTGATACAGGTCATACCTTGAACAATGATAGCACCTTTAAGATTTTGAGGTTGTGTGAGAAGGGGTTCAAGTTATGTGTCTGGGAGCGTCTAGAAATAGATAGGCGGGACGTCGATACCTTACTCAATGAATAGACTGACTTTCATGCGTCTCCTTTGCTTAATTTGTTCGAGAATGGACAGCCACAGTAGTTCATTCGTAAAGAAGTAAACACCAACATGTAACTACTTCGTGTAATTAATAAATTAATAATGGTTTCTCAGTTTGTATTCCGAGGTAAAGATAATATTCTGTGTTGATCTGAAATGTTTGCCACAATTGTGGCTTCATATTGTTATTTTTAAGTAACTTTATAAGTTAGTTCTTTGGATTGAAAGTATGTAAATGGTACTGTATAATAATTAGTAATTACATACTTACCTTGTATTAAAATTCTAATGAAAATTAAATCATCTTACGTTGGTTACCAGTGTTACCAACTACTGCAAGTCGGAGTTAGACGCCTGTGGTGCTTAGATTATAATATAAAAAACACTTATATTATGTATATTGGCCGCTTTACATACAATTCTTTAACTATTCGTCTTCGTTCTACTAGTCCGTATTGAAGCCGCTTTAGGCGCAGAGTCATTTGTTTCTGTTCCAGTAACCAAACATTAATGACACAATGTAAGTAATGCATCAGGTGCCCGAATTCGAGTAACCTCTTTCGTGCATCCGAATCAAACTAACGAACAAGTACCTAACCTGTAAGTAAATCCATAGGAATCTTAATTAAATTTAGTTTTCGTACTAATAAATCTTTACTAAAGAAAGTAATAACTTTGAGAAATTGTTATTTAATTATTCAAGAATCCAATTTGTATATTTATGAATGGGCTTAAAATAAATTGCGTAAGAATGGATTTCAAATGTTACATAATTTTTTTAATAATGTATTAGAATCGTAGGTTATGGATTGTTGTTTTTTGTGATTGGAATACACAAACCACCGGAGCCAAATTTATGCAGATCGAGAAATCCTAAAAGCTATATTTAATTTATCTTATTACTGTATTACTTTAATGTATTGCTCGGAAGTAAGAATTATATTAGTAGTCTGTTTTTTTACTTTTATGTCTGTACTTTTTGTAATTTTGGTTAGATTTACTGAGTGGTTATGATTTTTTTTGAAGTTTCCGGTAACGGCAATAAGCTTGCCCCCTCTTACCACGTAATAGGGGGCAAGCTAATTGCCGCTTATATACTTATTGACTAAATGACTCTCAAAATGTGGGTGTGTAATGCACCTCTGCCTACCTCTTCGGGAATATAGGCGTGATTTTGTATTTTCTTTATTTGGACATTTCAACAGTTACCCGTCGTAATTTAAAACATTGTCATTATCTCAATAAAATGTTAAATACTTGGGTAAACGTATTACTCTCGCCAATGTCTACGGATGTGGCAAGAATATAAAAAAGCAACTGTGCGTGAGTGAGAGATAATATTATGTACCTATGTAAGTACTGTTTAAAAAAAGTAGATACCTATTGTGTTAAAGATATCGGTAAAAAATTGATTGCATAATAATTTTATAGGAATGTACCAATTACTGGTTCGCGTTCAGTAATTTGCAGTTAAGTGAAACGTCAACGGTAGTAACTTGTCTCAGAGATAATGATTACCTTTCTTTATTTAGTCTCCGTCAAGTCCTTACTTAGATAAAATTATGGTCAAAAGCAAACCCCAGTGCAACTGGATATTTACATCAAAAACTTTAAAAATAATAAAGAAATTACATAGTTTCTTATAATCTTTATAAAAAAAGACTTATTCATTTGGGTATAAGCAGAAAGCTTGGAAATGTATAATGGGCAACCTTACGGCGATACAGAGACTTCATGTAGATCGTTTTCTTTGACTGCCTCGGTGGCGCATACTCATGCGACTGCCGTCCCTGAGGTCCCAGGTTCGATTCCGGGTCGAATCAAATTATTTGTGCGATCCACAAATGTTTGTTTCGGAGTTTTGGATATTTTCTATGTATAATATGTATGTATTTAAATATATATAAGCATGTTTATCAGTCGTCTAGATCCCATAGCACAAGCTTATATTAGCTTAATCTGGGCTAGATGACGTCGTGTGAGAATGTCCAAAAATATTTACATCTTTATTTATTTTTATTTATCTTGCTTTAAAATACTATACCACAGAATGAAATAGGTGATAGTACCTACCTACTTCGTAACTATATTAAACAGTAGACAATAGCAATAATTCTTGTATAAATAAACTAGTACGACCATCAAGTCATAAGGTGTTAAAAGAATCATAATGATCCACTGTCCGGAAGTTCGAGTTATAATAAATTAATTTTCCACAACTAACCGTCGGCATAACTTAACTCACTTAAAACTAACTTTCTATTTACACGTTTCGCAATGTTTTTGGAATCTGTTATGTGTTTTACTTATCATGTCTATACGTGATAGAATGTCCCTTCTGATATTTAATTAGCATAGTATGCCGTAAACAGATTAGGTACTAAAAAAAATATAAGTATAGGGTACTAAGAAACTTCTTTATGGGAATATCCAGGTCTTCGAAGTAAAGGCATACAAAGAGACACCAATTGGTTTATTGCTCAAATTGCTAATAGCTCGAGTTAGTGTCACAGAGGAAGTGTGAACTTTATATGAGCTTTGAAAACTGGTCAAGTGCGTGTCGGGCTCCGTATAGAATAAGGTTTCGAAGTCACGCATTACAGACTCTTTAAATCCTGAACTAACAGAGTTATCTGATCCAGAAGAATAATAAATAAACATTAAATACTTATTTTTATAGTCTGAAACACCCAGGACTTAAATTGGCTATGCTCTAGCGGCTGGCACGTAAGATTTTGTTGCCTTTCATCAATATGTCATCGCAAGGCATCGGGTTTCAAATTTTTCTTCAAAATTACAATATAGCTGCTATTTTTTATTAACTTAATTCGGTAATTTTGGATATAACCCATTATATTGTGCCCGGTGACGGCAATAGGCTATTACGTGGGACTAAAAATACTGGCAAATTGTGGGTGTGTAATGCACCTCTGCCTACCCCTTCGGGATATAGGCGTGATATGTGTGTGTGTGTGTGTGTGTGTATATACTTTTTTATATGGCGCCATGTAGCCCATACTAATACCATACCAGGCCTATGTCACTCGCCCAACAACCGCATAAAATACGTGACGTCAGCGACCACTTGAAGTTGTAAATCAGTAAGGGTTGTCTCTTGTTTGTGACACGGTATTGACCATAGAGTTGATATTGAGGCATTAACGTCATAATTATTGGTCAAATTATGCTGGTATATATTTTACTTTACTGGACGTTCGAATAATGTTCTCTGTAAACAAAAGAATGTGCTTTAATTAACGTTGGAGTGCAAGTTCTGTATGTAAGTACTATTCTCTATTCTGTGCTAATATTTATAAGCTTGTATTATGGGCTCTATAATTTATAAAAATAATATATAATATAATATAATCTAAAAACTACTAATATACTTCTAAATACAAATATACATAATTGTATAGATGAATTACAACCTGATACAGAACAAACGATCGTGCGACGTGTTCACTACACAAAGTTTTGTGCTGGGTGGGATTCGACCGCACTACATCCGAGTCCAAGAAAATAAAAATATTTCAAGGTTCGGTTACAGAATACTGTCATCACAATACATGATAAAAACATTTGAGGCAGATATAGAAGTCTAGACAGTGATCCAAATATGGCCCACACATCATGGCAAAAGTAAAACATAAAGTATAATTAACTCACCTGCATAATTAAAATTAAAGAAAAACAAGGAAATTAAGTAAAACCTAAGGAAAAGCACTTATGATACGCGATACGACTATCTTGTAATGGGAAATCCACAGTGAAATACATCCACATCCAATTATTAGCTTTAGGCAGTGTCACTAACCACGGAACCACATACGAGTAGGTTGCTAAAAGAAGAAACTTAAAAAATATTCCCAATATTATTTGTCTAGATCTTACTTGAGCTACAAAATATTAACTACTATTAAATATTAAATAGTAACTACTACATGCTTATTAATCTACACTAGCAATTGTTTGTCAATATGAATATATTGACAAACAATTGCTAGTACAATATTAAAAATAGTACTTAAAAGCAATTCAAATTCAAAAATTCTTACGTAAATTACGTTAACTATAATTCTGATGTGGATAATATAAATCCCGCATATCACCTTTCATCGTTACATAAAATCACTAATATGACATCCAAGAGTTACATCACTAGTACCTATTGGTTTTGGTTTTGGTACAGCCGGTCAGCCACCCAGTCGCGTTCCGTACCACGCAGAGGCATGACGCGCGAGTGAAATACGATTTTGCAAAACACTTTGACGCTTTCTGTCGGCGGGAAATTTATGTCAAATTTGTAAGAGTGAAACGTGATTGTGTTATCTCAATTTATCTCTATTGGATTTGATAAACAATTTGTGGTAAGATTTTGAAATTTAAATTTATTTTAAGTACTTACGTAAAATATAATACACATCAAGTTTAAAAAATATGCGGAATTATTATAGTAGAAAGTTATTTGCATTAGAAAATTATAAAAATTAGTTTCATAATTAATTACAATTTTATAGTATAAAAAATCATAAACATTAACACAATGAAAGGTCGTTAGGAAGAAAAAGCTTATCCACTTTAGGAAGAAAAAGCTTATCCACTTTAGGAAGAAAAAGCTTATCCACTTACTGCATACAATATTTTGCATAGATTTCTTTGTTTTCGCATTCCTTGCAATAAATTAATTACCTTTGCAATTATTGTATTAGTTACAGTTACTTAGTGCTGCAGCTGTATTTAATTGTTTTTCACTTAACCATGTAGAAATAAAAGTTAGAAATGTTGATAATTTACTTAGTTAAGTACAACTTAATCGCAAAATTGACACACAGACATAGTCACGATGTGTTTAGAGAAATTTAAAGTCAACGTAGTAATAATAATGTATCTGCATCGTACATTTAGCTGCGCCGGCGCCGATGCAGACGTCAAACGTAATAACGTGTTCGCGGTAACTGTACTATTATATCTTAATTTAATTCTGCTAAAATTTTCACTCCAGTTATAATAAAATTGTTCACCTACATTCACATGTGAACAATAATTATACACTAACACTTTTGAACCTTATAAAACAGTAATTAAAGGGGCCATTGTGTCATTATCCTCAGGATATATCAGGTCCTTACTATACATACATTAAGTCATGCCTTCTTCCCGTTGGTGGAAGGTAGGCATTCGGATATCCAATTGCTACGATTTCAGCATATTTCATTCTCTTCTTCAACTTTCATTAGGTTTTCACGCAAACTCCCTAGTTTGGAGTATTCTTAACATTTCCGTTTTTCAAGTCATCTGATTCTGTTAGTTGCAATAACTAAGCTTGACAATAGTTTTATCGTGATTATATTAAAGGTCATCATCATCAGCATCTCACCGCATTTGACACCTACTGCTGGCCACAGGCTTCCTATTATAAAACTCGATCTCCGTATTGTCCGTTCTTGGCGATTGATTAAATACAGTTAAGAATACTCCGACGTGGGATGAAACCCTACCCCAACGACGCGGGATTCTCATCCCGACCAAATCCCTGAAGAGGCCACACAGGTGGCCAAAGTCCGCCGGGCACCACTGGAAATACCTTCCGGTGCATACCAGAGACGCCCGGCAATGGCCGTAAGAGAGGCCGCAATTGCACGGACTTAAAAGAAAAATGCTAAGAATACTGATGTACACATTATTATATTCTACAATCTACCTAAGTATTAGTTACTGTAATTGCATGACACTACGCGACCACCAGGAAGGTGCAAGATGTTTGGTACCAAAAGTGCATTATTTTACGAATAAGTTAGTGCATTAAGCCTAAAAGTCAATCCAAAAATCATTACAAACCTTCGTTCTATCATTCATTTATTGTTACTAAAACAGTAAGGTACAGTATACGAGCGCTGAGTACGAGATTTTCATCTACACAGTTGAACCAACTTATATTATAACAATTTAAAAATCTTATGAATTAAAAACTTGAGTTTCATTTTTATATAAATGCTCAAACTTATTTCATTAATATTTATCTATTTATTTGTTTTAGGAAGGCTTACAGACTAATAAAAAGTAATGGATTACAATATGTTTAACAATATTGCTGATTACAAGCCTACAAATACAATTATTACTAGCATAACAGTGCAATAGTAGAATAAAACGAGTGCTTCTCTAACTGAGTTCACTGACAGCGGCCATTGTCTCGCCAAAGAACTTGTCACCCATGCGTCGTTTATTTATGCTGGGCCTTGTACAGAACAGATCTATATCTAATGGTATCGAGACTTCATTAAACTCTCTCGCGAGTCGAGTCCCAAATCCATTTTTAATATACTCGTAATCAGTAGCAGCTGCAGGAACATTTAACAATGGCCGCTGCCTCAAGCCCAGCTGGTGCGTGGAGAGGCCTATATTAGAGAGGAGTTCCGGGCAGTCTATAAAGCCGTTTACAATACCAGCCAAGTAACAGACGTCGCTCACATTACGCCTGTATTCAAGAGGAAGAAAATGAAACCGTTTACATCTATCTGTATAGTCCGTCAAAACTGTCCAGCCTTAAAATCCAAGTAGCGCCAGAATCTACCTTGTACCTTTTCTATACGAGAGATATAAGTGTCATAATGCGGGTTCCACACCTGTGATGCCTACTCGAGGTGGCTCCGGACATATGAACAGTAAAGAATTTTAACGGGTTTCAGAGATCGAAAGCAGGCCGAGGCTCTCATGATGAAGCCCATGGATTTCAGTGCCCTATTCACAATGTAGTTGATGTGCCCGTCATACATAAGCTTACTGTCTTGGATCACTCCCAGGTCACGAATGTGATCCACTCTTTTAATGGTTTGGTTGTTTAATGTGTATTTGCTATCTACACTGTGAAGCTGTCGCGTAAAGGTAATGTAGCAACATTTTGAAATATTTAGCAGCAGCTTGTTGTGATAGCAGTATGCGACAAATCGGTCGAGATCTTCTTGCAGTAGAGTGGCATCATCTGGACTACTTATTACTTTTAAAATCTTCATGTCATCAGCATAATAACAATATATTTGAGTTAAGGAAACAGTTTTTGACATCCGCAATAAATATATTAAATAATAGAGGACCGAAGAGCGATCCCTGAGGTACACCAGAAGGTATTTCACACCATCCAGATGTGTATCCCTGCAAGACAACAGCCTGGGTACGATTTTCAATATAGCAGCAAAACCATCGATACAAGTCACCGTGAATACCGACCGCATACAACTTCTGCAAGAGCACTCCATGACTGATCCGATCGAAGCACTTGCTGTAATCTGTATAGATTACATCTACTTGTGCATTTTGCTCCATTTCTCTTAATATAAAATCGTTGGCTAGGATCAGATTGGAGGTAGTTGACCGTTTGCGAAGGAACCCATGCTGGTCGTCACCGAGACCATGCTGCACAGCAGCATAGACGGCATTGTAAGCTATACGCTCTAATACCTTCGCAAATAAGCAGAGCTTCGATATAGGACGATAATTCTCTACGTCAGATTTGTTACCTTTCTTCAGTACAGGCGTGACGAACGCAGACTTCCACACCTGAGGCACAATACCCTCAGTGAGAGATCGCTTAAAAAGTATGCAGATTGGCTCCACCAAAGAGTCAGCACAGTTCACAATAAAAACAGGAGATATCATGTCAGGACCACCTGACTTGCTCTGATCTAACATTTATATATATGACGTGGATATACTCTTAGAATAAAGACTATCAAATTGATTATTATAATATAAGTGAAAGACCGGGGTTTAATCGATTTTGCGTCATCAGGTCGTAAATTTGATGTCAACCAAGAAGATTATAATGTTTAGAATTATTAAATGAGGAGAAGTTCGTGTATGGAATAAAATTTAGCTAAATCATAAACTAGTGACACAGGTGGTCAGATCCCCTATTGGGCCATCATGAAGATGCACTGCAGTTGTTGGGACAAGGGATCTTTATGAACTCATTCCATTGGTTCATTATGCTATTTGAGCGGTCATCGTCATTTCAGCCTAGCACTGTCCATTTCTGATGTCCTAACTTGAACGGTACTTCGGGAGATAGTGGGGTCACGCTAAAACCTTACTGAATTATAAAAACCAATTATATAGACAAATACTACCCACATGAAATTGGTAATTTCAAAAACAAAGTATGAAACAAATGCAAAGCTTAACGACGCGTAAAACATCGTAATATTTTGTACTCTAATAATAAAACTCTTAAACCAACTGATGAAAGCGCAGTAATAATAACTCATTCACGAGATTAAATCTTGAGATTTATAGTAGCAAGGTGCAAGACATACCCGCCCATAGAACTGCCAACCATGACCTAAGAATAAATATTTCAAGTTGGATGCGCCTTAATTCTAATTCAGTACAGTTTTATAACAAAATAATTGTTGCGGTATCTACCGTATGATATTCATTAGTGGCGTATAGGTGCTACTGTGCTAGCAGGTTGTATTGTTATACCTCGTTTGGTACAAAACAGTTATTCTATAAAATTTAATGAGGATAAAGATATTTAAATGAAGTCTTACTAGACTGTTCGTCATGTTGATTGTGTAGAAGAAATAGTAAAGGTCTAACTGGTCATACCCTTAAATGGACTGACATAATAATGAGGAGTTCACGAAAGAATGTTAATAGCTTAAACCACTTCACAAAAATGCGCGGTGAACTCTTAAACTAGTAAAAACTAACAGTGAGTTCCGCTACCCAGACGGTGGTTATCCCAGATAGATGAAAATAAGTAGGGGGGGGGGGGGGAATAATCTCGAATGATGGTATTGAAGTTCGCGAGCTCTATTGCTCGACCAATGGGCGATTCTAAGTAATAGAGACTTAATCTTTGTCTAACTTTTATGCCACAAGAAAGAAAGCCGCCAGTTAAAGAGCGTTTAAAATGAACCACAGCTTGTGACCAATACTCGTATGTAATTATCACATCCCATTCGTCATACACTTTTCTCCTCGAGAGTCAATGGCACAAAACGCCCAATTAAAGTGAAAATAAAATTACGACATAAAGAAAACCACAAATAGGTAATTTATTCGTCGTTAGAATAGTTACATATCGTGGGCTGAACAAATTGCATAGTGTTAGTATATTATATGCAACTTTTGCGTAGTTATTAACTAACAGTTATACAGATATTTGAATTATTCATTCGCTTGCGCAACTGTCTAACTATTTTTAATTAACATAAAGTTATTTACGTGGTTTTCTTTGCATTTGTCTGACGTCTGCCGTTGGGTTCCGCATTCACATCTCTACTGTTCAACTATTTTGTTGCGGTTGTCTGTTCCTATACTTTCTATAGTGTGTATAATTGGAGACATTGCTTTATGATTGTAATGTGTGCATTGTGATACATTGGTATGTTTGTGGGTCAGATGAGAAAAATGCGTTATGTCATGTACCTACTTCGCTAATGCACGTAGTTTGTATACGTTTGTATACGGATACAGCTAATTTATTTATTTTTATTTTTTTTATTTTATAATTTTTGTACATATACACAAAAAAAACAAGAAACAGAAGTACAAAATAATAAAGTGAGCATAGTACAGGGGCACTAGGTACTTATTCCTAAAGGAATCTCTTCCAGCAGGCCTGACAGGAGAAGTAAGAGTGAAAAGGCTAAGTGTGTGCAGTGCAAGTAAATAAATAAACCTACATAAACTATGGGTTCTATAATATATACATAGATAAATATATACTGAGCTATATATACAATACTTACATATACTACCATATATAGCTAGGGTAAAGAGGACAGAGGTTTTGATTTATTGCGAGAACTCCATAAAAATCTATTCAGTACCTACCTTTGAAATTTGGCGGGTACATACAAATAGGTTAATCGAAGAAAGAAGAAGAATGACTTATGCCCTAGAGATGTTGATAGGGTTCTCTTAGCTATATATTTTGTAATAGAGTGTTAAAAGGAGGTTAATTAAAGCCTGTTAAATCCTACTGGCGATTAGGAGATAAATTATAAAACCAATCCCGTTACTAAAGGACAAGTGACTTTCTTAGAGTAAGTTTAATCGCTCATTTAATTTAGTACTCTATTATAAGTGACATGTTAAATATGTACTAGTAGTTAAATCAAATTCAAAAGGAAAATAATCTAATTGGAGGTTTGGAAAACTTCCGCTGTCATAAAGAGAAAATAAAATCTGTGTCTCTAAGGTGCTTAAAGTAGCCTAGACCGATGTTACGCCTCTGTGGCACAGTGGTATGTGTATGCAACGGCCGTCCCTGAGGTCCCTGATGCGATTCCCGTATATCACGAACCAAATAATTGTGTGATCCACAAATATTTAAAACTTGTTTCGGAGTTTAGGTATTTTCTATGTACATTTAGTATGTATTTAAAAATATATAAGTAAGTTTAGAAAAGGATAACACGTTTAGATAAGGATACTTATAGTTCTAAAGCTATTAATTAATTTAAAATTATTAATTAATAGCGAGAACAGCTTTCTCTCTGAGACAACCTTGAGAATGCCTCGTGTAGAGGTGAAACATATGTCGACGTTGCAATGTCTTCTATTTTAACGGAATAATGCTATTAATTAAAAATTTTAACATCATATTTACCATTGCTTTGTCATGGACTGTCGCCAGGTAACGCCTGATTCCATCCAATACATACTAAAGTATTTAGAAATATATAAGTAAGTTTAGAAAAGGATAACTCGACACGGCCCGCGTGGTATATGTAGGCTGAATTCCCCTCCTCTTCAGGGGAGGACTATGCCCAGTAGTGGGCGTCAAGTGGGCTGAGATGATGAGATCTATATTACATGGCCACAATATCTGTAGCCCTTGTTCTGGAGTTGAGATCGTAAAATGGCTAATGAGTAAGCCTTGAGAAGCAGTGAAGCAACGATGCGTAGGATAGCGTACGTCAAGTGGATGCAATACTTACTTGCTGATGTGGGCTGATGATGATGACTGTTCTACGTTATTACATTAGAGTTTTTATCAAGTGGATGTGTCAGTAATCATTTCCGCTACAGCTCAATGTGAGATACTTGAAACAGGGTCATATACGATTGGTTGCTCTGCCAATTCTTTTGTTTGGAATGAGTTCAGGTCAGGTGGAAGCTATTTTGGACGCACAAAAAGTATCGCTATTGGGTGTTAAGAGGCCCTATAAAGATCAGACAAACAGGCTCAAGTCATCTTGTGTGTGCTCCTGTTGACGAAACTCTGGCCAAAATACTCAAACAGCAATAGGGTCACCCGTTGCCATATGAGACCACAGTGACTGCTTCTAATTAACGTTTAAGGTCACCTCTTTGGGGTTAAAGACGTAATTAAGTGTGTGATCGTTTATTTATGTACAATACACAGAGAAAAATAAAACAATAAGAAGAGTATAAAGAGAACAGTGAGTAGTTAGTACAAGGGGACTACTTATTCCTAAAGGAATCTCTCCCAGCAGGCCAGATCGTTATCGTATCACTGATAATATTATGCCATTTTTGTACTGTATGATTCTATAGTACATAGTACTTCAATATACCAGCATGACTCTTGCAGCATGACTCTTTACTTTCCTGTTGAAAGTTACATGTTGCAAATAGTCATGTCGACCTTCAAGCCATGCACTTGCTGATTCATGGATGAGGCTCTTGCAAATATACCTTAAGTTTCGCTTATCATAGAGTGTGTATATAAAACGCCACACATTGTCTAAGGTAAGATATATTGGCCGTAAAATACCTATTCTATATTGAATATGTATTTTTAGTCCTGTTTGAACTGAATAGATTGTTGGTGGTACGAGTTCTGGATGATAGTACACAGGTTCTAATAGTATTGATTTTGTACTGTATATATTATTTTATTTATTTATGTACACACAGTATATACAATTTAGACATGTATATTGTCTACAGAGGTACCATTTATCTCTAAAGATATCTCTTCCAAAATATAATTCTTCTAAAATATATTGTGCGGTAACGTCAATAAGCTTGCCCCACATTACATGAGATCATCATAATTATTGGTAAAAGCGTAATTATTATGTAAGTAATATTTATGTACGAGCTTGTGATTATGCACTGATTCAATCACATTAAATGATTTCATGTAGATCCCAGATAACTTAACATTAATACGCAGACCTACTTTGCTATATTGAGATTATGTAAATCTAATTAACTCTCACTTCTCAATCAGATAATTATCCGGACTAATTCGGTCCGAAAAAAATATTCGCGAGCGGAGCCACACGTATAAACTAGTCTAACAATAATTTAATGATTAACCAAACTATAACCCTCAACTTGTAAGTGCATGTTGTAAATGTATGAGCGATGAGCCGCGGCGTGTAGTGTACCGGTGCGGGATCCGTTACAGTTGCGCGTCGGATTGCGCGTGCGCACCTCGGGTCACACCACACATCCAGCTAACACTATTGTATAAACTTACTTATTCTCTATCCTATCTATATACAGAAACAAATAATTTAAGCAAAAATACACGTCAAAAATTGGCAGCAACTGACTTCAAACTACCGAAATGGGACCAAATAGTTGTCGGGATGGAACCACTTGGGAAGTAGTAGCTTCCAATTAAAAAATAAAATTAAAATTACTAATTAATATATGCATTAACTTTAACAAAGGCATTATGACCCATGAACAAAAGACATCAACGCGCTGTGCTGTTTATAATAATAATAATCTATTTATTTCGAACATAAATATGTATGTTAGTAACAATTACCTTATAATCTAGTGTTAGTAATATACAGAGTACAAGATACAAAAAAATAGGCAAGATGGATACAGACTCATACCTTTATGGCATCGATCTGTATCCATATCTTGAGCAGCGGCGCAAATACGTTCAGGAGAGCGTTGGCGCTGCCGCGGAGGCGCACAAGGTGACGTGCAGCACTTGTCCACATTGTAGGTCGAGAACATGCCCGATGCGCTACACCGCCACGGCAGCCCCAACACTGCAATGAGCCCATTGTTGTATTGGACACGAAGGTCGCTGTATGCCCGCTGGGTGAAATTCACCCACAGACCGCAGCTGTAAAAAGATTGACAGTATGCCTTGAATATCGTAATGTTCATTCACTGCCTGCGAGCAGCCAGCGACCTCCGTCCCTGACCCAATGACCCATTATTATTTCCAACGGGGACGCCGGCAGCCGGACGGACGATCCACCCGCGACTCTTGCGGGCCATTTCGTCCATTTCCCCAATTCTCCCCTTGGGGAGATTGTGGTTGATCCAGCTCTCACGGCACCCCGTCGAATCTTCTTGTGTCCTTAATAAATCTAATTATCTGTTCCACCTTCAGATTGCTAATGTCTTCCTCGTATATTCTGTCCGACCCTAGGAGTTCCCATCTGAGCAATGAGTACATGGGACATTCAGCCAGCAGGTGGAAGCTTGTTTCATCGCTGTCCATGCACTCTAGGCATTTCGGGTCGGTTTTCACTCCTATCACTGTCAGGTGTCTATTTAGTCGACAGTGTCCTGTTATGACTTCTATGGCGAGTCTCATACTTCCTCTTGGGAGTTTCATGATATGACCCGTCGTTCTCTTATCCATGCCCTTGATGAAGATTTTCGACTGTCTCATTCCAGTCGAGGTCTTCCATCTTTGGTTGTTTTCTGTTTTTATTCTGTGGCTGATTACTCCTTTGGCGATTTTATGCACAATGGGCAACCGGGGTTCCGGTCCCACAAAGTTTACGTCAGCACCTTCTCTGGCTAGTTCATCGGTCCGCTCGTTGCCAGGGTTTCCCTCATGTCCGGGTACCCAGGCAATCGTTAGGTCGGTGTTCTCGGCCAATCTATCTAATGATTCCTTACATTCCTTGACTGTTGCTGATTTTGTCTCCACTTTGTCAAGCGCTTTCATGGCCGCCTGGCTATCGCTGTATATGGTCACCTTTCCCGTTATGGTCAGGTGTTCCATTATTTCAACGCATTCCTTTATGGCATATATCCTGAAAGACACTTACAAATCTTCCTAGGGGTATTGACCTGTCCATTTCAGTTCCGTCTTGGCATTTTATATGCACTCCGGATCCTGATAGATTGGTCAATTCCTTTCTTGAACCGTCGGTATAGCAGATAGTATCACTGGGATCTATCCGCCATTCTTCTCGTGTCCCTATATGTATTCTGTATTTTTTGTCAAAAGTTCTCACCTTCCTGATAAGGACTTTATTGGATAGGATCATTGACAATTTTTCTTCGTAGTTCTTGCTTATGCTTGCTTGACCTTTGTCCATGAAATTTCCAGTCCATAGGCCGATGCTTCTAAGTTTGAACCATTGTTCGGTGGCTCTTCTTTTTATTTCTAAGTCCAAGGGGTTCAGCCCTAATATGATCTCTAGCGCGGTTGTTGGTGTGGACCTCATCGCGCCTTTGTCTAGTTCTTTCTTGTTTTCACCTGTGGCAGCCTTGTGCCACCATACCAGGGCTCCATGCAGGATCCTTGGCAAAATTATTGCCTTGTATATCCATAGCACTACCGATGGTTTTATTCCCCAGGTTCTTCCTAAAGTCCTTTTACACTGCATCATTGCCATTTTAGCTTTAGTGCATGTGTTGCTAATATGAGTCTTGAAAGTTAGCTTGCTATCCAGGGTTACTCCTAGATATTTCACCTCCGTAACTTTTTCTAGGTCGTGATTATCTAGTCTCACTGGTTCATATGGTAGCACTTTCTATTTTTCTCATGTTGGTGAACAAAACTAATTTAGTTTTGTCGGGGTTCAGGTCAAGGCCTTTGCTCCTGCTCCATACTAACGCTTCTTTTAGCCCTCTGTTCATGATTTCGCACATGACGCTGAGGACTTTTCCTGTGATTAGGAGCACGCCGTCATCAGAGTAGACTTGCGTATATATGTGCATCCCGTTTATCTTCTTTACCCAATAACCCAAGTCGTGGTGTGCCATAGTGCACATAGTAATATTACAGATATGGTATATACGTAGGTCACACTATAAGATTTGCGTAACTTAAAAAAACAACATGTTAAAACCAAAATATTATGTTTATTGCTTTTCAAAATACTCTCCTTTACATTTTAAACATTTTTCATGCGATCGAACCATTTTTTAAAACAGGAGGACCACAGATCTGAAGGCATGTTTTCTACGTGCTGATTGAACGCTATCACTGCCTCTTTGGAGTTGGTAAAAGTGAAACCTCTCATCAAATCTTTGATTTTGGGGAAAATACAGAAATTACAGGGTGCTAGGTCGAGGCTATGCGCAGGATGGGTGACGAGTTGTACTTTTTCGGAAGCTAAAAATGACTTTTGTTTTGTTGGCCGTATGTGAAGAAGCGTTGTCATGATGTAGGAGAACGCGGCTCTTAGTTCGTCTTTCACGAACTTTTTCTAACACCCTGGGTAAAGAAATGGTAGAATACCATTCGGCATTAACACTCTTTTGATCTTCAAGTGGAATTGTACAGATGGGACCCGTAGCTGAGAAAAAAAAAACGCGATCATTTTTTTACCAACGTTTCTCACCTGCCTCACTTTTGTTGGCTTGTTCTCATTTTCAAACACCCATTCACAAGATTGCTGTGTTTTTTCGGGTTCAAAACAATAAATCCACGTTTCATCTCCTGTGACAATGTCATAAACAGCATTAGAATGTTCGTGGTCGTACTTCAGTAGCATCTGTGAGCACCATTCCACGCGAGCATTAATTAAGTTTCTGCGTCTGGCAACACTATGGAACAGTCGTAAAATTTTAGCTCCTATAAATTTATTAGTGAAATAAATACAAATTACATCAGATAAACTTTGGAAATGTATTCGGGATATTTACCATGTATTATTATTTTGTTGTCGAGTTTCCGATATTTCGGCACTATTGCAAGCGCCATGGTCACGGAGGAACTGTTCCTAAGTTAACTAACTGTTTCCAAAGTTTATAATAATAACGACCATGGCAGTTTAAATAACTATATACATCAGATAACTCCAATATCATTGCAATAGTAATGCAAAAATAATCATTTCAAAGAATTTTGTGTATATTAGTGTAAAAATAAGCTAAAAAGTGACGAATCAGCTGACCGTATTGTTCAATGTTATTTTACGTAAATACATAATGTTTCTCCTATAATAGGTAAAATTATTTTATTATACGTGTTTATTCATATACCCAACATTGAAAACAGGCGATCTATTTTCGTATGTACAGAAAAGTTTTGATTTTAATTTACCGGTACCTAACATAACCTCGAACTACCTACTTGTATTTTCTAAATTGCGTTTAATTGGACTTATTTGTCGAGAATATGAATACCCGTAGCCGTAGAGCTTTATCCCGCCAGCAGGAGGAGCCCAAACTTCAGCTGGTGTTGCAGGAACTTAAATCTAAAACAGAGCTCTGTTTACAATTAGAAAAAGAAAGAGAAGAAAATGAAAACTTGTTGATAGGTGCTTTAGACGATAGTAAAAAACTAAAATCTGAACTAGCTAGGCTTCATATTAGTTATGATGAAATTGTAATGCAGCGGAACCACCTTCAATCAATAGTAGATAGGTTTCAAGAGTGCAGTGACGAGTATGAAGGGACCTTGAGGAGGACTACCTTGCTGGAACAGGAGCTACGGGATGCCCAGGGGCACATCTTACACCTGGAGTCAGCTGCCGAGCAAGTCGTAGTCCAACAAACGGATAACCTTTATAACGAGCTAATGAGTGGTACTCCGCAGTTTGTTCCTTCTGCAACAGTTCCAAACCTGGACTTGTCTACTATAGATCTTACCAATGACAGTTCATACCAACTGGACAAGCCAGTTTATTTTTGCAGCAGGAATAAACTAAAAAAATACCTAAAAATAAAGAAATTCATTTTAAAATCAAAGAAACAATTAAAATATCATAGAATCTTAATCAAAAAGTGTAAAAATGTTAACTCTAGTTTAAAATTAAGAGAACAAGCTAAATTATCTATGTTAGAACTTAAACAAAGTCATTTAAAATATTACACTGACACACAACGCTTAGAGTCACAAATAAAAATTTGCAATTTGAATTAGAGTATGTAACTAAAAAATATGAATGGTCTCTAAAAGACTTTAATAAGTGTTCATCAAGTATAGATAAGGTACTCAAAACATCTAATTATAATACTGAGCGCCTTAATACATTTATAAATAACCACTCGTGCAACATCAACTGCACAAGTCCTCCTCAATCTTTGGAGCACCAGGCTTTCCTTACAACTTGCTCTCCTTCTACTTCATTAGTGTATGAATTGTGTGACAGTGTAAAAAGTAATAGTCATACTGGTTATACTAAACTAATTTTATTTAGTGATGATATTGGAACTGATTTTGGTTCTTTTCTGATACAACAATTTAATTCAAATTGTTATTCAATTATTAATAACTGTTATCCAGGTGCATCTTTAAATGAAATTATGCAAAAGATATTAGAATATAATTTTGACTCAAACAGTAAAATAATTATTTTCTGCTCAAACAGGGGTAAAATTAACAAAAATGAACTATCCCTATACTTTGACAAAATGCAAAACTTAAACGTTGAACATGTAGTAATGTTTACATTACCATATATAAAAGGTGTGCCAGACGTGGAAAATTCTCTTAGATATAAGATAAATTTACAACTCAATTTAACTAGCCAATATAATAATAAATTCCATGTAATTGACTTTAATTCTGTTTTTAAGAGGTAGGTAATTTTCTACCAAAGCATTATAAGAGACAAATAGCAAGTTTGCTATTCAATTATTTTTACACTTCAGCCAAGAACGTGGCTGACAAAACTGCTTTTATTGAGCAATGTAGATTTAGTGTTAAGACTTTGGAATCTGTTCCAAGTAATTTAAATTAAGTTCTACGACAACAGAGGCAATATTACCCTTTAGCAGACATAGTCAATTAATTGAATTAAATTTAGTTACAAATATTAATTATGTAAAAAAAACGCCCTCCAAATCAAACCAAATCAAACAATGTAAATTATATCGACATAGGGCATCAAAATATTGGTTGTTTAACACATGGCAAAGAGTTAGAGTTGGAACTGTTAATGAATTCAGATAATATTGATATTTTTTGTATTACAGAACATATGCGTAAGTCGAATGAGCTCATGTTCAATTTTAGTAATCACCGGGTTGGTAGTGCATTCTGCAGGGTGACCACAGTACGGGGGGGATCTTTGAATTTATTAAATAAAAAACTTAAATTTAAAGAACGGAAAGATATTGTGTCTCTTTCTGTAGAGTGTAAAGTCGAACTGTCTTGCGTGGAAATGGAGCAATTCATAGTAGTATGCGTGTATAAACCTGGAACCTCGCCCTTTTGCGAATTTGAGGAACTTATTGACAAAGTTCTATGTAAACTTGGAAAAACTAATAAGTACCTAATAGTTTGTGGTGATTTTAATGTCGATTTACTTGTAAATACGCCTATGAGTTATAATATTTTAAATTTATTTAAATCACACAATCTTACAAACTTATTTTTGGAGCCTACTAGATATTGTGCTACAATAGCCACTTGCCTGGATAATATATACAGCGATATGTTGCCAGAAAGTTAAAGTATTATAAAAAAGCTAGATTCAGACCATTGTGGGCAAATAGCATCTTTTAAAATCACTAAAGAAAAAGTTATAAAACGTAAAATATTATGTAGACCAATAACTGGTGACCGCTTGGAACGTATGAGGGTTGGACTTTGCAATAAAATTCCATTCTTAGACACTGGCTTAGATCCAAATGTAATGTATAAATTATTTTTTGATTCTTTTTACAACGAGTTCAACTCCATATTCAAGTCTAAAGAGGTCATGATTAGTGATAGTCCTACTTTCAGTGAATGGGCCACTGAGGGTGTACACAAAAGTAGACAAAAACTTTATGAACTATACTCAGAAAGACAGCTTAATAGATCAGTTGAATTTCTAGATTATGTTAAAACTTATTCAAAAAAGTTTAAAGCAGATTGTTTAGCAGCTAAATCAAAATATATAAGTGATAAAATTCTCAATAGTGCAGACAAAGTTAAATCTACTTGGAAAATTATAAACGCGGAAAGTGGTCAACAAAAATTAAAAAATAATTATTTTAAACTTAATATAAATGGTAAAATAACAACATCAGACTTCGAGGTCGCTAACGAATTTGAAATTTTTTTCTCCCGAATTCCTGTAGATTTGACAAAAACCCTAGGCTCTTCAACCCCCATTGCAGAATCTTTGTTAAAAGCAAACGTTCCTTGTTGTAACGTTATATTTAAATTCAGTAAAGTTAACATAAACACCATCTTAAAAACTTTTACATCTTTAAATATCAAGAAAACAGCTGACCTCTGGGGCATCTCTGTGTATGTAATAAATTCTTTTGTTGAAATGGTTGCTCCTGAACTAGTAATAATATTTAATAATTGTGTTGATAGTGGTGTGTTCCCTGATTTAATGAAATCTAGTAAATTAATTCCCCTGTTTAAATCGGGTAGTACTTCAGATCCGTCCAATTTCGGTCTCATTTCTGTACTACCTACATTTAGTAAAATATTTGAAAAAATTATGCTTAATCAAATGCAAAATCACTTTAACGTTAATAAACTATTACATACAAAACAATTCGGTTTCACTCGTGGTCGGTCCACCACTGATGCCGGAATTAAATTATTAGAGTGTATATACAGGGCCTGGGATGAGTCATATGATGCTTATGGTGTATTCTGTGACTTATCTAAGGCCTTCGATTGCGTTCAGCACCAGACTTTAATTAAGAAACTTGATCATTACGGAATCCGGGGGACGGCCTTGAATTTCGTCAATTCTTACTTAAGTGATAGGGTCCAGAAAGTAGTGATCAATGGTAAACAGTCACTTGGTTCTCCTGTAGCAGGGGGGGTACCGCAGGGTTCAATTTTGGGACCTTTTCTTTTTCTAGTATATATTAATGATCTCCCTCACCTCATAAGAGACGACCACGAGATAGTTTTGTTTGCTGATGACACTTCTTTAATATTTAAAGTTAAACGTGGACAGCGCGAACTTGACGATGTAAACATTGCCCTCTCTAGGATAGTCCACTGGTTTTGTGCTAATAATTTATTATTAAATGAAAATAAAACTAAATGTGTAAGATTCACCTTACCTAAGACTTGTTAAAACCAGTGTTAAGGTTAGGGATGATATAATAGAATTGGTCGATGACACTGTCTTTCTGGGCATAACGTTAGACTCCAAATTGCAATGGGGGCCTCATATCGGGAAAATTTCGGCCAGGCTTAGTTCAGCAGCATATGCTGTCAAAAAGATCCGACAACTTACAGACATTAAAACGGCGCGTCTTGTCTACTTCAGCTACTTCCACAGTATCATGACATATGGCATACTACTGTGGGGTAACGCTGCCGATATCGAATGCATCTTTGTGTTGCAGAAGAGGGCTGTCCGGACTACCTATGGAATGGGGTCTCGGGAGTCATTAAGAGATAAGTTTAAGCATATTAACATCCTTACAGTGTATTCACAGTATATTTATGAAATTTTATCGTATACCCACAAGAACAAAAGTAAATTTGTGAAAAATAGTGATAATCATAATCTAAACTTAAGAAATAAGGATAAACTGGCTGTTCCTTAATTTAGGCTTCATAAAGTGAGTAATTCTTTTGCGGGGAACTTTATTCGAATGTACAATACATTGACAACCGAAATAGCAAATTTATCTGTTAATAAATTTAAAAAAGTAATAAAACGTAAATTGTGCCATAAGGCTTATTATAGTATTAATGATTTCTTAGATGACAAGGCTGCCTGGTTGTAACACGAATTGCTCCTTTCTAAATAACTCTGTATTAGATTTAAGATGAAATATTTTGGAAAAAAGCCGAACTGAGTTTCTTGAGGGCTCTTCTCAGTCTCGTTGCATTTTGGAACCCTCGGTCACACCAACTTTTGACGAATCTAAATAATTTTCTAAAAATTTCAAAGATAATAATCGTTATTTTATTTTATTTTATTTTATTTTGAGCCCGCTTCTGCTCCGCTCAGTTTATGAGGGATCCAGCGACAACAAAGTTTCCGAACTATCAATTCTTCTTGTAAAATTTTCTGGATTTCACTCATAGGTAATCCGCGGGTTTCTTCAATTAACCGCTTAACAGTAGCCACATTATTTTCGTTGACGGCAGTTGAAGGCCGCCCTTCACGAATTTCGTCATGTAAAGAAACTCGACCTCTCTCAAATTCAGCAAACCATCGCCTCACGGTGCTCAAACAAGGTGCTTCTCTCCCAAAAGCATTTTGAAGACGAGCGGCACAGTCTTACGGAGAGAGAGAACGTTTAAAATCATAAAAAATCATCGCTCTAAAATCTTTTCGACTTAATTCCATTTTCGTTGCATACGTAGAACTTTGATGTGTGATAAAAAACAATTGACAAATGATTTCCCGCCAATTGTTTTTTTTAATTACTAAGAAGGTTGCAACGTTTAAAAAAATATAACAGTCAAAATTCAAATAGTTCCGATTAGTTAGAAGTGCAAAACTTTTAGTGTGCCCCATGTATCTTAGTACGGGCTTTGAATACCATGTTTAAAACAGTTACATTTCTTATTTACCTATTTTTCAGGGGTTCAGAATTTAAACCTAACTATATTTTAGCTTTATGCAATAAGGCTGACCATTGTACTGCTCATATATGTAAGCTCTCTGTATGCAGATATATTAATACTATATTGGCGTACAATACAGCGTATTTAAATAAATAAAAATAAATTAATAAATATTAATACTACATTGAATTCTGTTTCCTTTTAAACACAATATTTATATAACATAATATCATCTTCACAAGGATATCCCTTTTTCAAAAACGAACCACAATGAGCTCTATTTTTTTAGTGTTTATAATGAGATTTATTATAATTTTTTTATTTCCAGATGTCGGTGGTAGAGTCCCATAGTTAGTGTTTGTGACGTCATCACAAAATGTATGGATTGTGTCAGTGAACTGTCTCTATACAACATGTTCCGCGGTAGAGTCGTGCTCTTGCTGCTCCTCAGCTCGCTGACGAGGGAGGCTCTATGTAAGTATTTTTATCTGATATTTATGTTAATAATGATATTAAGAAAGAAATTATAAATAGTATCCTATCAAGTATGATTACTCCTTACAAGACTGCAAACTCTCCAGTGGAGGCGAGGTTAGGGTACTTGGTGTTATCCACGTCTCTGAACTTTTATTTGACCGGCATATTGAGTCTATAGTGAAAAAGGCGTCAAAGTCCCTGGGGTTCATACTGAGGGCATCCAAAGACTTTAAGCAGGCTAAGACGCTAAAGATCCTCTATTCTACCTATCTATATAGGAATCCACGGTATAGTGTGTACATCGATCGGTTGGAGAGCGTCCAGATAAAATTATGAAGCATTTGAATTACAGTCCTGTGTGTTGGACTTAGTCCAACACACAGGACTATATTGAAACCTGTGAAAAACACCACTTTTTATCGCTAAAAAGGCGGCGAGAGAATGCAGATATTATGTATTTGTCTCGCATAGTTACGCCGTCAGCACTGGACTGCCCAAAGTTGCTTGCTCTCGTTAACATCTATACACCTAGACACCATCTCCGCTCGAGCCCGCTGTTTGCTGTTACCTCTGTTGCCACCAACTACCGTCAAAACAGCTTCCTATACCGAGTGTGCGCCAATTACAATAAGGTTGTCCGTGGTTATCCGGAACTAGATATTACGCATTCGATATCTAAAACTTCTTTTAGGCGTAAATTAAATAAAATTACACTAAACACTAGCAGGTAAATGTCATTAGACTCTTGCTATCTTCGCAGGTTTTAAATTATGTCTAAATTATAGTTAATAGGCCTTATGTTTTATGTGATATTGTTGTAGATAAGCTCTTTTGTTATAATATTACTTTGTCGCCACCTGTAGGGACTAATGGCTCAATGTTATCTTTATGTTACGTTCATGTATTTAGCTGATAGTCTTCCTAAAATGCAATAAATAAATAAATAAATAGATCACAAAACTTATTGCTTAAGCAAACTCATTTTTTTTTAATACAAAAATATATTATTGATAATGATATATTATATATTAAGGACTTTTATACACAATACTACAATATTATGGTTATGTATTTATTTTGTGTTCATTATTTGTTATCAATCGACTTCCAAAAAAGAGGACGTTCTTAACTCCATAGTACTTATTTTTGAATAATTTTCGTTTTATGTTTGTTATCCTCATATTTTTGAACTGGGTGAACCGATTTTGAAAATTTTAAATGAAAGCTTCCGAATTTGTCTCAATTTAATTTGGTCCCATTTTGTTCATTTGGATTCGGTTGTTGTGTCAATTTCCTATGTGTATTTTTTGATATTTTAAGCATGAAAAATAGCATGAACGTAAACTGACACATACGATACGAATAATAATATGATTAAAAACACTTATGAATTATTCCTCTTAATATTCCTCATGAATATCAATTTTTTGACTAAGACAGAGACAAACTAAGCAAAAGACACTACTTTTTAAAATTAGATACTGTTTGGCACAAAAATAAAACTTGTTTTTAAAGTTATATTTAAACATAAATAATACTAGTTGCAAATAGTGTCTCTAAATTATTTTATCGTAAAGCAAATCGTAAGACGAGGAGGTGAAAGTGGCGAAAGTGAACTAACTTATTTATAATTAAACGAATAATATTGACATAAAACAACTATTTCGAAGTACATTACGTGCTCTATCATGTCATGTTATTTATGCAAATTGTAGGGTTGTAGAGCCATAGTGTAATATTATGATGTGATATTATGGTATTGGCAAAATTTTTGAATTTATTTTATAAACTACGTACCGCCTTCGGCTTTATCCACTTTCATATTGCTTACTCATGATTCAAATATATACATGGCAATAAAATTAATTGTGGTCACAATAGAATCAAAGATACGTGACCCGGAATCAAACACGTAAAACCTACGCACTGTGCACAACTGTACATGTGAGTTATTAAATACGTCTAACTGTGTTGCCATAACATCAAAAAGGGTGAACAATAAAATGGTAACTCCATGGTATTTAATTAGATAAATATTTACTTACGAATGAAACTCTACTTTTTATGTGTAAGCAGTTATTGTTATATAATTTATAGAGATTAAAAATGTAGAACTGCCTTTTGGAATTCAATCTATTAAAATCTATTTATTTCATTCATCACTAAACAGGGTTAGACAGAGGCGTTTATTGCGCACACGTTTGGGGGTAAATGAGGTTTTGGTAGAGCCACTCAGCACCGTGGGTAGAAAAAAAACAAATTGAAAAAATATAAATATCTTTATCTATTTCAAAAACGTAAGAAAATTTACTATTTATAACTAAACTAAAAATACAAAAGCTCTACATAGAGCTTTACCGTTACCATCTGACAATCAAAACAGATTGATATTAAATTGCTGGAATTATCCCTCAGAGATGTAGAGTCACTATCAGCTCGACATTTGCCATATAGAGCGCGACCAGATCTCTTACGATTCGCCGGAACTGGGGTATCTTGTCAAGGTGAAAACGAAAGTTTATAAACTCCGTTGTTTTTGATAGAGCCTTGATATTTAAAAACGTGGGTAATTTTTGAACAAATCGCACATTAAAATATAATTTTGCGGCTCTAAGTTTTTGTTGTTTATGTAAATTATGTGAACTTACCAAATGGTTTGAACTCTATTTAGAGCTAGTGTTATTTGTGTATGTTAAAAATTATATATCGAGTATTTTGTGGGTGACTGTAACTTTTGTTGTTACGGAAATAAAAAATGTGTGATAAACGCTTTGAACTCTAGATAGAGAAAAGTTTAAACTTTAGCTCTGTATTATTCACCTCGCCCGTTTGTTTGCATTAAACACCTTCAGCAGCTGTCCGATAGACTAGAACAGACTGTGATGGAGTCTTGAGATCTAGAGGTTTGTCAGACTACTCGGAACTCCCAGTCGACAAAAGTGCTATTTTTTAATTTTAGTATCTAAATCGGCCATAAAAACATGTACGCTTAGTTGTGCAGTAAATGATACTTTCAACTCGATTTTTTTGCAAAAAACGTCGTATTTAAACATCGTTATTATAAAGTCAGCCCTTTATATTTAACTTTAGATCTTATTTTTAAAATTTGGCTCCTTTCTTAAAAGTAACCCAGTACAAAACAAAGAATATAAAAGCATAGTTTCAAACTCACTAACCATCTCTTATTCAGTAGCACCACAGATATAAGAATACTATACTAGTAGCACTATACTGGTAGCACTCAGAATATTTACGTAAGTAAATAGTAAGTAGGTATACCATATTTAGGTATATCTTAACAACCTCTCTAAGCATTTGCATTCTTTTTCTAAATGTACCCAGTTACAACTTACAAAACTATTGTTTGTTTACTTCTAATTAAAGCACAAATGTACCTAATGTACATATACCTAATGTACATTAAAGCACAAATGTACCTAATGTACATATACCTAATATACATTAAATCACAAATGTACCTAATGTACATATACCTAATGTACATTAAAGCACAAATGTACCTAATGTACATATACCTAATGTACATATTCCGGGGACCTGGAGATCCGTAACACAGGTTTGGCACCCAGTACAGACTCCAGCTCTCGCAAAGGAATAAATTAACACACAAAAAAAATTGAATTGTCACTACTGTACCTACCTATGTTGAGAGAAATAAATAAAACATTTATAAAGTTAATACTATCAGGCGTTACTTTTCGGAAGTCCATAGTTAAATTAAATAAATCTAACTACTTTGCAATATTCCGCCACATGCAAATTACCCAACTCTCGTATTTATTCATGCACAAGTCCGCCCTCCAAACCCACTTAGGCCGAAAGAATAGAGAAATAATTTTGAAAATAGAATAAATATGAGAGTTGTGTTATCGTGCAAAAAAATAATAAAAACCTCGACACGTGTTTCGCCCCCAACCAGGGGCATCATCAGGAGATGTCGATGGCTTCGTTCGGTCGCCGTGCGCCGAGCCGAGCGGAATATTGCAAAGTAGTTAGATTAATTTAATTTAATAAAACATTTATTATTTATTTATTTATTTACCTTTACATTTTTAAAACAGAGATGTGAGTGAAATGTAAATTAAATAATTGTTTTGTTTAAGTGTTTTGTTATAACTTTTGCGTAATTGCAACAAATTGAATTACGTTTTCATTATTGATATATATAAATATAATATTATACAAAATAGATGATTAGTAGCTTTTGTATAAAATGTTATTAAAAAATGTAATCAGCTGTCGAAGAAAACGTGATCTCGTAGTAATTGTTAATAGTGATTATCAGAAAGTTTTTCGACTCATAGTTCTCATTTATACAATTGAATCTACGTGTAACTTTAATTTTAACTGCCTAGTTCTATTTTCATGAGCTCGGGAGTTGTGTTTCCTTTCACATTTCGAATAATTGATTTCGACTGATTCAGTCATTTATTGTATACTAGCGGACGCACGTGGCTTCGCCCGCTTGACAAATAATGTGCACAAGAACCTTCCTGGAAAACCACTCTATCCGTTGCATAGTTTTAAAGATCTAAGCATACATACGTAGCTACTTTGTTTTATACTATGTTATGACTACTCAGTGGACACCCACGACCTTGTCCGCGTGGTAATGTTCCACTGAAGTAACTAGATAAATATACAGACTTGGACCTTTCGGGTATGGAGGGGCTGGTAGTTATTGTACAAAATGTAAAACCGATTAGATTGTATGTAAAACCGGCCAACACGCAAACTGATAGGGCTTGAGTATTTGCTGGTTTTAAATCTAAGAAAAGTAATTATTTAATTCAAATTGAATATAAATCTATACTAATATTATATGGAGGAAAGATTTAATTGATTGTATGTTTGAGTTGAATTGGCTCCGTAACTACCGAACAGATAGATAAAGTATTCCTGCGTAGCATAGGCTACCTTTTATCCCGGAAATTTGTTCATGAAAGACCATGTCAGGGCCATGGGAATCGAACGAGAAAAGTATATCACGCGGGTGGAGCCGCGGAGATTAGCTAGTTAAATATAAAACTAGGAATTCAATGCATGCTGCTAATTGCAAATGTTGAGCGGAGCAAATGAAACTTTTTCGTCGATGTCCAGGATATTTTCAGTGATTATTCCGCCGTGGTCCGCTCTATTTTCATGATTTCAGATATATAAACGCCCGGGTATGATGTCGACCAGCATGCCAAATTTGGTCAAAATCGGTAGAGCCGTTTCGGAATAGTAGACGCACAAACGATTTACACTTATCGCCTAAGATTGAGCTCCGCTCAATTAAATACTTACTATGGATACCGTATTTATATTGTCGACCAGCATGCCAAATTTGTTCAAAATCGGTAGAGCCGTTTAGGAGTAGTAGACGCACAAACGATTTACACTTATCGCCTAAGATTGAGCTCCGCTCAATTAAATACTTACTATGGATACCGTATTTATTTGGATAGGGGTTAATATCACGTCTATAAAAATAAAAATTGACAATCGATGAATTTGGTTATCTCAAAAAACAAGTGCAACAATTGCAAAAGGTCTTACTTGCGACTGTATGAATAAAACATTGCCATGTTCTTTTAAAATACAACAATTTATATAAAATTAAGCAAGTCACTAATCTACAAACTAGAGGTAAATTATTATAGAAATTAAAAGTAAAACTAAATATTGGAATCCATCGACTAAAGAGCGTACAATGACTTTGTCGAATTTTGTAAAAAAGCATCGCAATGAACAGCAAAAAACGTTTCACTAAAGAGCACGCTTTTACTAAAAACAAGTTGACTGAATTGATAAACAGGTTAATCTAATTTGCAAGTCTATTCAAATTAAAGCACACTATCTTTTTTTATTAGTAATCTAGTGAAGCAAAACGTATAAAATAAAGTGTTTGTTTCAAGGCAATAATCTCAGAAACTACAAGTTTGACGATGCTAAAGCGGTGTCCTTCCGTGGTACGCAGGGTGAGGGGCGGCACCAAGTAGACATCACTGTCGGTAGATCGGTCTTTGTGGCTCAACATCGGCAGGGGTATTGCACGGGTGACGGGTGTGCGTGTGCGGGCAGAATAGTTCAATTTGTTTATTTTTGTAATGTGTAATTTTATCTACTTTTATTTTTTTTTATTTTAGTTCCGCGGCCCCAGGCCGCTGCCGCTCTAACGTCCGTTGCCGGGCGTCTCTGGTTACAAGCAAAACGTATTTCCCAGCGCTCGGCGGACTTTGACCACCCCTGTGGTCTCTGCGGGGGTAGGGTTCTATCCCGCGTCAGTGAGTGAATCTGGTTGCGTACTATGAGGTGAAGGCCCCGCAGCACGCAACCCTTCTAGCCTGCTTCTGTAAGGACGACGGGTGGCGATCCCGCCGTCCTCAGGCCCCGATCATGGAGGTCGATGATCTTGGGCGTAGATGAGACTGCGGCGCCCTCGACGCTGACTACGGAACTGGCGGGGAGGGTACACTCCCTCTCCCTCTCGGCCGCCTCCTTCGCGAGCACGACTTGCTCGCAGAAGGACACGGCCGCGTTCCACCTACTCTCGCTGGAGACCATAGCTTGAAGCATGGTCTCCAGCGAGAGGGTATCCACGCCCAGATCCACTACGAGGTCCCGGCGCTGACTCGCCCAAATGTTATCTACCAACATAGACTAAGCAAGTATTGTTACTAACCCCTTGAGTCTTGTTACTTGAAATAAATATGTAAATAAATAACCAGTTTATCGAGGAAGATATTAAACTATTATATCACGCTACGGCTGATGGGAGTTGACGATGATAAATGTTGCAAAACTGGAAGATAATTTAATATCTTCTACGCTCGTAACAAAAAAGGATTCCACGCAACTTTTTTAAAGCAGTCATTAAATTAGCTGATCAACTCGGCTCCGGCTCCACCCGCATGACATAGTTTTTTTGTTCCCAATTTCCACGAAAACAGATACCGGGGATAAAAAGTAGCTTAGTAGCGTATTTTTCAAAATCGGTTCAGTACTTTTGAGTTTATTCGTTACATACAAAAATATTTATTAGGTTAAAAGTTCTGACATGGAATAGCTTATAAGCTCTGACTTAGATGAGATAGATTATTATGTGAGAGACCGTTACACGATAAAGAGAGATTTTTACACAATAATACCCACACTGCAGTCCGGGCTCCATGGCTATATAGTCTGACACCCTTGCCCCCCCCCCCCCCACACACTGGCTCGTAAAGTGGGGGAAACACTTTCCATGCTTGATGATAAAAACGTTTCTAACAGCTTAAATATAATAGCTACAGCGAAAATAGATACTTATATATAATAGGTATAGTATATAAAATTCAAAATAAAAAAAATAAACACGTTTCTCCGAAGGTTTGGTATAAATTTGATTATGGGACGCTTTTGTCCCAAGACGGCTGAGTGGATACATATGTTTTTAACCAATTTCCAAATAGGTAGGAGGTTCTCAATTCGACTGTGTGTTTTTTTTTGTTTGTTGTTATGTCATATATCTTCGGACTGGTTGAAACGATTTAAAAAATTTTTCTTTATGTTTTTTTAGCTCAGTACAGATTTTTAGTTCCTGATACATCACCCTAGCGATAAGTGGAAACAGCGTGCGAAACCGTTCTTTGTTTTTGAGTTTGAGTACTTTAGTTAATAATGAGGCTCATTAATAACGCAACCATCCTAATAAGTCAATTCATCGAAGGTCATACTTTAGTTTATTTTTAATCCCTTTCTTATCACTTTGTTTCTAACTAAACAATTGTTTCGTCATCGAGTAATTATTCATGTTTTCTGTTTTCGACAGTTCTTGTGTAATAATCAGTTATGAAATGTTTCGATGCAAATCATGACAAAAATTTTCATAGTTCAATGATTCTGTCCGTGTATAAATAATCGTAGATTTAAAGCAATGGTAAGTAAAATATTTTTAAAAACACTTTAAAATTATTTTAAATTTCTTAATAGCACTATTTTTCGCAGGATTAAAAAGACAACAAAACGACTATTAAGAAATTTAAAATAATTTTAAAGTGTTTTTTAAAAATATTTTACTTACCATTGCTTTGTCATGGATTTTCGCCGAGTAACGCCTGGTTCCATCCAATAATCGTAGATTTATTAAAAATGGAAACAAAAAACTCGAAAATTTAATAATTTATGCTTAAAAGCTAGAATATGAATTCAATTTCTCACAGTTCAAATTCGATTAAGTGATCGCATGAGGTCACAAGAAATAATGTAACTTATGAAACTACTAGCGGACGAAAGCGGAATCACCCGCGTCGGTTAGTATTCTAGCTCTGAAATCTCACGGGAATGTATTCTTGGTATAAAAAGTAGTCTAAATTACTCCTTATAACATCAGCTATCTGCCAGAGAAGGTCCCCTTAAAATTGGTTCAGCCGTTTTAGAGATTAGCCAGACAGACAAAGTTTTACGCATTTATTATGAAGTGCCGTTACTGTTATATGTATTTATTGAAAAGCTGTTAATTGTGAAAAAACCGAATTACATACCGGCAATTCAATTTTATTTAGATATAGGTATAGATGGACTTCTCAGTCAAATATGAATCCGACTTAAAATCTTCTAATGACATATTAAACCATAGTTTACTAGGTAACTAATGTGAGCTTGTCTTCCCTCGTCGATACCAACCAATATTAAGCGATTTCTGCGAATACAAAACACTTCTTGCAACTCCCATAGATTTCTCTAAGCTCAGTAAATTAATTAGTAAAGAAAAGAGGTAGCGTGTCATCGTCATTACAGCATAAGCTATACAAAAGTGGGCTATGACTAAACCACTTAAACACTGAACCTGAATCAAGCAATATTGACACTTCGTGCCGTAGAATAAGAGTTATATCATCCGCAAATGCAGTTGTCCATTGACAAAGTTAGTCGAAGTAGTTGTCGTAAGTTAATTTATGTCTTATCACATTGACATAAAAATCTTATTAGCGGTATGTGTGTCGCAGTTTCCACCTCGTGAGAGATGGCTTACTTAGGTAGAACAATACAGAAATGGCATCTAGTTTTATAGTGTTCCGTTTTCGTTCAATTACTAGTTCTTTGTGTATTTTTTCCTTTTCCTCGGGAAGTGGAGATGTACTTATAAATACTTAGTTGTAATCGTTCCTCCTTCATAAGCTTATAAACCTATTATACAAACGGAGGCCCGTGACTTTGTTTGCATGGCATACTTTGGTAACAACCTGTGTGATCTAGTAGTTAGTGACACTGTCTAAAACTAATATAGGACTCGGAGGTCCCAGGTTCGAACCCCAGGATAAACATTGTGTGATCAGCACGATGATTTGTTTTATCTCAGGGTGTATTTTATACATTATATGCATTTAGTTCATTGATCAGTCATTTAAATCTCACAAAACAAGCTTATACAACGTGGCAATGCTGCCAGCCTTCTGGGAACATTGCCAGTCGGCGATGATGCGGAGGAGTTCTTTGACGCCTGTGTATAGTGTAGATTTTAGTGTGTATAGTATAGTTTTTACTAAGTGTAAATAGTATGTTCTTCTAATGTTAATTTTCTTTCTTGTTTACGTACATAAATTACCTGTAGCTTATATTACTTTAAGCTAAAGTATACCTAAGTGAAAGTACGTTAGTCTTATCTTTGGCTAAACAGGGACTACTAATTATAGTACTACTTTCGTTTAAAATTACCATGTGAGTGAAGGAGTGACGCCGGAATTGCGTAGTGTTGTACCTGTCTAAAATTTAATTAAACATTAATGTCATTAATGTCATTAATGTAGGTAGAATTAGAAAGTGTCATATACTTCAATAATTGTCCGTTGATGGTAAAACGACAGAAGATATTAATGTCATACTACTCGTATTGCATTGTCATATCAACCTATCTTTAAAATGTTACGTTTAGAAAGTTAGCAATACACACACACACACATATCACGCCTATATCCCCGAAGGGGTAGGCAAAGGTGCATTACACACCTACAATTTGCCAGTATTTTAGTCCGTAGTATGTCGTCACCGGGCACATTTATAATGGGTTATATTCAAAATGGCCGAATTAATTTAATAAAAAGAAGCAACTATATTAGTAATTTTGGAAAAAAAAATGAAACCCGTTGCCTTGCGATGAAATGTTGATTAAAGGCAACAAAATCTTACGTGCCAGCCGCTAGACAGCCAATTAAAGTCCTGAGCGTCTCGGACTATAAACTATAAGAGTAAGTTAGCAATAAGCATATGAATTATAGGAACCTACAACAGTGGTCACCCATTTGTGGTCGAACAGTATAAAGAGCTCGCGAACATAAAAATCATTTAAATCAAGAAACACTTATGGCAAGTTTCGTGAAGATACAAATATAGACGTTTCGCTCGCTTGATCAATTTATTACATAGGTACCTAATCCCAGAAACGGTCTTCTCAATGTTCTTCAAAATCTTTCGAACATTTACAGTTTAAACATTTTTTTAAATAGTTTTTATCGATTATTGCAATCGAGTTTTGAAATAGATAAGTTAAGTACACGCACAGCTATTTTTCAGTGTTTTAATTTTTACTGTAGTTGCTGTTACAATGGTTTATATCATCAAGTGCGGAATTTCCGCCACTTTCCGCTTCAGTGGGGGGCTGAGGTGTCACACTATAATAGCCATGGGAGCCCGGACTGCAGAGTGGTTATGTACGTACGGTACATTAACATTCACATTTATAATACACCGTGAAAGTACAAACATATTCAAAAAAAAAAATTTGGACTCAGTTTCGATAACAGCGGTTCTGTTATCGATTTTTTTTAACTCCGCGGGACGAGGCCGCTGCAGCCTACGTCTATTTCCGAGCGCCTCTGAATAGCACTAGGAAGATTTTTTAAGGCAGTTAGCTATCACAAGTCCTCATTTGATGTCTGTAGACTTCATCAATTTTAAGATATTTGTATAAAAAATATGTTTGTTTTTTCAAAGTAATACTTCCAGTCGGTTCTTTTATCGAAACAGTCCAAAATTTTTTTTTATGAAAACAGTAGTATTTCACGGTGTATAATACGAAGTAATATGACTTACGTACATAAGTAGTACTTAACTTACATAAAAATATTTAAAGATACCTCTAAATACAAACCAATTTGTACTATTTCGTAATTGAATTTGCATGTTGAATGATACAAATTTTTCTTTCAATCCAAATTGAATGTCGTAAGATTTATTGTACAAATTATACAATTGGAGTAACTTGCACACTAAGTTTGTATTCAAATACAAATCAATTTGTCTATCTAGGTTACTATTTGTCCAAAACTTTGTACCTGTCTCAATGGAAAGTGCTTGTATTTACTTACTTGTGATACAATGTTCTATATAAACTATTATTTGAGAGTAGATCATGGACTAATAATACGTAATGTTTTGAAACAACAATTTTTTCATTTCACTCTGTGATTGAGATTGAAACTTGCTAAATATGGATAAACAAAGCGCTTCTATTTGGGTAATTGTTTTGCAATTGTATCATAAAATGATGTAATCCGAACCTTTAATTCCAACAGCTAGGACCAACATTACTTAATACAACTTCTGCTTGATAGTATCATTTTATACTATTAGGCTACTTTTAATCCCATTAACAGGTTCCTGTGTGAATTTAGAAATAGGAATACCGCCCTGTTAAAGCCTGGAACGCCCTGCACACGTGTTCCTTTCCTCTTACAACCCAGGGTTCTTCCAGCGGAACGTGAAGAGATACATCATGGGGCCGCCAACTGAGAGTCACTTTGTGCTATGCAAGAGGCCTCCAATTTCTAGACATCGCATTGGCTTTTTATCAGACGGGCGAAATCACTATGGCGACTCAAAAAAAGCTGTTCATTCAGAATCCCGGTATTCTCTAGCTCAGTGGTGGTGTTCTCTAGCTCAGTCTGCTAGACATAATAGTATTTACTCAGAACGGTAAAAGACCCAACAAACGATGATATAACCGTAATTGTAATGTGTGATTAGTCCAATCACTTTCCAAGTACGTACACTTACATTTTAACAACATTTAATTAACAATCAAATGCTGTGTGTAACTTTTACTTCCCACTTAATTGAGGCTCATTTTCGCATTACACTAACTACTGACTAACTTTATCTATTGAAATGCACTTATATAGGTAAACATACTGTGGATGCTCGTGACTTCGCTCGCAGTTAACACTAAACACAGACGAAATCTTTCAAAAGCATTAATTTTTTTTCACAGTTATTGCAACATTTGTAATTGCTGCTTTTTTTTATATATTGGGTTCGCCAAATTGACGCCGCTCGCCTGGTGGTAAGTCGTGACGACGTGTGGCGATTGTGGGCCACTCTCACAGCAAACAATACTGTAGAGAGTGGCCCTCAACTTGACGATCTACTGATGTGCCTATTCACGCTCCGCTTAAAGAACCCAGGATTATATGTGGGAGGAAACACGTCACAGACAGGGCGTTCCAGGCCACTATCGTTCGGCAGAGAAAAGAACGTTTAAAACGTTCAGTTCTCTCGAACATCGTTCTATCCACTGCGTGGGAGTGGCATTTCAGCCCGGCACGCGTTGTTAGGGATCGGAAGGAAGAGGGTGGGATCAGTTGAAGAACACTCGCCGTGGTAAATACGGTAGAAAGCGGCCAAGGAAGCTATTGTTCGGCGCTGAGCTAGTGGCTCAAGGCTTCCCGTTACCTCCGGACAATCTATAATACGGCTAGCCCGTCGCTGCATAGCGTCGAGAGCGTCCAGCAAATACTTCGCGGACCCGTCCCAGAGGTGAGAGCAGTATTTGACGCAGGGTCTAATCTGCGTCTTGTACAGACACCTCTGGTGCGGTGTAAAGAATCGTTTTACCTCATTCAGTATTCTTAGTTTCCGCGAAGCTAGCCCTATACATCTTTCTATGTAGTTTTTATTATTGAGCTCTCGACGAACGTCTATGCCAAGGTGTCACTATGGTGTGTCACTATCATCCGAAACTTTAAAGTGTCCTGAACAAAATGCAGTGTATTTTCGACTATCAAGGTCGAGTTCACATTGATAATATCCACTGGAAAGATCTAGAGTAGAAAAATATACGGAACCGGAAAGAGAATCTAGAATTTCAGTAATATTAGGGAGAGGGAACTTATCGTCTTGTATACAATTGTTTAATTTTCTGTAGTCAATTACCAATCGCCACTTCTTTTTGCCTGAATTATCCATTTTTTTGGGAACTAATAGTAATGGGCTAGACCATTCGGACTGACATGGTTCTATGATACCGTCTCGCAGCATGTCACTGATTTGTTCGTGAACTTCACGTTATTGTGAATGCGGTATTCTATATGGTTTACTAAAGACTGGCTGAGCATTTGGTTTCAAAGTAATACTATGTTTGCAAATATTTGTTGTAGTAAATTTATCCCCTGACAACAAAAAATGTCTGAAAATTTGGCACAAATGTTCTCGATAGCTACTTGTTCCTCAAGACTGTCTCAGAGAGAACAGCCGCTGTTCTCTCTGAGACAGTCTTGATAATGCCTCGTTTAGAGGCGAAACCATTATCGACGTTTTGTTGTCTTTTTAATTCTGCGAAAAATTAATGCTATTATATAATTTTAAAAAGTTTTTTCTTAAAACATTTTACTTACCATTGTTTTGTAATGAATCGATCCAGATCTTGCAGGTAAAGTTAAACAATTGTCATTTTCGCATATATTTTTAAAGAAAAAGTAATACTTTTTTGTAAGTTATTCTTCAAAGTTAAAGTTAAAGAAGTAAAATCTAGAATAGTGTTATACTTTGCAAGAAAATCATGTCCTAAAATAGCATGTGCCTTACACGGTAAGGAATTATTTAAAAACATAACACTTATGATCGACTGTATCTCGATCTGTGTGGTCTGAGCCACGAGTATTACTAAGTCTTAAATAAACATATCCGATTGCAGTTATTGTGCCACCGATTCCGCTTATCTTAATGTTTTCTTTATGGATCGGTATCTTTATGCGCTCTTTTTAGGTAAAAGAATAGTGCGCATATCTGCCAATAACGCGTCTACAGAAGCATAGTTAGAGGAGAGTTTCAACTTTGCGATTTGTGATAGTCTGCTTTTTAATATAAAATTAACTAAATTTGACTTACACGTATAATTTCCTAACATAGAACTGTAATAGTCAATACCGTCAATTAGTTGTCTAGTAGTTGTTTCCTTATTGTCCAAGACTGGTAACAAACTCAAAGCCGTTTTTAGATTAAACTCCATTTTGGAAATAGACTTTGGCTTAACTATTTTACTGTCGGTGGCCTTAATTATGGGTCTTGTTACAAAACTCAGTTATATCTATATAAAACTGCTTAATTCTATCGCTATATTCTTGAATTAATAGTAAACACTCTGTACTATAATGTGTCTTATGGGCTAATTGCTCATCAGTATTAGGTATTAAATTAATATACTGGTTATGCACAGTTTCTGCGTTGTTTAACTTTCCTCTTAGGAACTCAGGAGTCATTCGATCATAATTTAATTTAGTTAAATTTTCTTTAATAGACTTTAACTCATTTGTAATATTTTTGAGCTCATGAGCCATAATACGTACCTTACTCCATTATAACCGAAACACAACTTATTCTAGGAAATATATGAAATTAAAATAATGTAATGTATACATTTTACCACGTTATCTGGATAACGGAGCTAATGTCCTTTTGAACAGCACTTTGCTTTATTTTTTTGTTTATCGCGATTTGCCGAAGAACCTGGGTTTGCAGCTGCCTCACACGTAGTACACCTGTTCATTTATCCATACATGGTGGCATCTTTTGTAGCATCTCATAACAAAGTATACGCCAACCAAACGGCACATTACGAGTAGAATCACCATAACGATGCTAATGGTAGATAAGTGGAATTGCAGTTGCTCGGTGCTGGCTGTATTTGACGAACCAATACCATTTTTTGGAGCATTTGAGTTACACATACCTAATAAAATTGTCCTTGAAGATACTATAATAATATTACAAAAACTTTGCGAGTTTTTGTAATACTTCGACGGGCGCGCGTCACAGGAATGTCGAACACACTCATTGTCTTAGATGCATTTTACTGACAGAAACCCGATGCCGAACACAAAACATGGCAGGGTCGCCATATAAGGTTGTGTGTTGAGAGAGAAATGAAAGATCTGACTGCTGGATAATAACTGTCATATAATTGCATGAACCTTATTATATGGAGGTGCATAAAGTCTCCTCTTGCTTGTAACATAATGTTGATAATGTTCGTCGATAAATGAACTATTCAATACGAAAATATATTTTAAATTGGAATCAGTACTTTCCTAACGCATACAACCAACAAACAAACTCGTCACCTTTATAATATTAGTAGATATATATATGATACTGAAGATATTAGTAGATATATATATATATATATATATGATAGTGAAGATATTAGTAACATTATTGTAATATTGTGAAGGGTTTTGTGCAATTCTCAATTTCAAAGATGTATTAGGTTTTGTAATGCTCAAACTTTGATTGTGAAGGTTGATACATGCACTGATTATACACACTTCGTTTTACAATTAGATTATAGTCTTTTGTTTTATATTATAAAGTGATTCGTCACGGCTTCGTACAGGTGGCAATTTTTATTTTATATAAACATAGACGACGTTAATCGGGGCTAATTTAGCAAAGTAATCTTTTTAAAATATCAAGGTAGTCTCACTAAAACTGCTGGGCCAATTTGGATAATTTTGGCCTTGAAATATTTGTAGAAGTTTTAATTTTTTGTCGGTAAATAGTAGGTACCTATGACCGTAATAAATTCTTAACTAGAATGTTATATTCTGAAGGCTTGTTTCTAAGTTTCAGTTTCATGATCTGAATGTGATTAAGAAAATAATTCGATTCGTCACGCTTGTTTATCGGAAAATCGGAATTACATTTTTTAAATGGCTTAGTTGCTAATAGTTTATTGTTGTCTCTTGCTACATTGCTGTATTGGGTATATAACCTGTAAAACAATGTGTGCTTAATTAATAAATAAATAAATAAATAAATAAATAAAATAATAAAAAAACGTATTGAAGTTAGGTAAGACTATCTTCATGGTTTTATATACTACAATGTAGTATAATTACCATAAATAACTGGTTTATTGTTAAAGATAGGACCATTTTTTGACACTCTCTAAATCCTTTTTTTATTGACCGTCTTAACTTTCATTGCCGGATGCCTCAGGTGGCATACATGGGGCGGGGCCCCAAGAGATTAGACTACGTCCTCGCCGTCCGCCCTGGACCCCAACTTGACCACGATAACGCAGTGGCAAGTTGGGTGACCGAACGTCGACATCGAGAACTTGAGTGGCCAACACAGAGAGAAACTGCTTATTATGAATGAGCCAAAAGAGACCCCCGGTCCTGACACTGCCCTTCCCCGGGCAGTCTCAGCCGACGACTTACTGCATTATTCCCGGAACTTGATTATGCCTATCGATTTGGGGGCTCGCGTCGCGCCGCCTAGTTGCAGCGCGACGTCGACGCCTCAAGGAAATGTTGCTGCTGGGACTGACGATGGGTCAGCTCCCAGTAGTGTGAGGGGTAAGGGCCGTTCTTCTTCGCAGAAGAGGACCCTCGAGAAGGGGGGGCTGCCGCGCGACCGGAGCAGTTGCTCTGGGTGGGGGTCCCTCCTCTCCAGCGATTCGGAGGAGGAGGTGCCGGTGAAGACGGTGCGCACGCGTCTTGACGCCTACAGAAAGCGCCCGCCAACACCACCCCCGTCATCTGTGCCGTCCCTGCGCAGTCGTAGGGACGGCACAGATGTGCCGCCCGCGCGGGAGATAATGAGTATTTTCTCCCGCATGAACGCGGCCATGCGGGGGAGTAAAAACATGTCGGGGAGGAAGAAGATTGTGGCTTCACTGGTGGATGAAGCCCAATCCTCCCTCGACAAGCTCCTCGAACGGAGCGTCACAGAGGAGGAGGCGAAGCTCCGCAAGCAGGTTGCGAGCCTGGAGGTGGAGCTCACTGCCTCCCGAAAGGAGATGGAAGATCTCCGTCGGGAGGTCGCTGAGTTGACCAAAGCGGTCAAGGCACCTCCAGGTCCCATGCCACCTCCTCCTCTGACGGCTGGACCAGCGCCGAAGACGGTGCCTAGGACCGCGCCCACCATGGCGCCTGGCTCGCCGCGGAAGCCTGTACCGACTACGGTGCAGGTCCTGGCGGCGATCGAGAGGCGCCTCGCGGTCCTGGAGGACCGGGCGTACCGCCCTCCGCTAGCGCGTCCCGCGTTTTCAAACGCGGCGGCTGTTGGCGGTGCTCCCGCTCCGGGTCCAAGTGGCACACCCGCTGTCCGCCGCCCCGCTCCGCCCCCGTCCGCTTCAGCGAACCGGATGCCGGCCGACACCGCGGCCCTCCAGGTCTCCGGCGCCTCCAGCGGCCCTAAAGCTGACGCCCTAGCGGCTCAGCTTAGGGTCGCGCTGGACGAAGAAGCCTTCCGCGTCACCAGACCCACCAAATGCGCCGCATTGCGCATCACGGGTCTGGATGACGCGGCCACGACGGAGGAAGTTGTCTCCGCCGTCGTGGAGGCGGGCGGCTGCCCCCGTGACCAGGTGAAGGCTTCAGATATCTCCTTCGGCTCCACTGGTCACGGGATGACAGTCGTCCAGTGCCCCGTCGCGGCGGCACTGAAAGTGGCGGACGGACGAAGCCTCCTCGTAGGGGGCTTCCTAAAGGCGCAGGTGCACCTCCTTCGTACCCGGGAAACCAGATGTTTCCGGTGCATGGTGGTGGGGCACGTCGGAGTGCAGTGTACAGCGGAAGTCACCGTGGGCGATCGGTGCTTCCGCTGCAGCCGGCCCGGTCACAAGGCAAGTGCCTGTGACGCCCCGCCTCGCTGCTTTAGATGCGAGGCGGAGGGCAAGAACGCGGATCACCGGGTCGGCAGCACAACCTGCGCCGCCTCGAGGCCAAAACCTCGTCCGTCCGCTGAGAGCGGTGGGGGTGCCGCCCTTGCGCGGCCAGTTGTTTCGCGGCGGGATGCGGTTATGGACGTCAATTAATGTCTGACGCCCGTATCCGTATCCTGCAAGTGAATTTGAACCACTGCCGTGCTGCTCAGGATCTTCTGTACCAGAGCATCCGGCAGTGGTCCATAAACTTGGCCGTGGTCGCCGAGCCGTACTACGTCCATCCGGGAAGCCCGGTGGACGAGGACGGCTCGGCCTGTTGTATCTTTGGGGGGTCCGCCGCAGACAACTCGCGCCTTGCGATCATTGCAAGGGGCCGCGGGTGTGTTGCGGCGGACTATGATGGGTTGGCAGTCGTGGCCACCCACATCTCGCCGAACATTGACGAGTCTCAGTTTGAGCTATGGCTCACTGAGCTCGACGTCGTCTTCGCTGCGAGAGGAGGGAGAGGGAGCGTACCCTCCCCGCCGAGTTCCGTAGTCGGCGGCCAGGCCGCCCCAGACTACGCGACTACGCCCAAGACTATCGTCCTCCATGATCGGGGCCTGAGGACGGCGGGATCGCCACCCACCGTCCTTACAGAAGCAGGCTAGAAGGGTTGCGTGCTGCGGGGCCTTTGCCCCATAGCACGCAACCAGATTCACTCACTGACGCGGGATAAAACCCGACCCCAATGACGCGGGATTCTCGTCCCGACCAAACACCCGCAGAGACCACAGAGGTGGTCAAAGTCCGCCGGGCGCCACTGGATATACCCTCTGCTAGTAACCAGAGACGCCCGGTAACGGACGTTAGAGAGGCCGCGGCCTTGGGCCGCGGAATTAAAAAAAAAAAAAAAAAGGTGGCATACATGGCAATTGAATCGTAAACTCAGGTAACCGACAGACTCTGGCCAGGTTTGACGCCTTTCTGAATAGGGATTGGTTGGCACCTTGCATAACTCGTGGTCAAACCCACATCGGTAGGTGAAGGCGTGCGTAGGTGGAAACCGTATAACATTCCGGCTACTCTCATGGACTGCTTTTGTATGGTGGACTGGGCTGGTTCTGTATTGATACATAAATCCATATGTACTGAACCAGTTTATGAGGGCGGCGGTGACAATGATGCTAACATAATATATTACATCAACAGCAAAATATTAAAGCATAATTCTAGGTACATAATAACAGGTTATGTTGAAACAAACTTACATACTTGTAGTCATATTCCACTGTTTTTATTACTTGAACTCTTGACCGGTTTGGCCTGAAAGTTTAAGAAAAGTAGTGTGAACAGTGTAAGGACAGATTTGTGATAATGTTTATGAAACCGGTCAGGTTTACAACTAATAAAAGCACAAGTGTATCTACAAGTAAGTGTGTTTTAAACTATCAAAATAAAACAATTTATAAATTCTTGTTTTTTGGGTTCTGTACCCACCCAAAAAGTAAAACGGGAACCCTATTACTGAGACGCTTTCTGTCCGTCCTTCTTTAAATAGGCTGTATCTCATGAACCGTGATAGTTGGAAAGTGGAAATCTTCACGGATGATGTATTTCTGTTGCAGCTATAACAACAAATACAGAATATAATAAATAAGGAGGCTCCCATTCAACATACGCCCTTGGCCCGTTTTTATAAAACAAATCAAAATATCTTTAGTTTTTCTGGTTCAAATTTTAATCGTAAATGTATGCTAGTAATATCACAAAAAAATCAAATACCTTTCACAAAGAAAATTAAATGTAAAAAAATATAAACAAGTCAGAAATTAAAAAAGATATCACAATACTTCCAAGTATATAAGTAAAAGAAAAATAAAATTTAGTTTTTATTTCCTTAAAAAATCTTAGACCAAAAAAAATTTACGGTTCTCTATCCTTGTCTCTCGTCAGAACCTAATTTAAAAAAACATAATAATAGTCAAAATCTCTGGTCTTAACCACCTACACACTAATGATTAGGATATTATTGCAGAGTGTGCTGTGTGTAGGTCACAAAGTGCAGTTAAACTAGTTTTGCTTCATTATTCCACTTCCAGTTTTAGCGGACATTCAGTTTTCTAGGTTACTTCATTAAAACGTATGTTTGTTTATTAACGCTATGTGCTTGCTGTTGTACTATCGCTAGCAAAATGATATGACAAAAATTAATGAAGTTGAGCAAATTAAATTATTTATGGCGTAAAAAGAATTAGTAATACAATACAATTGAAACTACTTAGCTAAATATGTACATTACCTATTCTAAATATACCTACTAAGATTACATCTAAATTCTAACATGCGTCAAAGAATTCCTACGCCTCGTCGCCGACTGGCAATGTTCCGAGAAGGCAGGGGCAGGTGGCAGCATTGCCACGTTGTATGGCAATGCTCATTATTTTAATTATAATTTTTAATTTTGGTAATTATAATCATAATATAAGTAGGTAAGTTGATCAAAATTACTGGAAGATTTTGTTTCTGATGTAATAGAAATTCGATTAAATGGCATTTATACATAATATCATCACACTTAGCTCTCTGATGAAGTAGGCAGAGTGATGTTTTACGACCTTTTTACGACATTATTTATATTCTTGGTCCTGGTTAAATATTAGCCCTTAAGGCAGGTTTTCACAGGCTCAGTGCCCAAGTCAGTCCGACTGACCTCAAAATATTCGTGTGCAAATATACAAGTCAGCACTGACTTCAAATCATTTACATTGGGCTTTTCTCGGGTCAGCGCTGACTGGTCTCGAATTTGGAGTCCAGTAACTGGCCCTGTGTAAATCAGTCTTTACTGCCGATTTCCGGATACTTAATTGGAATTTTTATCTTCATTTAAAAATAACTCACCTTTAATAAAAAACATCAGATGCATAATAAAATGTAGAGGATAAGCTTAAGCGCAATGTGCATAAAGTTTTTTAGACCTATAAGGTTGATCGAACACAGGTCGATGCCTTCGGTAAAAACTGAGGAAGTTATGAGCTGAATGCATGGACAGAGCTTTATACTTACTTACATAATAATGTACGATATGTTTGCCTAATGACCTGCGAGAACATCTATCTCACGAATGAAAAACGCCAAGGAATGCGCGTTCCTCGGTAGATTACTTTGATGTAGGTAGTACCTTTTTTACCCCTCATGGTATGTGAAATACATAATAATAAATGAAATGTATTAGATTTCTTAATATTACGAGTATCTTAGAGATTTTGTTATGTAACTAATGTCTGAGCAACCCGCGTGAAACAGATTCCTCTTTTCCCCGATTTCTATGGGACCAAGTTCGATCTCCGGTCAGTTTTGAAGTGAACCCTCTCCTAACAACCGCATATTTATTATTATAGTCTTTATAATAATACAGAAAGTTTAAAAATAACCTAGAAGTATTGGTGTAGAGAGGTGTGATTTGTGATGTATTTATAAAAATTTATACAACCAAATAATCAGTCGTAGCTGGCAGTCGCTCCATGGAAAATATTGAAGTTGCCGACCCCAACTAAGTTGGGAAAAAGCTCAGTAGAAAATGATGACAACTGAATAATAAAATTCTATCTATCTCAAATAATTGTTAAGCAATTTATAAAACTAAATGAATCTTTCCCATAAGTTATAATAACGAAAGTGAGGAAAGCTCCGCGTGCGCTCGCCGACGCGAACTTGCTCAGAGGTTAAGTTCAATTACGTAATCAATCGTTTGAAATTAAATATTAGATAATATTTGTAATCTACAAGTATTTAATTATTCAAGTTTCTCTATTAAATTTAAATAATTGTCTAATTTTAATTATAGTAATTGGCATTTTTATCAATAATGTGTCAACTAGTTTTCTTTACAGACTGTAGTAAAAGCAGAACATTTTTAGATATCATATTTAGATTCTATTATATTGTTATGTATATAAGCAACTAGCGGAGGCCCGCGGCTTCCCCTACTTGGCACATTTTGTACTAAAAAGTTTTTCACCAATGGGTGAAAACCGCATCAAAAGCCGTTGCGTAGTTTTAAAGATCTAAGCATACGAGTATATACGGAACGGGCAACTTTGTTTTACAATAAGTAGTAATGATACAACGCCTGCAACTGATATTACTTCAGCATATTACAATATGGTGAAGTAATATCAGTTCCCTGACAAAGTTTCCGTAAAATTGTAAGATTTATGGAACGAATTTGAAGCTTTCACCATATAAGTACTTATAAAAATATGATTTTTTGTCACGAATTCAAATCAAATTGCAATTCATATCAGGAGATTTTTAATTTTAAGATGTAATAACTTATTACTTGTTCGAAGTTCGTGTCGAATCGTTTGTTAGCAAGGTCAATGTCTAAACGTGATCTCTGTTAACTGATATTCAACCTAAAGTCACGATAGCCATGCAGTCATTAGAAATTTGTACGCAGCAGCTACCTAATACAAACCATTAATTGTAAATATAAGGTATTTTTATAATTATTTACAGTAAAAATAACTTGTAGAAAGTGAGACGCACTGCGTAGAATGACGTGAAATTATAGAGAATTGATTATATGTGGTGTCAAAAGAATTTGCAGGACCGTGTACAATGTGTTTGACTAATATTATAATAAGGTTTTAATGGTATTGTAGAAAGGCAAGGGTAATACGCAGCAGTAATATCTTTCTAATTACTTATTTAGATGTACATTGGCCGTAAGCGCTATCGACCAAGTTATTGACCGGCGAGCTTTATTACTCGTTACCCCGTATGCAAGTAGCTCCCGTATGAGATGTGACGATAAAGTTATCGACCAATTTAAATTATTCATAATTATTCGCAGCTTTTTTTAACTTAGAAACCTACAGTTATACGAGTATAAGTGAATTACCACAAATCAATTTGATGTGGCCTATTTCCCTTTATGGCAAATGTATTTGATTAAATGTTAAAAGTACCTTAGTCCAGTTTACATTTCAATAGTCGTTGGGTCCAACCAGAAGCCCTTTGAGCAAACCTGTGAACTCTAAACACAAGGTTTGGCAACTAACCATACATTACCTCCAAGAAGAAGCTGAGTATCTTATCAACTTATATACTTATATGCCCTTTGGGGCCTGGAAAGTCTGTCTTTGGAACCAATTCTCTAACATACATATTCATAAAAAAGTCACAACATTTGTATTTGCGCGGTCACTACCTATGGGTTTTCACTTATTACGGTCTTGGAAAGTTGTCTTGAATTAATAAACGAACAAATTAACAACCACAATAAACATTTAGTACTCTAATAGTCGATAATATCCTAAGTTTATAGTTCTGTAATGTATCAGTAAGAATATTATTGGCTTGTGTTAGGATATCATTGACAGCAAGAAGTACATTACTATGTCATTACGTAAAATGATCATTGATTGAGCGGTCCCTTTCTAACCAGGAAGACTAGAGGCAGGAAGTAATATAAGTAAAGTTTAACTGAACCACCAAGTAGTGGTTTAAATGATGTCTATGAACTAAGTGCTAAAGTGGTACTCGTTTAATAATTTTACGACGACATTTTTGCTTTATTTTTTGTTGGCAGTTCACTATTCCTTTCCTAATAAATATTTTCACTTATACTCTTTGCGAGTAGGTATTTGCTAGTTTACTAGGCACTATTCACGCATGTTTCTCCGAAGGGCTAGGCAGACGCGTCTTGTACGCTCTTTTTCGTCAAAGGGGCGACCCTACTGTCGGTAGCCGCGAACTTTAATGGTTGCCGGAGCCCCGTCTGTTAATGTGCACCTTGTCGATGTTGGCTTATTCCCTTTAAGATCATTGTGGGATTTATATTATAACTAAAGACCTAAAGACCGTTATTATTGCTTTTCCCTACACTCTTACTCCAAATAAATATAAGTTTATGATCTAATTATAAATATGTAATTCAAAAATATTTTACCCTAGCAGATTACTGCAAGTTCCTTAGCATTTAGGTGATGGTAGAGTCCCTCTCTCCCCCTCCTTTGGTGGTTGCTAGAGGGATATAATTGATTCACATGATGTGTGCACACAATGGCAACTTGTAGTAGTGGTTTAAATGATGTCTATGAACTAAGTGCTAAAGTGGTACTCGTTTAATAATTTTACGACGACATTTTTGCTTTATTTTTTGTTGGCAGTTCACTATTCCTTTCCTAATAAATATTTTCACTTATACTCTTTGCGAGTAGGTATTTGCTAGTTTACTAGGCACTATTCACGCATGTTTCTCCGAAGGGCTAGGCAGACGCGTCTTGTACGCTCTTTTTCGTCAAAGGGGCGACCCTACTGTCGGTAGCCGCGAACTTTAATGGTTGCCGGAGCCCCGTCTGTTAATGTGCACCTTGTCGATGTTGGCTTATTCCCTTTAAGATCATTGTGGGATTTATATTATAACTAAAGACCTAAAGACCGTTATTATTGCTTTTCCCTACACTCTTACTCCAAATAAATATAAGTTTATGATCTAATTATAAATATGTAATTCAAAAATATTTTACCCTAGCAGATTACTGCAAGTTCCTTAGCATTTAGGTGATGGTAGAGTCCCTCTCTCCCCCTCCTTTGGTGGTTGCTAGAGGGATATAATTGATTCACATGATGTGTGCACACAATGGCAACTTGTCAGTACCCATGCTCGTCAATATTAACAGGACTTGATAGACAACTGAACAGTAGCAAAAATAACAACTGCAGCGATTTATTTGGATGATCTTTGGTATAGTTTGAATCCCTCATCAGATATTCAGCTACTTTTCTTATTAATAACAAGTTCAGGGAAAGGGACAACAAAACTCCAAGTATTTCCGCAGTACAATAAAATTGTACAGTCGATCTCTAACCGCCTACATATATGAAATAATAATTATCTCGCTAAACCAGTTTTCGTTTATGAATAGACAGACAAAGTAAAAGTATATGTCTAATGTCGGCCTTAAAGTGTAGTGTACACTGTCGAAAGGTCAATGGCTCATCATGAAATGCCTGACCTATGGTTTCGATTTCTACCGGAACCCGTTAACCGACTGTGTTAAAGCTTGATTACTTTTCATTTCTCTAAGTTACATTTTACATACATTACAGTAACATTTTACTGCATAATATGAATCGTTATGTGAACGAATATTAGAACTTAGAACAAAATTATCGTTTAAATTAAACTTTTCACCCGACCGCGCACACGAGGTTAACGTTTGTATATATCTATTATCTATCTATCTATATTCTATTATATCAATAAAAGCGGCCAAGTGCATGTCGGGTCACTCATAGAACAGGGTTCCGTAGTCACGCCTCTAGAACTCCTGAACTAACTAAGTAAGTTATTCAATTCGTGATAGTTTTCCTTTAAAGTTCAATACATGGACTACGATCATGATTTTTTTTAAATCGAGCCTTCCTTTTAGTTTTTAAAGGAGGGAGGGGCATACACCGTGTTTTTATAAAAAAAATGTTTTGAAGTTAAATATCTTGTAAATGGATACTGAAATTAAAAAAATGAATTAGCAACTTTTGACCACTTTGTTGACGTGGTCCTCGAAGGGGTAGGCAGAAATGCATTACACACCCAAAATTTGCCAGTAAGTATATTCGTTGTAACCACGTAATAAGTGGCAAGCCTAAAGTCGTGACCGGTGTAATTCGAACCAAAATAACAAAAGCCACAACACATGTTACATGTAACTAAATAGAATGTAGAATCAGCAGTCCGAGAGACTACTAAATGTTTAGTAATTAACAAATTACTTAAACCAACATGGTATTGCCTCTGATCTTAACAGATAATGTTTCTGTACGATACAAGTAGTTATATAATACCGGATTAGTATTCACGGAATTAACTGCGTCCGAGAAAAAGAAACGAAAGTGGTATAACAACATCCAGTTTGTCTTTTATTTGTTTAATGTAACATGTTGGGTATTCAGTCGCGGTCTTCCGAAATATTAGGTAAGATTAAGATACTCTTTATTGCATTTCCAGTAAAAATTTTCGCTAAATATTTAGTGATCTCTTCTCCATGACCTTTGAATGGATAGAAAATTATGAGAAACATTAACTGTTTATTAATTTTATTACTATCTTCTAAATATAAATCGATCGAAATTGCTTTATGATAACGTTTCTGGTAGATGAAAACTTGTTTTTGATGGCTAGCATCAGCTGTCAACAGATTCGACTACGACTTCTTAAGGTTTTTATGACTTTTTGTTGCTTTATCATCCAAAATAAAATAAAATAACGTTTATTATCTTTGAAATTTTTAGAAAATTATTTAGATTCGTCAAAAGTTGGTGTGACTCTACCGAGGGTTCCAAAATGCAACGAGACTGAGAAGAGCCCTCAAGAAACTCAGTTCAGCTTTTTTCCAAAATATTTCATCTTAAATCTAATACAGAGTTATTTAGAAAGGAGCAATTCGTGTTACAACCAGGCAGCCTTGTCATCTAAGAAATCATTAATACTATAATAAGCTTTATGGCACAATTTACGTTTTATTAGTTTTTTAAATTTATTAACAGATAAATTTGCTATTTCGGTTGTCAATGTATTATACATTCGAATAAAGTTCCCCGCAAAAGAATTACTCACTTTATGAAGCCTAAATTTAGGAACAGCCAGTTTATCCTTATTTCTTAAGTTTAGATTATGATTATCACTATTTTTCACAAATTTGCTTTTGTTCTTGTGGGTATACAATAAAATTTCATAAATATACTGTGAATACACTGTAAGGATGTTAATATGCTTAAACTTATCTCTTAATGACTCCCGAGACCCCATTCCATAGATAGTCAGGACAGCCCTCTTCTGCAACACAAAGATGCATTCAATATCGGCAGCGTTACCCCACAGTAGTATGCCATATGTCATGATACTGTGGAAGTAGCTGAAGTAGACAAGACGCGCCGTTTTAATGTCTGTAAGTTGTCGGATCTTTTTGACAACATAGGCTGCTGAACTAAGCCTGGCCGAAATTTTCCCGATATGAGGCCCCCATTGCAATTTGGAGTCTAACGTTATGCCCAGAAAGACAGTGTCATCGACCAATTCTATTATATCATCCCTAACCTTAACACTGGTTTTAACAAGTCTTACATTAGGTAAGGTGAATCTTACACATTTAGTTTTATTTTCATTTAATAATAAATTATTAGCACAAAACCAGTGGACTATCCTAGAGAGGGCAATGTTTACATCGTCAAGTTCGCGCTGTCCACGTTTAACTTTAAATATTAAAGAAGTGTCATCAGCAAACAAAACTACCTCGTGGTCGTCTCTTATGAGGTGAGGGAGATCATTAATATATAATAGAAAAAGAAAAGGTCCCAAAATTGAACCCTGCGGTACCCCCATTGCTACAGGAGAACCAGGTGACTGTTTACCATTGATCACTACTTTCTGGACCTTATCACTTAAGTAAGAATTGACGAAATTCAAGGCCGTCCCCCGGATTCCGTAATGATCAAGTTTCTTAATTAAAGTCTGGTGTTGAACGCAATCGAAGGCCTTAGATAAGTCACAGAATACACCATAAGCATCATATGACTCATCCCAGGCCCTGTATATACACTCTAATAATTTAAATCAGTGGTGGACCGACAAAAAATTTTCAAATTCGTTAGCAACCTCGAAGTCTGATGTTGTTATTTTACCATTTATATTAAGTTTAAAATTATTATCATTTAATTTTTGTTGACCTCTTTCCGCATTTATAATTTTCCAAGTAGATTTAACTTTGTCTGCACTATTGAGAATTTTATCACTTATATATTTTGATTTAGCTGCTAAACAATCTGCTTTAAACTTTTTTGAATAAGTTTTAACATAATCTAGAAATTCAACTGATCTATTAAGCTGTCTTTCTGAGTATAGTTCATAAAGATTTGGCTACTTTTGTGTATACCCTCAGTGGATTCCAAGGACTAAAAGTACACAGAAAATTCAAACACATGATACTTTTTTTACCGCACACGACTTTGATGTGTGCGATACGGTAAAGAACCTATTAAATTACGCAGAGTCACTAGACTACGAGTTACATTCATAATCAGTTTTTGATTCTACAGAATTTATTACCCATAACTAACCTAATATTATAACAATATACTAGTCCATCATAATAAATGATGTTAGCGCAAGAGGTATTTAATGTGTAAATTATGGCAATAAGACTGTAAATACCAGAATTTACTGCCAATCATTATTAAGTGGCATTTCATAACTTCTTAATGTCAATCATTTAAAATTATTCCAATTCATACATTTCGAAAGTCTTTTAACAAAATATCGTTGAAACTTTTATGGTCATTCACTACCAACGAACGCCACTTCAAGTATTAGACTACTTATCAATGAATTATTCTCTATTGATGCTCGACAGAGAATTCTTGCATAATTTTACCCGTGTAACGCAGCGCCACGGAAAATAGGGAATAGTTACTATATTAAATTGTCTGTGGTACAGCTGCAGCGCTCGCAATGTAAGTTCAGAAGAGGAATACATTTCCCCGGTTTGTCTAATATTTTTCATTGCTGCACAGTATCTAGCTAGCTATAAGTCATAGCGTAACGTTATAATAGTTTAAAACATTCCTCAATAAATGAGTCATTTTTTGTTTTGAATTATGTGTTTTACCTCTCACTCACACCAAACGTGTGAGGGGATGTTTGTTTAGTGGAAATCAATGTTGCCATTTTTCTCTAAAACTACAAGTCCTATTTGGATTCAGTTATCATATTCTTAGATAGGTTTTACCTTGACAACTCACTTGTGTCCAGTTAAAATCAGGTACTTATTAACCGTAGTGGATTTTTCAAAATGTTTAATTTGTAAAATTATTGCATCAAAACAAACACACCATCTTAACTTTTCAATATTAGTAAGATTTATAGGCAAGACGATATAACATCTCCGTTGAATGAGAGAAAGCTACCCTTCGTCCCCCGTTATTGACCTGGATAAGAGCAGTTAGAAGCAAAACCTTTATTTTAGCAAATTATAGAGTAATCGGCATCAGAGGCAACTTGATAGTAGATCAGTAATGAATGGGTACTCGTAGGCGAAGAAATTTAGTGACGGTGTAGTTATGAGTATTGGTTTTTGTGTTTCAGTTATAAATTCTGTACTTACGTAGCGGTAAATAAATAAATGTCTAATGGTAACATATTTGTTTTGATTGCATGTGGAACCTTTTGTAAGTTCACCAAAATTGTTAATACCGTTCAATTATAGGTAATCTATATCGTGAGATTGTGACCCGTCAAATTGACTAAATAACTGTACCAAAATGCTTCCAATTCAACGCATTAATTTTAAGTAAATTAATTAATCGGAATGAAACTGTTGAATCATAAACTGTCGCTTTAAAGTACGAGTATCAACACTGTCCGAAGACTGTTCATGATTTGTTACAGTAGGCCGGTAAATGGACACACACATAACTTTATTATAGTGTAGATGCTGCAACTGAGGTATCTAATATTGTTCATATTTCGTTGACATAGTTTTGAATACTACGACGACGGCGACGTAGTAAATAGTTTGACAAAGTAACAGGTGATTCCTACAATATATTAAGTTAAGATGCTAACATTATGCAAACGTTAGAAGATTCTTTAGCTTCACTTTAATTTTGTAATCAATTGGTTACATTCATAAAACTTTATAATGTACTTTGTGGTCTGAGGTTATGTCATATTACGTATTATATACTAGAAACTGAAATATATTATATCTACTTATGAAATTGTTCGTTTATGTTATGTTAGTATGTAGTTATGACGGCAATTTGCAAGTATTAAGGGGCTCCATTAAATACCTTCAAGTCTCCAGTCATCTTCGAATGCAAGTTGTTGCTGAAGCACGAACGAGGCTTCAAGTTCTAAAAGTTTCTAAAAAAACGGCAGTAGGCTAAGCTACTAACAAGTGGGATCAATAAAATGAGTGGAGATGTGTGAGTGTATAACTTTCTCCCTCATACGTAAAAAACTAACGTAAAATAAAATATCTAAGGTGACTAGAAAATTTCACTTTTCCTACCTATAGTTTTTTTCACCTAAAGGTAAAAGCACCTGTATTAGATGATTAAAATCAAAATTAGAAGCAAAATCTACGAAGATAACCCTTCTTTTCTAAAATAAATAATAGAGATAAAGAGAAAAAATCTAATCCCCATATTCTAACTCGTCACATAATACCAATAAAGTTATTACACACGATTTGGTAATCAGATAATCGATGAGTTCACGTAAGTAACGTTACAATTGTGATAAACATTGCGTGGTACACGCAAGCCGATAACCAGATACCGGGACCAGTCATGAATGACAAATCAGAAGGTGTAAGTACAATACTTATACTTAATTTAGTATTCAATAGACTTTAAGAAAGCTATTGCAGTTATTCAATTGAAAGAAAATATGGTTTTCTTCCCAATTGCGTTGCAACGAGACGTACCGTTGTGTTGTGAATGAAACTTGGAAGAAACGTGAGTAAAGTTCATCGTGAGACGCAGCCATCAGCGATCTGAATCCACATGACCTTTGGGAGTAATCCTAAAGATCCCACGATTTTTTTCCCAACCAAATACTTCCACGGTTTTAAATCCAGTGAAGGTTACTTAATTATAAGTAATTTAAGTCACGTAATATTACACTTGTATTATTAGGATAATGTATTTAGGCTTCATTCACAATCTTTAATAAATTAAAGCTGGTGTTCCAACTTCCCACTGAAACCCATTTAACTTCTAGGTAAATTGATAAATTATAAGTATTAATCCGCGAAATGGACAACAAATGTGCGAATTTGCATCAACACCTGTTCAACAATTCAAACTGTATTTACACAAACTTTTACAATCATCTAGTTAAAACGGATTTGTTTGGGATTCACGATAGAAAGAATATTGTACTATAGTACGATGACCTATGACCTTGACTATTATAGTTTATTACAAAATGATGGACAAGGTCTTCACTTGTGTGACTCCGTTCTCTAAAGGTACTGGTGCTGTGCGTGAACAATCCGATTGCACGCAATCACGCAACTAAAACTTTATGACAGCTTGATCAGTTAATAATTACGCACGAATAATATAAAACGCGTGCAACTGATTCCGTGTAAATACATAACACACATCACTAGTGCACATAACATACGCGCGTCAGCCGTCTGGTACCGCGGGTGCCACACCTTCATAGATAGCCTCACAGTTGGTTGCTCTAACTATGGCCAGAAGAGAGAGAGCCTAGGCTAACTTTGTACTTCTTAGGACTACCTTGACAAATATATTTTCGAGGGTTAGTTTTAATATCAACGACCTCTATTTGAAGTCATTAATAACAATTTAACTCACATTACTTCACACAATGGGCAACAGGAAGTAGCTAGGTAGGCTTGATTTTATTCCGTAGCCTTGAGTTCAGTTGAGAAGCTGCGTTAGAAGTACAGTCAGCAAAGAAAATTTAATTCACTTTAAAAAGCTCCTATTATATAAAACTTTAAAATAAAATAAAATAACGTTTATTATCTTTGAAATTTTTAGCAAATTATTTAGATTCGTCAAAAGTTGGTGTGACTCTACCGAGGGTTCCAAAATGCAACGAGACTGAGAAGAGCCCTCAAGAAACTCAGTTCGGCTTTTTTCAAAATATTTCATCTTAAATCTAATACAGAGTTATTTAGAAAGGAGCAATTCGTGTTACAACCAGGCAGCCTTGTCATCTAAGAAATCATTTATACTATAATAAGCTTTATGGTACAATTTACTTTTTATTAGTTTTTTTTAATTTATTCAAAGAATCAAGAATCAAAGAATCAATTTAATTTATTCAGTTTAGGCACATAAAGAGCACATATGAATGTCAAAATTTTACAATTTTGTCAAGTAATATTATAAAAATACTAAATTAAGTAAGTACATAAATAACCATTAGAAAATGATTCTTTCGCTGGTTCGGTAAGTTGGTTCTCCTGAGAAGATACCAGCAAGAAACTCAGGTAGATTATCCATTTTCTTTTTTAATATTGTTTTGTTTACATTGTTACAATTAGTTTATATTGTATTATACGAGTGGCCAACAACAGAAGATTAGAGTGACCATGCATTTTTATCATTAAGATATTCGTCTACATTATAGTAGCCTTTCATCATCAAACATTTTTTAACTACTATTTTAAACTTACTAAGAGGCATGTCAACCAAATCCTGAGGAATTTTATTATAAATTTTTATACATTTACCTACAAACAAATTACCAACTTAACTATCTAGAGTTATCCCAAAAAAAACTGTGGTATTGACTATTTGAACTAATTCATTATTCATAGTAATATGAGTATCCACTGTAACGGATCTCTACTCACACGAGTAGATCCGTATGATAAATTTATGTCTGCAACGCTAATTCTTCTTGAAGAAGACCTTCAAATTGGAAACATAAAATAAAGAATAATAAGATTCGATTGTTTTAATTCCCCTTAAAAAAATATCATTCTTAATTGAATAAATCTCATTTTGATATGATAAAAATTATTTATAACTGCCATCTGCTGGCAATTAACAATTACATTTAAAAATCAATGTCGGATACACTATATTCTCTAAGCAAATAGTACTTAGTTCATCCTATTATCACTAGATGGCGCTAGTTATAAATTTTAAATGAATCAATTTATTAAATTTTAATAATTTACTTATTTTCAGCATGTCTAGTTATTAAACGTAAGTATAAGTAAGACACAGTACCTTAGGGGTGATTGGTTCATTAGTTGTCACTTTATAGCCAATGTAGAAGTAGAATTCATAAATCTGGAAAGGCATATATTAGTTTAGGAAGGGAATTAGGGTTTATGTTGGATTTCAAATTATTGATAGATTGGCAATGATTGATGTTAGAATATTGATTGTGCCAGTACCTACGACTACCATTCAAAATATAACATTAAAATTCCAATTAATAATAAAGTTATGATCAAAAATATGAAAGTATTGAATAGAAAGACAGTCAATTTAGTCTAACTTAGACCCTAGGTATAATTTTGAATACAAGTTATTATTGATGTATGTATCTATTAAATAAGTAAATATATACTATGTATTATGTAAATTCAATTAGAATGCCAAGTACCAATTAAGTTATGTAGTAGAAACATTGAATCCCAAACATTCAAAATTCAGGATAAGTAAGCTATAAAAATATCTTAAAATTTCACATTTAACCAAAAGAATATGCTGAAAATGAGATAAATTCTACTCCTATAAGTTCATGAGGTATCACTGTTAGTTATAAACATGAGTTTGCTTAAGAATTGATAAATTCACATTATACTTAAAAATATTGGTCCAGTAACATAGTGAAAATTCAATCTGTTAAAACTATGCTAATGCCTGTAATTATTATGAAGTACTAACATATCTGAGGAATGTAGACTACATATAAACTAGAATATAGCAGGGAAGTAGGAAATATTAGGAGTTTAGTGGTAGAAAATAAAGATTAATTTACCAAAATTTTAACAATTCATTACAATTGTTTCTTCAAATTTGAGGTGTCCCATGATGAAGAGTGACAAGTTCTTATAAGTAGAATCTATGTAGATATCAGAATAATAGGTAGAAGCCAGATAAACATTAATTCAGATAGAAAATTCAGATTACCAAAATTAATAACTTCAATACAGATTAAAATGTTACAATATTGTATTGTTAGAATACATCATAGAGCCTTATATTCTTAGAAGTGGTTGAAATACATATCAGTTAGGTTTATATCAAGTTATTATTATTAGAAATAATATACATGTATGAATGAAATTTCTTGGCACTAAATTTAGATAAATAGTATATTAATTGATATAACGTTGGACTTTTCACAATTCTTTAGAGACCGTACTAGAATATTCCAAAAACACTTATTCATAAATATTAATTTTATTAGAGAAAGATAATGAGATATTCTAAACCACTTATTATATTTATTAATTTTATTTAGAATTTAGGTACATTTGAATGGGTTCTGTATGTTTAGATTACATAATTAAGATTTAAAGTTAGTTAATGGTTATTGGAATTGTTGGAAGTGGGAAAGAGTGTAGATCGGTGTTGCTAGGTTATAGAATGGGTTTTACGGGAAAAGAACGAATGATACGGATATGGGAGGTGGTTTAGGAAAAGGTTATAAAAACGGGGGTGCGGGATTCTCGTCCTCTTTTCTCTGCGAATTATCATCAGTATCGGAACTCTTTGATTTTCGGAATTTCGTCGGTAACGTAGCTCTTTGATCTCCTGGTTTTCAATAGTAACGTAACTCTGCTCGTCCTCTTTGATTTTCGGAATTTCGTCGGTAACGTAGCTCGTCCTCTTTTGATTTTCGGAATTTCGTCGGTAACGTAGCTCTTTTCCTTTCGCATTTTCGACGGTATAACAAGCTCTCTTTTCTTTTCGCAAATTCGATAGTATCGGAACTCTGCTTGTCCTCTGAGTGGTCGGTATCACCTAGTGCGCGTTTCGACCGTCGACATGTGAGTATCTTAGGTACCTGCACAATACACCTACCCCTACAATTATTTATTATATATATGTATTTATTTTATTATACGCCTTTGTTTAGAGTCCTGGCCAGATTCTATTCAGAGGGATACACAAACATTTTACTCAAGCATTTATCGCTGCTAAGACTTCTGGGGATAGAAATGAATAGATATTTTATATCTATTGCATTTGGGAAAGAGATTGAGTCTGGTCTCTTGGCGATAAGTGTACGACAGTACATACTAGTCCGCGCTATGAGACTAGCACTAATTTAAGTGATTCAAGATGCAGCTGCAGAGCAACGAGGAGTCGAGGAAGACGTCATTTTGAGGTCAGATCTTTTCATTCTATTAAAATCGTTGTGAATTATTTTATCCAAATACCCTCCATGTATTTACCAATGTCATGAAGTTTACCCACATATTTTTGATAATTTAGAAATTGGTCACACCGTATGGACAACGAACTGACGAATGATTTCTAGAGTTTTAGCGTGTAATCTGATGAATATGGTAAAATTTATGGTAAAATTTGTCTAAGGGCTCGGAATGCGTACATGAACGATAAAGTAAGGATAAATTCATGATTCAGTGTAATTGTCGTAAGATAAGTGTCCATTTTGTTCAGATTGAGGATGTATAGGTGCGATAAATCCAGCGTAGTTTATAGACATCCAGCGTTATTTAAATGTTCTATATTGTCCTGGTAGGGCGTACAACATTCTAGGTACATTCTAGTTAAATGACTGTAACAGCATAATCGAATCTCCAGTGTCAATTCTAATTAGTTCTGTTAGTGCGTGTAGTAATGACTAAATAATCACTACTTAGCCAATTTTAACGAGATAATTTTGATGAAATCGTCTTGAACCGAAGTAGGAAGCGTGGTAGGAACTACCCGTAAATAATGGTCATATTATCATACTTACTACCTACTACATATCAACCTACCTACCTACCTAATTAATGAATATTGTGAATCGAAAAGTTGTCCAAAATTGAATATATTTACAATGTTGATTCTAATATCTTTATTGTATATTACCTACATACATATTATATTTCATACCGTTGCTTGACCACCCTGAACTAACCAGCGATTAACCTGAGGTGTATGAACAGAGTCATAAACCATTAGGAGGATTGATCTGAATTACATATACACTTTAGTGTACCACATTCGCTATATCATTCCTGTATTGATTGGTAATCCTCGTCCGTAATCAGAAGCACCTAGGTGAGGTTGAAACAAATTATGTTAGCATACTTGAGTGTGTCTATATTCGCCAAATCTTTCATGCAATGATTGGTAAAACCAGTCCATTGTCGGAGCTACGCCTAGGATGGCATAAACTAAATTAATTTATATTAGTAACCTTTACTGTGTGATACCTAATTATATATTTGGTGAATCATGGTAATAGGTGAGGTAACTTGGTTCATAAGCCTGTGGGAATTCCTTCTTGAATTCATCTCGCATACCTTTATTATTGAAACCGCTAATGGAATGATAGTATCAGAATAATACTACCCCCTATGTGTTTTATTATAGGAATTTCCAATTTTGTAAGATTTTGGATAGCGGATGGTTTGAGATGGAAGCATTTTAATCTTGGGTTAAATAGTTTCCTGGTATGCTGAACAAGCTTCAGTTGATATACATGAAGATGTAGCTGTATTTGCTCATCTCAGAAATCGATTAAATCTTGGTCTACTAAGCGTTTGGCGCTTGCATATTTTCAAGGTTATAACATACCTGGGAATCCTCCAGTCTACTCGGAGCTATGTCTCACCAGAGGAGATTGGAATTTATAAGAGAAACCTAAGTAGTTCTAACAGCCTGGTTCGTTTAGAACTCCGATATCCAAGTCAGACTAGCTTGATATTCCTAGGTGCAGCAATGGAATATTGAGTGAACTCCTACCCAACTTACCCACTCCTTATAGTACTTATTCTGATGTATCCGTAGAATGTAAATAACAATTACATAATACATTTTCAAGAAGGCTATTCTACATAGGTGAAGGTAATTATTCAATAAATACTATACAATAAATATGGTTGTTTTATTATACCTACTTTTCCCATTGTGGTCAAGCAAATGTATAAACTATAATCATAAAATCCATACTTACTTATCCCTTCATCCTATATTAATCCTACTCGGGTTACCAGAAGCTAATTCTTAAATACTTGTATCTATCTGCTAAAATAGTTCAGAATGGATTTATGTTACATTAATGATAACTATCTTGATGTATATCTGAGTGTTTGTGGTACGGACATTCATATGATTACAACTTCAACCACTTTGCTGGCATGGTTGCAACTTGGCTTACCGATGGTCCGGACTCTCTTGGCCTAAGGGCAAGACGAGATAGACTGTATCGTGTATTGCTGATTGTATTTCATGGGCAGCCCTTGTGAATTTGAGCACTGCTCCGGACTCACTCTATCTCAATCTGGTCCAGTCAAGGAAATCCTTGACTGGACCAGATTGAGATAGAGTTGATGTATCATTGGATCAGGGTTTCTACGGTAGATGTATCCTCGGATCTTCTACAATTCGTCATTTTATAATTCATGAGACTGTTTGTATGAACATGATCTCAGATATACCAATAAGCTTTGGAGGTTCTTGCCAAGCATAACTCCTAGCTGAACTATTATGGCTATCACTGGGTATACTTACCTATTGATAATATTAACATCAATTTTGTGGATCTGGAACTCGTTCTAATCCCTTCGTGATCAGCTGTTCAAGCTGCTTCATCATCCAAAAATATCTTCACGAGAGAATATGGTGTATGGATTGATTCTCAGTCAGCCTCTGCGTGGCTGGGGCAGTGAAGGCTATTTCCAACCCCACATTGATACCTAATTACCTACAGTCCATTACCCCTCCTAATTATCATGACCATTCGGTAAACATTTAATTATTGCAACTAGTCTGTATGTTACATCCCTAAGTTCTATAATAACCACAATAAATTCAATATCTTATTATAAATAAATAGGTACTCACTTGTTGTTAAAACTTTAATAATTTATTACAGTAATCCAGAATAATATTATCAATATTAATGTCACTTTTAGGTTATGTACACGATTGACACTAAAATACCTTTCATCTATTACTGATAGGACAATCTGAGTTACTAGAACAACTTGTCTAGGTTTAGGAAATTAAAAGCACTAGTTAGGTCTAACAAATAATTTAGAATCACTATAAGATATTAACTTCACTTATTTAGGGTTGAAATTAGAAGCACTATTTAGGTCTTACATTATAGTTCTGAGCGCATAATCACAAAAAAGAATCCGGTTTGCTATGACACAACGTAGAGTCCTACCACTAATCACTAGACGATCGATCACTTTGGCCAATCTTCAGTAAAAGTTCATATTAGAAGTACTTTATAGGTATTCTAAATGGAACTATATAGTTGATATACTATCATCTTATCAGATAGACTAGTATAATCATTTTAGACGATTATAATGCAGCTTTCCATGTATTTCAGATTCTCCGTCCAGAATTGAAAAAAAAAAAAAAATATAATCCATGTTCAATTTATTCTAGATATAATTCCTTCCATATTCTAGGTTTTCCTTCTTCTTAGTCTTTCTTTCTTTCTGTATTTATTTATAGTCCTTTCCTTTCTTTCTTCCCTCTTAGTTTATAGATATATATATTAGTTAGTTAGATAGTTATATTTAGTTATATATGTAAGATCTAGTCTAAGTCTACTATAGATCTTACCAATGACAGTTCATACCAACTGGACAAGCCAGTTTATTTTTGCAGCAGGAATAAACTAAAAAAATACCTAAAAATAAAGAAATTCATTTTAAAATCAAAGAAACAATTAAAATATCATAGAATCTTAATCAAAAAGTGTAAAAATGTTAACTCTAGTTTAAAATTAAGAGAACAAGCTAAATTATCTATGTTAGAACTTAAACAAAGTCATTTAAAATATTACACTGACACACAACGCTTAGAGTCACAAATAAAAAATTTGCAATTTGAATTAGAGTATGTAACTAAGAAATATGAATGGTCTCTAAAAGACTTTAATAAGTGTTCATCAAGTATAGATAAGGTACTCAAAACATCTAATTATAATACTGAGCGCCTTAATACCTTCATAAATAACCACTCTTGCAATATCAATTGCACAAGTCCTTCTCAATCATTGGAGAACCAGGCTTCCCTTACAACTTGCTCACCTACTTCATTAGTGTATGAATTGTGTGACAGTGTAAAAAGTAATAGTCATACTGGATATACTAAACTAGTTTTATTTAGTGATGATATTGGAACTGATTTTAGTTCTTTTCTGATACAACAATTTAATTCAAATTGTTATTCAATTATTAATAACTGTTATCCAGGTGCATCTTTAAATGAAATTATGCAAAAGATATTAGAATATAATTTTGACTCAAACAGTAAAATAATTATTTTCTGCTCAAACAGGGGTAAAATTAACAAAAATGAACTATCCCTATACTTTGACAAAATGCAAAACTTAAATGTTGAACATGTAGTAATGTTTACATTACCATACATAAAAGGTGTGCCAGACGTGGAAAATTCTCTTAGATATAAGATAAATTTACAACTCAATTTAACTAGCCAATATAATAATAAATTCCATGTAATTGACTTTAATTCTGTTTTTAAGAGAACTGTATATAAATACAATTTGTCAACTTCTGACAGTAACTTTAACAATAACAAACATATTGTTTATGTAAACAAAGGTAGGTATTTTCTACCAAAGCATTATAAGAGACAAATAGCAAGTTTGCTATTCAATTATTTTTACACTTCAGCCAAGAACTTGGCTGACAAAACTGCTTTTATTGAGCAATGTAGATTTAGTGTTAAGACTTTGGAATCTGTTCCAAGTAATTTAAATTAAGTTCTACGACAACAGAGGCAATATTACCCTTTAGCAGACATAGTCAATTAATTGAATTAAATTTAGTTACAAATATTAATTACGTTAAAAAATGCCCTCCAAATCAAACCAAATCAAAAAATGTAAATTATATCAACATAGGGCATCAAAATATTGGTTGTTTAACACATGGCAAAGAGTTAGAGTTGGAACTGTTAATGAATTCAGACAATATTGATATTTTTTGTATTACAGAACATATGCGTAAGTCGTATGAGCTCATGTTCAATTTCAGTAATCACCGGGTTGGTAGTGCATTCTGCAGGGTGACCACAGTACGGGGGGGATCTTTGATTTTATTAAATAAACAACTTAAATTTAAAGAACGGAAAGATATTGTGTCTCTTTCTCTAGAGTGTAAAGTCGAACTGTCGTGCGTGGAAATGGAGCAATTCATAGTAGTATGCGTGTATAAACCTGGAACCTCACCCTTTTGCGAATTTGAGGAACTTATTGACAAAGTTCTATGTAAACTTGGAAAAACTAATAAGTACCTAATAGTATGTGGTGATTTTAATGTCGATTTACTTGTTAATACGCCTATGAGTTATAATATTTTAAATTTATTTAAATCACACAATCTTACAAACTTATTTTTGGAGCCTACTAGATATTGTAATACAATAGCCACTTGCCTGGATAATATATACAGCGATATGTTGCCAGAAAGTAAAAGTATTATAAAAAAGCTAGATTCAGACCATTGTGGGCAAATAGCATCTTTTAAAATCACTAAAGAAAAAGTTATAAAACGTAAAATATTATGTAGACCAATAACTGGTGACCGCTTGGAACGAATGAGGGTTGGACTTTGCAATAAAATTCCATTCTTAGACACTGGCTTAGATCCAAATGTAATGTATAAATTATTTTTTGATTCTTTTTACAACGAGTTCAACTCCATATTCAAGTCTAAGGAGGTCATGATTAGTGATAGTCCTACTTTCAGTGAATGGGCCACTGAGGGTATACACAAAAGTAGACAAAAACTTTATGAACTATACTCAGAAAGACAGCTTACCTCTATATCCCCAAGCGGTAGCCGACTGTCGCACCATATATGGCGCGCCGTTCCGTAAAACCCCAAGCGACAGCCGGCTACCGCACCTCCCCAGGCGACTTTAAACCTTATTATAATGTATTTACGCTCTACTTTTGTATGGAGAAGTTTGATAACATACGTTCTCTGTAACATTTCCTTTCATTTGAAGCATAACTCCAAATTCCAAAAAAAATCAGGCATCGACAGTTGATGCTGATTGTCACGTGCGACAAGTAGTGCGTCAGGTTTATAGTGCGTGATAGTGAGTGCGTTTGGAGTTCGGATTCGAATTTATTCATGTAAGTAATGTTTTCTTATTAGAAAATATGATTATTCGGTTTATAATGATTCTATTTAGGTAATAGTTTCAAAAAAATACATCGTTATATCTAATATATGAAGCCCCAGAAAGTTACCGATTTCCGAGTTATTTTTGCGATGTTTGTCAGTGAATACAGTGAAAAGTATAAAAAAGTATAAATAAAGATACTTTTTATCTCTGTAAATCGTTTTGAGAACGATAATGTACGTAATTATATATTTCAGTGTAATAATAGCTTGACAAATTTTGTGGAAAACAGTTATAAATTGGCCCGTTGATTTTATGTTTCGGCGGGTCTAGTTTTATGTGGTGTTATTATAAACACCTTGAGGCCTTTTATCAAATTATTTACGTTATTAGATAGCATAGGTCCTTGTTCTTTGAAATTCATTTGAAATTTCTTGAAATTCATTTGAATTTTTGAAATTCATTTGAATTCTTGAATTCCAAAAAATTCTTGGTTTCCAAATTTTGGACTAATATATAATAAATAATTTGTTTGCATTATTATTCATTTTTTGGGGCTTGATCATCAAATATATATCAATAAACCTATTGCCATTTACAGAATCGTAAAATATGGTTTGGTTGTAGAGATATTCCTTTTTTTCTACGAGATGGTAAGACAACGTCACGATGTCATCACCCGCCCGCCACCCGCCAGTGCCCCCATTTTTTTTTTAAGTTTTTGAGTGTGGGTTGACAGGTTAATAGATCAGTTGAATTTCTAGATTATGTTAAAACTTATTCAAAAAAGTTTAAAGCAGATTGTTTAGCAGCTAAATCAAAATATATAAGTGATAAAATTCTCAATAGTGCAGACAAAGTTAAATCTACTTGGAAAATTATAAACGCGGAAAGAGGTCAACAAAAATTAAATGATAATCATTTTAAACTTAATATAAATGGTAAAATAACTACATCAGACTTCGAGGTCGCTAACGAATTTGAAAATTTTTTCTCCCGAATTCCTGTAGATTTGACAAAAACCCTAGGCTCTTCAACCCCCATTGCAGAATCTTGGTTAAAAGCAAACGTTCCTTGTTGTAACGTTATATTTAAATTCAGTAAAGTTAACATAAACACTATCAAAACAATGGTAAGTAAAAATTTTTTTAAGAAAAAACTTTTTAGCATTAATTAATAGCATTAATTTTTCGCAGAATTCGCTGTTCTCTCTGAGACAGTCTTGATAATGCCTCGTTTAGAGGCGAAACAATTGTCGACGTTTTGTTGTCCTTTTGATTCTGCGAAAAATTAATGCTATTAATTAATGCTAAAAAGTTTTTTCTTAAAAAAATTTTTACTTACCATTGTTTTGTCATGGATTTTCGCCAAGTAACGCCTGTTTCTATCCAATATAAACACTATCTTAAAAACTTTTAAATCTTTAAATATCAAGAAAACAGCTGACCTCTGGGGCATCTCTGTGTATTTAGTAAATTCTTTTATTGAAATGGTTGCTCCTGAACTAGTATTAATATTTAATAATTGTGTTGATAGTGGTGTGTTCCCTGATTTAATGAAATCTAGTAAATTAATTCCCCTGTTTAAATCGGGTAGTACTTCAGATCCGTCCAATTTCCGTCCCATTTCTGTACTACCTACATTTAGTAAAATTTTTGAAAAAATTATGCTTAATCAAATGCAAAATCACTTTAACGTTAATAAACTATTACATACAAAACAATTCGGTTTCACTCGTGGTCGGTCCACCACTGATGCCGGAATTAAATTATTAGAGTGTATATACAGGGCCTGGGATGAGTCATATGATGCTTATGGTGTATTCTGCGACTTATCTAAGGCCTTCGATTGCGTTCAGCACCAGACTTTAATTAAGAAACTTGATCATTACGGAATCCGGGGGACGGCCTTGAATTTCGTCAATTCTTACTTAAGTGATAGGGTCCAGAAAGTAGTGATCAATGGTAAACAGTCACCTGGTTCTCCTGTAGCAATGGGGGTACCGCAGGGTTCAATTTTGGGACCTTTTCTTTTTCTAGTATATATTAATGATCTCCCTCACCTCATAAGAGACGACCACGAGGTAGTTTTGTTTGCTGATGACACTTCTTTAATATTTAAAGTTAAACGTGGACAGCGCGAACTTGACGATGTAAACATTACCCTCTCTAGGATAGTCCACTGGTTTTGTGCTAATAATTTATTATTAAATGAAAATAAAACTAAATGTGTAAGATTCACCTTACCTAATGTAAGACTTGTTAAAACCAGTGTTAAGGTTAGGGATGATATAATAGAATTGGTCGATGACACTGTCTTTCTGGGCATAACGTTAGACTCCAAATTGCAATGGGGGCCTCATATCGGGAAAATTTCGGCCAGGCTTAGTTCAGCAGCCTATGCTGTCAAAAAGATCCGACAACTTACAGACATTAAAACGGCGCGTCTTGTCTACTTCAGCTACTTCCACAGTATCATGACATATGGCATACTACTGTGGGGTAACGCTGCCGATATTGAATGCATCTTTGTGTTGCAGAAGAGGGCTATCAGGACTATCTATGGAATGGGGTCTCGGGAGTCATTAAGAGATAAGTTTAAGCATATTAACATCCTTACAGTGTATTCACAGTATATTTATGAAATTTTATTGTATACCCACAAGAACAAAAGTAAATTTGTGAAAAATAGTGATAATCATAATCTAAACTTAAGAAATAAGGATAAACTGGCTGTTCCTAAATTTAGGCTTCATAAAGTGAGTAATTCTTTTGCGGGGAACTTTATTCGAATGTACAATACATTGCCAACCGAAATAGCAAATTTATCTGTCAATAAATTTAAAAAACTAATAAAAAGTAAATTGTGCCATAAAGCTTATTATAGTATTAATGATTTCTTAGATGACAAGGCGGCCTGGTTGTAACAACGTAACGAATTGCTCCTTTCTAAATAACTCTGTATTAGATTTAAGATGAAATATTTTGAAAAAAGCCGAGCTGAGTTTCTTGAGGGCTCTTCTCAGTCTCGTTGCATTTTGGAACCCTCGGTAGAGTCACACCAACTTCTGACGAATCTAAATAATTTTCTGAAAATTTCAAAGATAATAAACGTTATTTTATTTTTATATTTATTTTATTTTTAAGATAGTTTTAATAGGTAGGAGGGGTTTTTTACACCACCTGTCTAACATTGGGCATAGTAAATTTTACACATTTTGTTTTCTTCGCATTGAGCAGCAAGTTGTTACTTGTGAACCAATGCAATATTTTCGAAAGGGTATTATTTACATCGTCAAGTGCTACTTTTTGTCTATCACTTTTAAAAATTAATGATGTGTCATCAGCAAATAATACTATCTCACAAAGATTTTTAGTGAAATAAGGAAGATCGTTTACGTATACTAAGAATAAAAGGGGTCCTAATATCGAGCCCCCCCCCCCGAGTACTCCCATGACTAATGAGGCGCCAGAAGAGTCAGTGCCATTAATGTTTACTTTTTGTACTCTACCAGTGAGGTAAGTCTCGAGTAAGCCAAGTGAGCTGTTCGAAACACTATAATAACCTAATTTTAGTAGCAAAGTCTCATGATCAACACAATCAAAAGCTTTTGATAGATCACAAAATATACCAATGGCATCCTGCTTTTCCTCCCAAGCATCAAATATATGTTTCACAAGTGCAACTCCTGCATCCGTTGTGTTCCTGCCTTTAGTGAAACCAAACTGTTTGTTATGAAGTAACTTATTGTCTGTAAAATGTGAAAGCAATTGATTAAATATTATTTTTTCAAAAATTTTACTGAGGGTTGGGAGTATGGAAATAGGTCGAAAATTTGAAGGATCACTTTTGTCTCCTGCTTCAAATAAAGGAATGATTTTACTGTATTTCATAAGATTAGGAAACTGATTTTCATGTATACATTTATTGAATATGAATGCAAGGTGAGGCGCTATAGCGGGCACTATTGATTTTATTATATTAGTTGATATGCCCCAAAGATCCTCGGTATTTTTTTATATTTAGTTGTTTAAAAGTTTTAAGTATAGTGACAGAGTCAATATACTGAAAATCAAAGTTAATTCTACATTTATCAACACTAGATTTAAGAAGAGAATTGGCTACGTTTTTTGACGAATTTAACTTATTTGTAGTGGTGATTGGAACATTTGTGAAAAAATATTCAAATGCATTGGCAACTTCAGAATCAGTTTTAATATGTTTATCATCTATTTTTAACTCGAAGGATCGATCACGTGACTTTGCTTTACAAGTTTCTTTGTTAATAACATTCCATATTGCCTTCGTTTTATTATCAGATTTTTCAATTTTAGCCCGGAGGTCTATAGACGCTAATAATAATATATTGTTCTAGCTCTACACATGATAGTTCAATATTTCGCTCACTTGTGAGTGCTACTACGTCTTTTCGGTCTTTTGATTTTAATTTGTCACTAATTAAAATGAGAGACCCTCCTCTTATAGCGGAATCTCACGTACTAATGATTTTATAATTATCAATATTAACTAAGAGTTTATGTTTTTTTTAACCAGTGTTCAGCTAAACAAAGTACATAGATAAGTTTTTCATTTAAAAATAATTCTAGTTCTAACTCTTTGCCAGAAAAGCCTTCAATATTTTGATGAAAAATATTCACGAACATAGACTTTTCCTTTGTCCTTAAATTTAATTTGCTAGGGATTTCCTCCATTGTCCTACAACTAAGTTTAAATTATTGTCACCCTTTTTTGGAACAGATTCCAAGGTCACAAGACAAACATTGTCACTTTTCTGCTCAATAAAAGCAGATTGTTTAGCCAAGTTTAAGTTTAGTTTATTGACAGATAAATTTGCTATTTCGGTTGGCAATGTTTTGTACATTCGAATAAAGTTCCCCGCAAAAGAATTACTCACTTTATGAAGCCTAAATTTAGGAACAGCCAGTTTATCCTTATTTCTTAAGTTTAGATTATGATTATCACTATTTTTCACAAACTTACTTTTGTTCTTGTGGGTATACAATAAAATTTCATAAATATACTGTGACTACACTGTAAGGATGTTAATATGCTTAAACTTATCTTTTTTTTTTTTCTTTTTTTTTTTTTTTTTTTTTTTTTTTTTTTTTATCTTTGAAATTTTCAGAAAATTATTTAGATTCGTCAGAAGTTGGTGTGACTCTACCGAGGGTTCCAAAATGCAACGAGACTGAGAAGAGCCCTCAAGAAACTCAGCTCGGCTTTTTTCAAAATATTTCATCTTAAATCTAATACAGAGTTATTTAGAAAGGAGCAATTCGTTACGTTGTTACAACCAGGCCGCCTTGTCATCTAAGAAATCATTAATACTATAATAAGCTTTATGGCACAATTTACTTTTTATTAGTTTTTTAAATTTATTGACAGATAAATTTGCTATTTCGGTTGGCAATGTATTGTACATTCGAATAAAGTTCCCCGCAAAAGAATTACTCACTTTATGAAGCCTAAATTTAGGAACAGCCAGTTTATCCTTATTTCTTAAGTTTAGATTATGATTATCACTATTTTTCACAAATTTACTTTTGTTCTTGTGGGTATACAATAAAATTTCATAAATATACTGTGAATACACTGTAAGGATGTTAATATGCTTAAACTTATCTCTTAATGACTCCCGAGACCCCATTCCATAGATAGTCCGGATAGCCCTCTTCTGCAACACAAAGATGCATTCAATATCGGCAGCGTTACCCCACAGTAGTATGCCATATGTCATGATACTGTGGAAGTAGCTGAAGTAGACAAGACGCGCCGTTTTAATGTCTGTAAGTTGTCGGATCTTTTTGACAGCATAGGCTGCTGAACTAAGCCTGGCCGAAATTTTCCCGATATGAGGCCCCCATTGCAATTTGGAGTCTAACGTTATGCCCAGAAAGACAGTGTCATCGACCAATTCTATTATATCATCCCTAACCTTAACACTGGTTTTAACAAGTCTTACATTAGGTAAGGTGAATCTTACACATTTAGTTTTATTTTCATTTAATAATAAATTATTAGCACAAAACCAGTGGACTATCCTAGAGAGGGCAATGTTTACATCGTCAAGTTCGCGCTGTCCACGTTTAACTTTAAATATTAAAGAAGTGTCATCAGCAAACAAAACTACCTCGTGGTCGTCTCTTATGAGGTGAGGGAGATCATTAATATATACTAGAAAAAGAAAAGGTCCCAAAATTGAACCCTGCGGTACCCCCATTGCTACAGGAGAACCAGGTGACTGTTTACCATTGATCACTACTTTCTGGACCCTATCACTTAAGTAAGAATTGACGAAATTCAAGGCCGTCCCCCGGATTCCGTAATGATCAAGTTTCTTAATTAAAGTCTGGTGCTGAACGCAATCGAAGGCCTTAGATAAGTCACAGAATACACCATAAGCATCATATGACTCATCCCAGGCCCTGTATATACACTCTAATAATTTAATACCGGCATCAGTGGTGGACCGACCACGAGTGAAACCGAATTGTTTTGTATGTAATAGTTTATTAACGTTAAAGTGATTTTGCATTTGATTAAGCATAATTTTTTCAAAAATTTTACTAAATGTAGGTAGTACAGAAATGGGACGGAAATTGGACGGATCTGAAGTACTACCCGATTTAAACAGGGGAATTAATTTACTAGATTTCATTAAATCAGGGAACACACCACTATCAACACAATTATTAAATATTATTACTAGTTCAGGAGCAACCATTTCAATAAAAGAATTTACTAAATACACAGAGATGCCCCAGAGGTCAGCTGTTTTCTTGATATTTAAAGATTTAAAAGTTTTTAAGATAGTGTTTATGTTAACTTTACTGAATTTAAATATAACGTTACAACAAGGAACGTTTGCTTTTAACAAAGATTCTGCAATGGGGGTTGAAGAGCCTAGGGTTTTTGTCAAATCTACAGGAATTCGGGAGAAAAAATTTTCAAATTCGTTAGCGACCTCGAAGTCTGATGTAGTTATTTTACCATTTATATTAAGTTTAAAATGATTATCATTTAATTTTTGTTGACCTCTTTCCGCGTTTATAATTTTCCAAGTAGATTTAACTTTGTCTGCACTATTGAGAATTTTATCACTTATATATTTTGATTTAGCTGCTAAACAATCTGCTTTAAACTTTTTTGAATAAGTTTTAACATAATCTAGAAATGCAACTGATCTATTAAGCTGTCTTTCTGAGTATAGTTCATAAAGTTTTTGTCTACTTTTGTGTATACCCTCAGTGGCCCATTCACTGAAAGTAGGACTATCACTAATCATGACCTCCTTAGACTTGAATATGGAGTTGAACTCGTTGTAAAAAGAATCAAAAAATAATTTATACATTACATTTGGATCTAAGCCAGTGTCTAAGAATGGAATTTTATTGCAAAGTCCAACCCTCATACGTTCCAAGCGGTCACCAGTTATTGGTCTACATAATATTTTACGTTTTATAACTTTTTCTTTAGTGATTTTAAAAGATGCTATTTGCCCACAATGGTCTGAATCTAGCTTTTTTATAATACTTTTACTTTCTGGCAACATATCGCTGTATATATTATCCAGGCAAGTGGCTATTGTATTACAATATCTAGTAGGCTCCAAAAATAAGTTTGTAAGATTGTGTGATTTAAATAAATTTAAAATATTATAACTCATAGGCGTATTAACAAGTAAATCGACATTAAAATCACCACATACTATTAGGTACTTATTAGTTTTTCCAAGTTTACATAGAACTTTGTCAATAAGTTCCTCAAATTCGCAAAAGGGTGAGGTTCCAGGTTTATACACGCATACTACTATGAATTGCTCCATTTCCACGCACGACAGTTCGACTTTACACTCTAGAGAAAGAGACACAATATCTTTCCGTTCTTTAAATTTAAGTTGTTTATTTAATAAAATCAAAGATCCCCCCCGTACTGTGCTCACCCTGCAGAATGCACTACCAACCCGGTGATTACTGAAATTGAACAAGAGCTCATACGGCTTACGCATATGTTCTGTAATACAAAAAATATCAATATTATCTGAATTCATTAACAGTTCCAACTCTAACTCTTTGCCATGTGTTAAACAACCAATATTTTGATGCCCTATGTTGATATAATTTACATTTTTTGATTTGGTTTGATTTGGAGGGCATTTTTTAACATAATTAATATTTGTAACTAAATTTAATTCAATTAATTGACTATGTCTGCTAAAGGGTAATATTGCCTCTGTTGTCGTAGAACTTAATTTAAATTACTTGGAACAGATTCCAAAGTCTTAACACTAAATCTACATTGCTCAATAAAAGCAGTTTTGTCAGCCAAGTTCTTGGCTGAAGTGTAAAAATAATTGAATAGCAAACTTGCTATTTGTCTCTTATAATGCTTTGGTAGAAAATACCTACCTTTGTTTACATAAACAATATGTTTGTTATTGTTAAAGTTACTGTCAGAAGTTGACAAATTGTATTTATATACAGTTCTCTTAAAAACAGAATTAAAGTCAATTACATGGAATTTATTATTATATTGGCTAGTTAAATTGAGTTGTAAATTTATCTTATATCTAAGAGAATTTTCCACGTCTGGCACACCTTTTATGTATGGTAATGTAAACATTACTACATGTTCAACATTTAAGTTTTGCATTTTGTCAAAGTATAGGGATAGTTCATTTTTGTTAATTTTACCCCTGTTTGAGCAGAAAATAATTATTTTACTGTTTGAGTCAAAATTATATTCTAATATCTTTTGCATAATTTCATTTAAAGATGCACCTGGATAACAGTTATTAATAATTGAATAACAATTTGAATTAAATTGTTGTATCAGAAAAGAACTAAAATCAGTTCCAATATCATCACTAAATAAAACTAGTTTAGTATATCCAGTATGACTATTACTTTTTACACTGTCACACAATTCATACACTAATGAAGTAGAAGGTGAGCAAGTTGTAAGGGAAGCCTGGTTCTCCAATGATTGAGAAGGACTTGTGCAATTGATATTGCATGAGTGGTTATTTATGAAGGTATTAAGGCGCTCAGTATTATAATTAGATGTTTTGAGTACCTTATCTATACTTGATGAACACTTATTAAAGTCTTTTAGAGACCATTCATATTTCTTAGTTACATACTCTAATTCAAATTGCAAATTTTTTATTTGTGACTCTAAGCGTTGTGTGTCAGTGTAATATTTTAAATGACTTTGTTTAAGTTCTAACATAGATAATTTAGCTTGTTCTCTTAATTTTAAACTAGAGTTAACATTTTTACACTTTTTGATTAAGATTCTATGATATTTTAATTGTTTCTTTGATTTTAAAATGAATTTCTTTATTTTTAGGTATTTTTTTAGTTTATTCCTGCTGCAAAAATAAACTGGCTTGTCCAGTTGGTATGAACTGTCATTGGTAAGATCTATAGTAGACAAGTCCAGGTTTGGAACTGTTGCAGAAGGAACAAACTGCGGAGTACCACTCATTAGCTCGTTATAAAGGTTATCCGTTTGTTGGACTACGACTTGCTTGGCAGCTGACTCCAAGTGTAAGATGTGCCCCTGGGCATCCCGTAGCTCCTGTTCCAGCAAGGTAGTCCTCCTCAAGGTCCCTTCATACTCGTCACTGCACTCTTGAAACCTATCTACTATTGATTGAAGGTGGTTCCGCTGCATTACAATTTCATCATAACTAATATGAAGCCTAGCTAGTTCAGATTTTAGTTTTTTACTATCGTCTAAAGCACCTATCAACAAGTTTTCATTTTCTTCTCTTTCTTTTTCTAATTGTAAACAGAGCTCTGTTTTAGATTTAAGTTCCTGCAACACCAGCTGAAGTTTGGGCTCCTCCTGCTGGCGGGATAAGGCTCTACGGCTACGTTACGTCTTAATGACTCCCGAGACCCCATTCCATAGATAGTCCGGACAGCCCTCTTCTGCAACACAAAGATGCATTCAATATCGGCAGCGTTACCCCACAGTAGTATGCCATATGTCATGATACTGTGGAAGTAGCTGAAGTAGACAAGACGCGCCGTTTTAATGTCTGTAAGTTGTCGGATCTTTTTGACAGCATAGGCTGCTGAACTAAGCCTGGCCGAAATTTTCCCGATATGAGGCCCCCATTGCAATTTAGAGTCTAACGTTATGCCCAGAAAGACAGTGTCATCGACAAATTCAAATATTATATCATCCCTAACCTTAACACTGGTTTTAACAAGTCTTACATTAGGTCTTACACTACTTTCTGGACCCTATCACTTAAGTAACATTTGACGAAATTCAAGGCCGTCCCCCGGATTCCGTAGTGATCAAGTTTCTTAATTAAAGTCTGGTGCTGAACGCAATCGAAGGCCTTAGATAAGTTACAGAATACACCATAAGCATCATATGACTCATCCCAGGCCCTGTATATACATTCTAATAATTTAGTTCCGGCATCAGTGGTGGCCCGACCACGAGTGAAACCGAATTGTTTTGTATGTAATAGTTTATTAACGTTAAAGTGATTTTGCATTTGATTAAGCATAATTTTTTCAAAATTTTTACTAAATGTAGGTAGTACAGAAATGGGACGGAAATTGGACGGATCTGAAGTACTACCCGATTTAAACAGGGGAATTAATTTACTAGATTTCATTAAATCAGGGAACACACCACTATCAAACCAATTATGAAATATTATTACTAGTTCAGGAGCAACCATTTCAATAAAAGAATTTACTAAATACACAGAGATGCCCCAGAGGTCAGCTGTTTTCTTGATATTTAAAGATTTAAAAGTTTTTAAGATAGTGTTTATGTTAACTTTACTGAATTTAAATATAACGTTACAACAAGGAACGTTTGCTTTTAACAAAGATTCTGCAATGGGGGTTGAAGAGCCTAGGGTTTTTGTCAAATCTACAGGAATTCGGGAGAAAAAATTTTCAAATTCGTTTATCTTTATCTAAGTTTAGCTTTATCAAATCACTACCCATAGAATTTACACAAAATAAGTTTATTTCTCACTGAACTCTTCTTTATAGTGTGTGTTCAGGTAGGGGGCGATGCCACTGTGGTATAAAGTTCGTAAAGACCTTTCGTTAACTAGAACGCACTCTATAAATTTCGTTAAAATCCGTACAACCGTTTACACACAGACAGACACAAATCACGTCTATATCCCTGCAGGGGTAGACAAAAGTGCTTCTTATGACCACATTTCGCACAATCGTTAACCACCACGTACTAAGTATCGAGCCTATTATCGTTACCGGGAACAGAGCTTTGTTTGTTTGTCAAAAGGTGCACTGCATGGAGGTTAGGATGAATTGGACCCTGGAGATGTGGACCTGATCTAACCCAACTGTTTAGGAGGAGTGCAATTTCGAACACACGTACAGAAGAAATAAATTTAAATAATAGGAAGTAAGATAAGACTTTGCCTTAATGTTACACAGAAGCACATATAACACTTTTACACTGTTTATCATTTGTGGAAAACCTTGAAGTGCCCTTAATCGACAGTATAAATAGACTTTGCCTTAACCCAGAACAAAAAAAACATCCCTATTAGAGTTCTATGACATTGACTTGTTTTACCGAATACGTTTTGTTTTTTAAACTGTAAAGATATCCCTATAATATTATTATATTGATAATAACGATGTAAAATATAAAATAAGAATAATGCTGGAATGTTTTTATTTTTTATTTTTAGAGTGTGCGTTGTTCTGCAGACCGTACAAGCTGCAGCGACTATTCAGTCATAACAACTCTCCCACAGCTCATATCTAGATAGGTATCGAGAACTTCTCGTGGTTTGATATTTGCGCTAGTTAAGTTTGCCATTCAGTGTAAATTATTACAATTTACGGTAGTTTGCATTACTTTGTATGGATGATAGTATCGATGATACTACAAGATGTAACGATAAGGGTGTATGTCAGCACTTTATATCTTTTTGTAATAAAATATCTCTGAAGCTAGGTACAATATCCTACATTAGGAAGATTTCGTGTCGAAATTAGATAGAATCATTGATAGTTACATAAGAGATAGGCCTGGACGAGATAGTATTGTAGGTACCTACTCGTATTTTGTTGGAATTAAGATCCGGATTACAAAATAATCATTTAGGATATTTTTACACAGCGCCATCTAGCCCAAAGTAAGCTAATATAAGATTGTAAAATGGGATCTAGATAACAGACAAACATACTTATATACTTTTAAATTTATCATAACATAGTTTAAGACATAGTCGCTTCCGCTGTCTGTCCGTCCCTATAAGTATAGGTACGCTTAGATCTTTAAAACTACGCAACGGATTTGGATGCAGTTTTCATCAATGGATAGAGTGATTCTCGCGGAAGGTTTTAGTATACAATTTGTCAAGCAGGCGAACTCTGATCCAAGTATCTACATAGTTTCGGGCAGCTGTCACTAACTACTAGTTTGCACAGTTTATGTTACTTAGGTACTTACATACACCGAACTTCGAGCATCATTCAACCAATCATTTACTTTTAACAGTTGTTCCGATGGGAATACTGGTTTAGATGCTTCTAAACTGCTCTTTTCAAGGCACTTTAGTTTCATATAACTGTATAACGGACTATTTTTATCTGACAAAATGAGCCGTAGCGTTGTGCGTGGAAGTCTCACTAAGAAGATCTTAAACGCACAAACTACCATTTTTTTGGGTGGCTTGTGGGTTTAAGATCTTCTTAGCGGTGCACCTGCTGGTCAACGAACCACAATCTGGCAGAGATACGGTGTACCCCCGATGTATGTATACTCAGACGCGGTGTCTTCTTGACTACATTTGACATTGCCATTTTCTAAATGCCTATGTCTTATTCTAATTATACCTACCTAAAATGTACTCTCTTATCTGCCGTAATCCCCAATAGTATTCTAAACAACATTTTCTATCTAACGAGACAACGGCAACACTGCCTTAAGTATACTGATTCAGTGTCCATTCCAATTAATATTAAAATAATTCATAAAATTCGTAAAAAATTGATCAAAAGTGTTTGCGGAGTGAAGATTGGCATGCAAAAAACATCTACTGCTGATATCTGCGCCTTAGTCCTGCCACAAGACTCGAAATCTGCACAGTTAAGTCTGTATTTTTATACCCACATTCTATTAAAATACTAAACTGTCAATGATATCTTACACAAATACCCTCCAATCAACTGATAACTTGACGTCAAAATCGAATGACAACTGGAGTTTCACTTTGACAACCTATCAAATTGAACTGACATTATCAGATTTCATATTGACAACAACATGGTGTTGCCATCATAAGAAACTGCTTCGGAATTGTACTAAAACTGGAAAGTTTAAACATTGCATACAAAAAATATATATTAGCGTGTTCTCGACACAATTATACAAGTCTTGAGTCGTGGAATACAAGACTGGTGTGGTGACTGCTCCAGCATTATCTGACCGTTGCATTATCTGACTCCAGTTCGAATTTGTAGCACGATCACTGTGGGGTTTGAATTTAGGGTGTTCCACTTTAAGACCTCTTACTTCTTGAAATGCATCAGGAATCAGGTGACAAATCTGCAAATATCACCATAAGGAAAAAAGGGTTGTACAGAACTAGATCATGCGAATCCATACAGCTAATGTCCTCCGTGGACTCACCTGACTTTGAAGATCGTTGTGGGAGAAGCTTAGACCTATCCAGTGGACGAGATATAAATGCAATGCAGAATTTAAGAGAGCAAATGGAAGCTTTGGCCCAACAGCTAGAAATAGCAAATAATGAATTTGGCAATCTTAACTTGGAAATTATAAAACTGAAAGATTTAAACACACTACAGGGACAACAAATATCATCCCTTAGAGATGTCTGCAAAACTCCTTTAAAAAACCAGAAATCCCAGCTAACAGTAAAAAGAAGAACATCTCGACGCATCCTAATGGACACCTCTAGATTCACGGATTCGCTGAGTCCACACGGCGGTGAAAATGTCCGTAAATCTGTTCAATCAAATCATACACAGACGACACCGAAATTACAAGAAGACAACAGCATCCTAAAAACGGGGAAAAAATATTTAAAAACCATTCATATCTATGGAGGCAGTCAATGCCGTGGCTTAGCAAATACCATTGACACAATGCGCTTACATACTAGATATGAAAAATATATTGTTAGAAGTTTTATAAAACCAGAGGCAAGTTCCAAAGAAATATTGAGTACAATACGTTACGCTGACATTCAAGACGGAGACAAAGTCATACTCTCCATTGGGGAACACGACTCCAATCCCTTACAGACCACATCGGAACTTGCAGCCGCTTTGAAATTACTAGAAAACAGAAAAGTTATCATATTAGGTATATTGCAAAACAGATATTTAAATAAAAAAAAGTTAAACAGTATGCTAAAGCTTATAAGTACACAACATCTCAATTGTAAATTTATCCCCGTTTGTAATAGAAGTAAACTCTATAATACATACATAATTAATAGTTACTTTGTAGAAGTGTGTAAAACAATCAACTTACACATTGACCAAGATGACTACTCATCTAAATATCTAACCTATAACCGCTTAAATATTGGGCATGGGAAACCAGCAATTCAAGGCTCGAGATTCTCTCAGAGCCAGAGCACCTACACTAGGAAAAAGAGAGACGCAATCAAACCAAAACCAGGCACAATACCTTATTATTTCTCTAATTGGAAATCACAGAGCAAACATACCAGACCGAGCAATGGTAAAATAGTGCCTACTCATAAGAAGGGGACCATACCCTACTACTTTTCAAAATTGAACAATCAATCTGTGGCTGAAATGAACTCTGAAAGAAATGTAGATGTATTTTGTCCCACAAAACGACAGCTTTTTCGAGACGGCTGCAAAGACCAGTAGAAAAATGATATACGTTTTCCACCAAAACATTGCTGGTTTAAAATCTAAAACGGACCAATTAGAAATAACACCAACAGATTTACATGAATCAAATGGTGTGCAACCGGAAGTCTTGTGCTTCTCAGAAACATTTGCAAGGCTGGAAGACGCTCGTTACACTAAACTCGCCGGATATGAACTAGGTGCAATATATTGTAGACCGGAAAAGCAGGTCATAGTTAAGAAAAAAGATTCAGGGGCTAGAGGGGGCATCTGTGTATTCATAAGGAAAGATATTCAGTACAAAGAACTAACAGATATTAAACCTTACTGAAGAGAAAAAGTCTTCGAATGCTCCGGGATTGAAATAGATAGGTTAAAGTTAAAAATAATCTGTCTTTATAGAACACCGGACTCCAACGTCTATCTATTTTTGGAATATCTAGATACTTTATTATACAAAGTCTTGTACTGCTCTGTTAAGAAGCAAAATTTGGTTCTTATCGGGGACTTTAATATAAACATATTTAAAAACACGAAGTCTCTAAAATCTTTACAAGACATATTAGAAATATATAATTTGACATCCTGTATTAATGAAGCTACTAGAATGAGCAATTGCATAGATCATGGCATATGTAACGTGCGAGGTGCTAAGGGCATAGTCTTAAAAACTGGACTATCTGATCATCACGCCCAAGTTGTATGTGTACCCATAACAAAGGACATATCTGGGCCAAAGAAACGGCTCATTAATGGACGAGACTATTCAGCTGATAACATTAAAACATTTCGAGGACATTTAACAAACTTAAAATTTACTGACACATTTCAGTCTACCGACTTAAACTTGGCATTTAATTATTTCTATGACGAATTTTGTTTATTTTATGACTTATGCTTTCCAGCATTCCAAAAAATTATTACGACGAGAAAACGAAGAGTCAAGTGGATAACAAGAGGGTTGAGAATCGGCTTAAGAACCAAACGACTCCTTCGATTTGACTTCTATACAAATAGAACTAAAGAAAGTAAAACTAAATATCATAACTATTCGAAAATACTACGAAATTGTATTCACAAGTCGCAAAAAAATTACAACACAGACATTATGAAGAACTCCAAAAACATGTGTCGAGCAGCTTGGCAGGTAATAAACGATGACAAGGATAATAGCCATATGCCAAATGTAATATCGGAGATTAAAGTAAATAACAATATTATAGACACGCCTACTGAAATTGCCAATCAATTAAATAGGTATTTTGTAGAACTGGCTGCAAGCAATAATAATGTTTTTATCAATACGAATAAAACTAAGGCACTAAATAGTATATTCTTGCAACCAATGGACTATATAGAAGTCAAAAATATAATTTTATCTTTGAATAATACAAACTCTGTAGGCATTGATGATATTAGTACATTTGTTTTGAAACAATGTGTTATGGAACTCGTTCCTGTCATGACACACCTATTAAACTTCCTTCGAAACAGGGACATTTCCTGAAAAGTTAAAGAAATCAGTAGTGATACCATTACATAAGAAAGGAGATAAATTGGAAATCTGCAATTATAGACCCATCACACTGATACCTATTTTATCCAAAGTTTTTGAGAAAGCCATGCATAAAAGGATAACAGACTACTTAAATAAATATGACTTTATTAAAAAAGAGCAAAATGGATTTCAAAAAGGAAAATCTACTACACTGGCTGCTTTTGATTTGGTGCACGGTATATTAAGAGCTATTGAAGCAAAAAAATCCTCAATAGTCATATTCTTTGATATGACTAAAGCGTTTGACCACGTACCGCACAAGGCACTACTGGAAAAGCTTCTGGACTATGGCGTCCGCGGACCAGCTCATTCATGGATCGATAGCTATCTCAGGGACCGTCAGCAATGCGTGGATGTGCGAGTCGCTGGCAGTGACTCAACTATCATAAGACAGCGATCAACATTTATTTTAATAATACTTTATTGTTTTTAATTTATATTAATGACTTGACTGACATAACAAACTATAAATGTTTTTTTTTTTTTTTAATGTGTAAATTAGATTGACATTCCATGACATTTTTTTTCCAAATAAATTCTACAATTTAATAGCTAGTTTTTAGACATAATATTTGCATGTCATAGTTAATTGACGAAATATGTGAAACATAAATATAATTGCCAACACCTCATGTACCATATTTCTGCGAATAAATATATTTAAATTTGAATTTGAATCTAAAATACAATTGTATCTTGAAGGAATCCACACATTGTCTATGTAATTGCCCCCTGCGCCGTGCAGCCGGCCCATGTCGTACGGTATTTTATCAACTCGGATCGACACGCTAAAGATTTGTGAGAACTCATCATATCTCTGTGATCGCACGCCTCATTGAAGACGGTGGGTTTAATGTTACACATATAAAAAAATGCTATACTAGTAAAGATGGGCCATCCCATTCAGAGAGACCGCTCTATTACGGGTATTTTCCTTGTGACTAAAATTCCCAACAGAGGTAATGCGCTGTGTGACATAGCGTCTTAAATTGGGATACCTAACAAGGTGTAATTATTTAGCAGACGCATTTTTATTTTTCGCAGTTTTATTTTTAATTTTTAATGTTCATTTTGGAGTCCTAGCGGAGTATGGAGTTGCGTTTGTCCCTTTTCGTGTCCATTCGTGCCATCCACAGTAGGTATAGGTATAGGTGCATATTATTATACCTATAGAAGCTTTAGAAATAACTTCAAAAATAAAGTTTAATAGAGAGTAATAATATTTATTCTCAGTGCGTGTCCTAAAAGGACTTTAAATACTTTTTTAATATTTTCTAGACGTTCTCACACAACGTCATCTAGCCCAAACTAAGCCATAAGCTTGTGCTATGGGATCTAGACAACTGAAAACACCCAAACTCCGAAACAAACATTTGTGGATCACACAAATTTTTGATTCGACACGGGAATCGAAACCGAAACTCCGGAGTCGAAAGCCGATGCACTACCGACCATACCACCGAAGCAGTTAACTTCATGTCAGCACGATGTTACAGCTGTTATTATAATCATGTTTGCGTCGTGAGACCACACAAACACTGCGTGTGAATTTGTTAGACCTAAGTAACTGGTGGTTGAGCAATTCTATAAATATCATTATAGTTAAGTATTGTAAATATCTAAATACCAGTAAAATACCGATTAAACGATAATCGAACAATAATACGCTACAACAATGCAAAATTGATATTTATAGATTTCCAGTAGGACTTACATCAAAATGACTTTAAAATGAAATCATATTTATGAGAATTAAAATCACATAAGCTAAAAGGTAGGCTGGTCGTTTGTATTCAGTTTCACAATACATACAAAGCATTATATTATGCGACAAAAGGTTGCGAGTTCTTCGGTTGAAAACCATCAATTTCTACTCAAGCGTTTCTACTCAAGATTGCGAAAATGTCAATGTTTGATGGGAAATAGCACCATGGCAGGTGCAAGATGCGATTTGTTACGGCTCACAGACGCAATATCATGTTGTATTGAATCAAGGAAGTATATTTTTAAAGTTATTTCGTTATAGGTGGAGCAATTTCGAAATGATGACAATATAAATTAGCTCGTAGTAGATGAGATATTGTGCGGCAAATGGGCTGTTTAGAGTCAAATTTAGCAATGATTTACGCTTTACCACTGGAGATTAACTGCCTTCAAATAGAGGCCGAAACTGGGTTGGACCGGTGAGTTGTGTTCTTATAAGGTGAGTTCGATCTACGGTTTTGTTTGGATTTTATTATTATTACTTACCAATTAAGTTTAAAACACAAACTGCAATTATGATTAAAATTAATTATCAAAATGTTGTTAGGTGATCATTTTAAACCTTAATATTAAGTTTTGGATGCAAAATTGCATCAGCATGTCCAAGACCCAAGTCATCCTGACCTACATACGGTACACCTGCTTACATACGGGCGAGGTTCTGGAAAATATATCCAAAGCCCCCAGAAACAGCAATAGGCTGGTCCCCTCTATTAGTTATACTTAATGTGTTTAATGTTCGCGAGCTCTACTGGGCGACCACTAGTATTTATTTATGTACGTTTACTTGTTGCAGGTTGTAATTTCTATCCAGTGGGTGAATACCTCAGATTTGTCAGGATACCAGAAAACTTGAACATTGGCGATGAAGTCCTCAAAGTTGAAGTACATCCAAGGTAAACATTTTATCTAATAATCTAGAAATTAATCAATAACTAAATTAGTATTAGTATACTCGTAAGACTTCGTTTCAAAAACCGGCCAAGTATGAAGTGGACTCGCTTACAAAGGGTTCCGTACCAAAACGGTAAAAAAATCATGTTTGTTGTATGAAAGCCCCTTTAAATATTTATTATATTCTGTTCTTTAGTATTTGTTGTGATAGAGGCAACAGAAATACATCATCCGTGAAAATTTCAACTTTCTAACTATCACGGTTCATGAGATACGGCCCAAAACAGAGGGACAGACAGACGCGCGGAAGGACGGACGGACAGCAAAGTATCAGTAACAGGGTTCCCGGTTAACAAAATAAAATAAATAAAAAAAATAAAATAACGTTTATTATCTTTGAAATTTTTAGAAAATTATTTAGATTCGTAATCCTTTGGATACTGAACCCTAAAAAAGAAACAGAAACAACCATTCTCAACTCTTCAGTTAGTTGGGTTGAATGAGTTAAGAATTAGGTACAGTTACTTTTTTTTTTTTTTAATTCCGCGGCTCAATGCCGCGTCCGCTCTAACGTCCGTTGCCGGGCGTCTCTGGTTACTAGCAGAGGGTATGTCCAGTGGCGCCCGGCGGACTTTGACCGCCTCTGTGGACTCTGCGGGTGTTTGGTCGGGACGAGAATCCCGCGTCATTGGGGTCGGGTTTTATCCCGCGTCAGTGAGTGAATCTGGTTGCGTGCTATGGGGCAAAGGCCCCGCAGCACGCAACCCTTCTAGACTGCTTCTGTAAGGACGGTGGGTGGCGATCCCGCCGTCCTCAGGCCCCGATCATGGAGGACGATAGTCTTGGGCGCAGTCGCGTAGTCTGGGGCGGCCTGGCCGCCGACTACGGAACTCGGCGGGGAGGGTACGCTCCCTCTCCCTCCCGGCCGTCTCCTTCGCGAGCATGACTTGCTCGCAGAAGGACACGGCCGCGTTCCACCTACTCCCGCTGGATACCATGGCTTGAAGCATGGTCCCCAGCGAGAGGGTATCCACGCCCAGACCCACTATGAGGTCCCGGCGCTGACTCGCCCACGCTGAGCACTCCACCAACGTGTGGAGTGCGGTGTCGTCGTCGGAAACCTCGCAGTGTTGACACCGGGGTGTGACCTCACGATGCATGCGAAATAGATAGCTCCCGAAGCATCCATGCCCGGCAACGGTCTGCGTCGCACGGTACGTGAGGTCACCATGCTGCCTCTGCAGCCAATCGTCCATGATCGGTCTCACCACCGCAATGATGGTGGCACCCCCCTTGGGTTGCTCAAGTCGCACCCTCCATGACTCCATGAGATCCTGGCGGAGTTGGGACCGCTGGTCCTCGATTTCTCGAGACGCAGGCCTGTGGTCCCGCTCCAGCGCCTCCTTGCGCCATTGGAACAATGACGCAAGGGCTCTCGCTTCCAGGTCCCATAGAGGGGTCCCGGCTAGGAGAAATGCAGCCTCTCCGGAGATCGTGCGGTACCCCCGTATGGTTCTGACGGCCAAGGTTCTAAGTGGTCTGTTTAACAGAGTCACGTTCCCCTTGACCGCCAACCTATCCGCCCATACGGGAGCCCCGTATAGGGCCATACTCCGCACGATCCCCAGGTACAGTCCCTGCAGGAGGCGTTGGGTCCCTTTAGGTTGGGCATCAGTCGCGAAAGCGCGACCGATGCCTGCGTCACCTTGGGGACCAAACTTCGGAAATGTGGTCCGAAGTTCCATCGGCTATCGGTACGATCCCTAGGTACTTCATCGAGGGCTTGATGCCGATGCTAACGCCTCCCACATTTATGCTGGAACCTTCGGGTGGACCGTTCCGAGGTCTGTGAAAACACAGAACCTCAGACTTGTGCAAGGCCACCTCCAGTCCCAGCTGCCGTATCCGACCCACGACTCGAGCAACACCCATCGTGACCTTGAGTGCTGCCTCTTGGTACGTTGCCCTCCGCGCCGTAACCAGGGTATCGTCGGCGTAGCACGTTACGCCGACGCCCCTAGGCAACGCACCCCGCAGCACCCAGTCGTAGCCGATGTTCCACAAAAGCGGCCCCAGGACCGATCCCTGCGGAACACCGCACGACACATCTCGCCGAGCTGGCCCGAGCCAGCTGGGGAAAGCTATGGCCCTCTCCGAGAGATAGGCCCCGACAATACGACGGAGGTAGAGAGGCGTTTCGTGATACACGAGCGCCTCCCTAACGCAGCTCCATGGCAAGGTGTTGAACGCGTTGGCGATGTCAAGAGACACCGCCACCACCACCTTGCCCTGCGAGACTGCTTCCTCCGTCAGGCTCTTCACGCGCATGATCGCGCTCACGGTGGAGCGTCCCCGACGGAAACCGAACTGGTTATCCGCCAGGTCTGGCCCCACACTCGTGGGATGCTCGACGAGGCGTTCCGCAATAATTCGCTCAAAGAGCTTACACACCTCGTCGAGCAACACGATCGGCCGGTATCCGGACGGTGAGTCCACCGGCCGCCCCGCCTTACGGATCAGGACCAGTTTCCCCGTCCTCCACATCTTGGGAAACTGGCCCCTTTCGAGGCATGCGCTAAAGAGCCCCATCAGTCGAGGCCCGAGTTCTTCGAGGGCCAGGACCCATGCACGGCCAGGAATGCCGTCGGGTCCGGGGGCAGTGATTTTCTGGCGTTTAAGCCGGAGTACTGCCGCACCTAGCTCCCCCACCCTGACTTCGGATACGTCGTCTTCGCTGGTGCTATCCGCGTCGGGCAGAGACGGAGCCATGCGCGGAGGGACGTGCTCCTCCGCGCTCGTCGGAAACAGGGAGCCCATGACCCGCTCCAGCTGCTGCGGCTGGAGACTCTGGGTCAGTGGGGGCGCCCTAGGTCGGAGTTTCTCCCTGACCTGTAGGTACGGGCGCCCCCATGGGTTCTGCTGCAGGGTCTCCAGGAACTCCTCACGGGCTACCGTCTTGGTCCGCTTTATCGTCTCCTGGAGATTACCTTTAGCCTCCCTGTATGCCTGAAAAAGCTCCGCCTCTCGGGCTGCCGCGTCGTCTGGGCGGCAACGCCTCCGGCGAAACCTGGTGTACCGGCGGCGGGCGGAGATGCATGCTGCGCGCAGCTCTGCAATCTCCGGCGACCACCAGTACACCTGCCTCCTGGCCGGTCTGGGTGTAACCCTAGGCATCGCCGCATCACAGATTTGCGACATGGCTCTCCTGAACCACTCCGCCTCGGCATCCACATCGGCAGGCCGGTCCGGCGCCGGAATCCAGGCCTGCACGATGGATGCCTCCAGGAGAGCCTCCCGATCCAGATGGTGAAGTGCCCAACGCGGATCCGGGGGATTTGCCACCGGCTGTGGGAGGTCAGGTGGGGGGACGACATCGAACCGGATGTACCGATGATCCGAGTGCGTCTTCTCACCCTCCTCCACGCGCCAGTCTGTAATATGGCGGGCGAGGTCAGGGGATGCGAACGTTCCGTCCACGATCGATTCCCCCCCCGCCGCCAAAACGTGGTGACATTCCCCCGGTTGAGGACCTCCAGACCACGTGTTCTGGTCCAGTCCTCAAGAAGCCTCCCCTTGTCCCTGGTTTCCCGAGAGCCCCACGCCTCGCTCCAGGCGTTGAAGTCTCCCAGGAGCAGGACAGGGTGAGGACGGCACGCAGCGAAGACGATGTCGAGCTCAGTGAGCCATAGCTCAAACTGAGACTCGTCAATGTTCGGCGAGATGTAGGTGGCCACGACTGCCAACCCATCATAGTCCGCCGCAACACACCCGCGGCCCCTTGCAATGATCGCAAGGCGCGAGTTGTCTGCGGCGGACCCCCCTAAGATACAACAGGCCGGTCCGTCCTCGTCCACCGGGCTTCCCGGGTGGACGTAGTACGGCTCGGCGACCACGGCCAAGTTTATGGACCACTGACTGGACGACTGTCATCCCGTGACCAGTGGAGCCGAAGGAGATATCTCCAGCCTTCACCTGGTTACGGGGGCAGCCTCCCGCCTCCACGACGGCGGAGACAACTTCCTCCGTCGTGGCCACGTCATCCAGACCCGTGATGCGCAATGCGGCGCATTTGGTGGGTCTGGTGACACGGACGGCTTCTTCGTCCAGCGCGACCCTAAGCTGAGCCGCTAGGGCGTCAGCTTTAGGGCCGCTGGAGGCGCCGGACACCTCGAGGAGGCAAGCCCCGGTGCGTGTCGTCTTGCACCGGAGCCCCCCTTGTATGTCGTGGGCCGAGAGGAAGACTGAGGACTTCACGGTCCTCAGTACGTCGGCGTACCCCACCCCTTTCTCCACACCTACCGTCGTCACCGTCAGGACGACGGCGGGGGAGCGAGGAGGGCGGGGCCTCTTCGGCGCCTTCGCCGCGGCGGCTTTGGCCGCTTTCTTGGCAGCCTTCGTCTTCCTCTTCTTGGCTCCCACTACTTCTTATCCCTCCCGTCTGGAAGGAAGCAACGGGAGCGATGTTAGAGGAAGACGAGGCGGCAGGGGTGCCACTCTTCTTACCGCGCCCCTTGGCCTTCCGCGCCTGGGCCGCGGTCTCGGCCGGCATCCGGCTCACCGAAGCGGACGGGGGCGGAGCGGGGCGGCGGACAGCGGGTGTGCCGCTTGGACCCGGAGCGTGAGCACCGCCAACAGCCGCCGCGTATGAAAACGCGGGACGCGCTAGCGGAGGGCGGTACGCCCGGTCCTCCAGGACCGCGAGGCGCCTCTCGATCGCCGTCAGGACCTGCACCGTAGTTGGTACAGCCTTCGGCGGCGAGCCGGGCGCCATGGTGGGCGCGGTCCTAGGCGCCGTCTTCGGCGCTGGTCCAGCCGTCAGAGGAGGAGGCGGCATGGGACCTGGAGGTGCCTTGACCGCTTTGGTCAACTCAGCGACCTCCCGACGGAGATCTTCCATCTCCTTTCGGGAGGCAGTGAGCTCCACCTCCAGGCTCGCAACCTGCTTGCGGAGCTTCGCCTCCTCCTTTGTGACGCTCCGCTTGAGGAGCTTGTCGAGGGAGGATTGGGCTTCATCCACCAGTGAAGCCACAATCTTCTTCCTCCCCGACATGTTTTTACTCCCCCGCATGGCCGCGTTCATGCGGGAGAGAATACTCATTATCTCCCGCGCGGGCGGCACACCGATATCCCTGCGACTACGCAGGGACGGCACAGATGACGGGGGTGGTGTTGGCGGGCGCATACGGTAGGCGCCGAGACGCGTGCGCACCGTCTTCACCGGCACCTCCTCCTCCGAATCGCTGGAGAAGAGGGACCCCCACCCAGAGCAACTAGTGCTCCGGTCGCGCGGCGGTCCCTACTTCTCGAGGGTCCTCTTCTGCGAAGCAGAACGGCCCTTACTCTTCACACTACTGGGAGCTGACCCATCGTCAGTCCCAGCAGCAACATTTCCTTGGGGCGTCGACGTCGCGCTGCAACTAGGCGGCGCGTCGCGAGCCCCCAAATCGATAGGCATAATCAAGTTCCGGGAATAATGCAGTAAGTCGTCGGCTGAGACTGCCCGGGGAAGGGCAGTGTCAGGACCGGGGGTCTCTTCAGGCTTATTCATTATAAGCAGTTTCTCTCTGTGTTGGCCACTCAAGTTCTCGATGTCGACGTTCGGTCACCCAACTTGCCACTGCGTTACCGTGGTCAAGTTGCGGTCCAGGGCGGACGGCGAGGACGTAGTCTAATCTCTTGGGGCCCCGCCCCAGGTACAGTTACTATATTTTTGTGTTGAAAAGCACATTTGTCGAGGAAGTTAAACATTGCGGAGTACAGACTTACTCTACTGCAGTCAAAAATCACGTCAAACATTGACACAAAACTTGAAAAAATTGTCGGGAAGCAGTAGTTAAGATCATGTTATTTAAGGCTTTCTGTCAAACATTATATACAAGTAGCCTGTGGACCACTTATACCCTAAAGTCATACAACGCACTGCGTGTGCAATATAATAACATCGTCAGGGTGCTGGTGGGGCTTCCCCGCTATTGTAGTGCATCAGAAATGTTTTCCGATACAAAAACAGACAGGGGAGCCCTAACAGCATGCTGAGTGTGTTTACTGGTAGGTTGGATGGAGCGGTCTTTGGTCCGTTCAGTAAGTTGCATGTGTTGCACTTAGTGAATGGATCATTGCCTTATTAATTTTTTCGTATATTTGATTGGATTTTATGTATTATTTAATTTTTATTATTCTAATGGACTTTCATAATTGTCTGAATTAATAAATGAATTGAATTGAATTGAATTAAAAACCATACAGTAAAATTCAGAAGCTTCTCCTTTTTTTAAAGTTAAATAGGACGGAACAGCAATGAACAAATTTGCAGAAATGGAGACTCTTTATTAGTGGTTTTAGTTACTAAACCATTAGACTGTTTTGAAGAACAACACTCCATTGTTCTGATACTCCACATTCCTCACATAATATCACATTCCCGTAATTATTTCATGTCTTTAAACAATACTTGTATTTCGACATTCAAACGCATCTTATTAAGAATACTTATGTTACCCACATTTGTAAGCCCTATTGTCTTTTCGTGGAACATATTTCGGTATGTACCAATAATTATGTGTAGTAATTTCTAAGGTATTGTGAATCCAAGTCTCTTTAATGGTAGGGCACTCCTAGTAGAAATACCTGTAGTTAATCGAGAGTGTCAGATAGGTATACTGTAATTAAGGTTCATCGTGATGTCTCCAACCACAATGACCAAAAACGTGATGATTAAAGTGAGAATTTCGTCTTCCAAATCGTTCGATTAAGAAATTGGAGCATCTGTAGAGACCCCCTATGAAAATCTAATGCGTAGTTAATTCATTCTTGATTTACAACCCTCCTATTTTACGAAGTAGAGAAAAATCTCAATATCTGACGCACTTAAGTATCTTCTATATCGGGATCATAATATCTCTTCTTTCTTTGAATTTCGAAAAAGTCTGTATAGCAGATACAGACTTTATCTGTATCTGCTTACCCTACCACTAAAAGTAGAAACATAACACCATTTATTTATTCTTTCTATCATCTTATCTACAGGTTGTCGCGAAGCTAGTGACGCGAGTAACTACACATTTAGCATCAATTCCTCCTCTACTCTAAGGGATATTATTTTGTAAGTTCGTGGGAGAATAGACTTCGTTTCAATTTATATTCCAACCGACTTCAATTAATAACTGTGTTTAGGATGTATTGTGTTAATTAACAAACGTAGGAAAATCTTTAGCAATATCATTTTATTGCGTACACGACATTGCCGCCTTTTAGGCATGTGTTCTATCTTTTGTACAATAAATAGTATACTATTGTGTCATCATAACTTGTCGATTAAAGTTATAAAACAGTAATGTAATAAGAAAGTGTTCTTCTTAGAAAGTTGTAATTATTATCCCCGTGAGAAAACAAGAGAGAAGAACCTATACGAATCTATACTCCGCGAGCAAATTCGTGGGCATTTTTTTTTTTTTTTTTTTTTTTTTTATATTTAGGTCGACAAATTGACGCCACTCGCCTGATGGTAAGCTGAGGCGACGTCTGGCAATTGAGGGCGACTCTCACAGCACACAGGAATACTATAGAGAGTGGCCCTCAACTTGACGACCCTGTAATGTGCCTCTTCACGCTTCGCTTAAAGAGCCCAGGGTTATATGTAGGAGGAAACACGTGCGCAGGCAGGGCGTTCCAAGCCACCATCGTTCGGCAGAGAAACGATCGTTTAAAACGCTCGGTTCTCGCGAAGACGGTTTCCACGGTATGAGGGTGACATCTCTGCCCGGCACGCGTTGTTCGGGATCGGAAGGGAGAGGGTGGGATCAGGTTGAAGAGCTCTTCAGAACACTCACCGTGGTAAATACGATAGAACGCGGCCAAGGAAGCAATTGTTCGGCGCTGGGCTAGCGGCTCAAGGCTTCCCGTTACCTCCGGACAGTCTATAATGCGAACAGCGCGTCGCTGCATAGCGTCGAGTGCGTCTAGCAAATACTTCGCGGAGCCGTCCCAGAGGTGAGAGCAGTATTCAACGCAGGGTCTAATCTGCGTTTTGTACAGCAGACACCTCTGGTGCGGTGTAAAGAATCGCTTTACCTTGTTCAGTATTCCTAGTTTCCGCGAAGCTAGCCCAATACATCTCTCAATGTATTTTGTGTTATTGAGCTCTCGACGAACGTCTATGCCAAGGATGTCTAGATTGTCCTTCATTGGTAATATTGCATTCTGAAGAGTGGGTAGGGGAAGGAAAGGGGATTTTTTCGCTGTAAATGCACACGCCTGTGTTTTGTGGGCATTTAACTCGACCAAGTTCTCGGCACCCCATTGGGAGATACTGTCGAGGCTTCGGTCGAGATCACCCACGAGATGTCGTCTCTCCTCCTCTATCACAGATCGCCCCGCCGTCGGACGAACCGAGTAACTCCCGTGCAATGTACTGTCATCCGCATAGCAATGAATGTTCCCGAGGGAAAGCATATCATTGATATGCAGAAGAAAGAGAGTTGGTGACAGTACGGACCCCTGCGGTACCCCGGCATTCACTTGCAAAAAGCGAGAAGCCTGGCCATCGCAGAGGACCCGCACTCGGCGCTCGTTTAAAAAACTGGCAATCCAGCTGCACAGATGAGGAGGTAGACCATATGCCGGAAGCTTGGAAAGGAGCGAAGCATGCCAGACCCTATCGAAAGCTTTGGCGATGTCCAGGCTAATAGCCAAGGACTCGCCAAACTTTTCCATAGCCTCACCCCATACATGCGTGACGAATGCCAGGAGGTCACCCGTTGATCGTTTTGGCCTGAAGCCATATTGCCGATCATTGATTAGCGAGTGATCCTCCAGGTATCGCATGAGCTGCTTATTAATAAGAAGCTCGAGCACCTTGCAAATGACTGAGGTGACAGCTATGGGTCGATAGTTGCCTGGATCGGATCGATCCCCTTTCTTGGGGATCGGTTGTACGTTCGCCTCCTTCCAGGCCTCCGGCACGAGGCCTGTAGAGTATGACAGGCGGTACAGACGCGTTAATACTGGAGACAACTCAGCAGCACATTTTCGTAGCACCACCGCCGGAATGCCGTCAGGGCCACCGGCTTTCCGCGTGTCGAGTGACCGCAGCACTGCCCGTACATCACATTGCCTGATAACAATATCAGGCATAGTGTGGCCACAGTTGGCGATGGCGGGGGGCTGCAGGCCACGGTCATCGACCCGGGAATTAGCCGCAAAGAGGTCTGCGAGCATGTCCGCCTTCTCTTGGGCTTTGTGAGCCAGTGATCCATCAGGAAAACGCAGTGGTGGCAGCGAGGGTTGACAAAAATTTGACTGTACGGCTTTGGCCAGTTGCCAGTATCCACGGCTGCCCGTGGGATGGGATGTGAGCTCCTGACCAAGCCGCGCGACGCGCTGGGCATCCGCTCTCTTGAAGGCCCTCTTGCTGAACCTAGTGGCCCGATTGTACGCTGCTTTGAGGCGGTTCACGTTCGGGTCACGTGCCGCCTGAGCCCTGACCCAGGCGCGATATGCCGACTGTTTTTTCTGGACAGCCTCGGCACATTCACGCCCGAACCAGGGGCGAGCTTTGCGGATGCTGGCGACATCAGTGAAAGGGATATAATATTCTATCCCTAGACTGATCTCGCCAGCAATGGCAGCAGCGCTATCCGAAGGCGCCTTCCCTACAAAGCAGCGCTGGCTCCACGGGATGGACGCAAAGTAATCGCGGAGACCGTCCCAGTCTGCCGACGAGTAGTGCCATAGTCGTCGAGTCATTTGTTCAGCACGAGCAGGCGGTGGCACTTGGAAGCTGGCGTGCACCACACAGTGGTCGGATGTGCCCCGTGGGGCGCGTACCGACACACTGTACTCGGCTGGGCGACTCGTCAGCAGTAGATCCAGCAAGGCGGGCGTGTGGTCTGACCTGTCAGGTATCCGGGTGATTCCCCGTACCATCTGGGTCAGCCCGTGGGAGAGAGCGAATGCTTGGGCGGTTCGTCCCGCATGATCGGTCCTAAGGGACCCCAGCCACTCAACGTGATGACCGTTAAAGTCCCCCAGGAAAACCAGGTCAGCGTTCGGGAACCGCACCTGCGCATCGTCAGCCATCTCGCTGAGGTATTCGAAAAGCCTTGTTGTCCCAGTGTCCCCTGTATGGGAGCGGTAGACGCACACGTAGATCTGGCTCATGGAGCCATGATCCACGTGCAGCCAAAGGACGGAGTAGGAGGGGTTCTCCAGACAGCGCAACCGGCGGCAGCAAACATCCGCCCTAACGAACACGCACACCCCGGCTTTATCGCGGAATTGTTCTTCAATGATATAGCCCGGGTAACAGAGGTACGACGTGTCGTCAGGGCGGCGTATCTGTGTCTCCGTTAGGAACATCACAGAAGGCCGTGCCGACTCCAGGTGATGGTGGACGGTATCGAGGTTTGCATGGAGTCCGCGGATATTCGCGAACTCCACCTCAAACGAAGTCAACTTTGTGGGGTTTCTAGGGGCCGCTGTGTACCGTCTATTCTCTTGTTGCACTGTCATTTTGAAATATGGGGAAGCGTGAAGACAGGGCGATATTTGGTGCGGCAGTAAGTGACAAAGTGCAGAGGCTAGCTTCGTCTAGAACCGTGTGGTTAGGTCGGAGCCGACCCGCCGGACGGAAGGGCTCCCAAACCCCCCTGATGCAAGGCCGCCGCTACCCCACACCGGTTACCACCCGTAGCGGCGACCCTACAACAGGATTATGCGCAACATGTGGGGCAGCCTACTGGGGTGGTTGGTCCCAGGCGGGCCCCATGACTATGTTTCGGGCGGCCGCGGCAACGCCGTTGCTAAGGGTCTCCCTGGCCGGCGAATCGACCCACACCACCCACACTAGACTCAGCTTCGCCCCCACTGGACCCCTGCCTGCCGCACCATACACCGCCCCGGGCCCGGCAGTGCAGCTGCTGAACCCCTAACGCAACCCAGCCTGGGCTGGGTTACTTGGGGGGCTTTAGCACAGCTGCACGGTGGTACCCCCCCGGACCAACACTGTTGTACCACCTGGTATCCACGTAGGGGCCAAAGCCACCACATGGGTACCGTAATATACGAACCTCGTCCGTTAATCAGCAGGTGCGCCACTAGCAGGTGAGGTCGCTGGGGCCCGATAGATGTAAGAAGGGCCCCTTTGCACCCATGTAAGAAGGGCCCCTTTGCACCGCTATTTGTTTCATATCGAGCTTATACATATTTACATTGTCTAAACCTCAATGTAATTACATGGTATTAATCTCTCATCAACGCAAACTGCAACGCGGTGCTATCATAGAGATCCATGGTTGTGGAAGTATCGAGAATTCCCATACATTATCACACAATAGACCACTCAAACAATAGATATGCTTCCTCAATTCATGAACGATAAATTCTCTACATAAACATTAACCAGAACAGAGCAACCTAGAGATTCAACTCGTCTTTACACATGAAGTGTTTCTTTTCTAGTAATAAATATAGCCTATTTATTGTGCTTTTCTAATCAATGAAATTTGATCTCAAATAATTTTACAAAATGAATCACAAAAACAATAGCCTCCTTGACTCTAACAAGAGACCACCCTTTCCAGTAGAAACGTTCTACCAACTGACCAAGACACTACTAGCCTAATACCTGTAAATGTGCTACCACCAGTTAAGGACCTAACTACTACGCCTATCTTACTCAGAGATATTATTCAGCCTAGGTACTTCTGGTGATAGTATTTTTTAAATTGGTCTAGTAATATTTAAGTGCCGCTTAAGAAAGATGCATTCGTTTAGAGTTTACAAATACTAAGCAATACACATAAACTGACCAATTTTCTATTGTCTGCGTTAGGTGCATTGTTATATTCTTTGTGATTTTCTTTCTAGTTAAATCATACAAGAGTGTCTCAACGCATATAAGCAATAGAGGAAATGGTGAGTTCCACTAACACTCGGTTCAGGCCCGATATGGTGGTCTGACTAACTTTATACCTACATTACATACAACATACAAAACGTTTTGCAGAATACTGTACATTTGACAAAGTGCAATCTGGGTGACACTAGGTTCGGGACCCCTATGCACTCCAAGATCTTAGATGCCCAATCCAACTGCTCCTGCATATCTTGCACCTGCCAATTAACGGATGAGGCTCTGGCAAACATACAAGTGCCCGAATAGCGGAAATATGCTCGCCCTCTATTACGTGGGATTAATAGCTACTGGTGACAAGTGGGGGGATTACATGTCTCTGCCCGCAGGCCTATTTCCTATAACATATACAGCCCATTTCCCCGAAGAGGCATCTTCAGGGAAATAGGCTTGATAATACACCATACACCAGTCGCCAGAATGCCTTATATTATATGGGAATTTCGTCATCAAAATCTATCATACAATCGTATGTGACCTCATCTGGCATAATACCTACGATAGTTTCACCTGCAAGAACAATCTACAGCACACTTTAATATAGCATTACACAGACAATTTCTAGGTCACACAAGCTGTCATGCCGAACGCATCTCTTTAGCACCTACATTATTAGTAAATGATTGTAACCCAGATTACAAGAGAAGTAGTCACAAATCATCTTCTAACAGATTGCATAATACAACGTGAAATTTATGGGTGCATTTTATAAACACTGAGCATTGCGTAATTCAGTAAGAGCTCCGATGCCATTTTTAATTAATTGTAGCCAGAAGCTCTTAAAGCTTGTGTAACAATAGATAGATAGACATCTAAAACATGACAGTATACAATTAAATAAATTCACGTTAGAGTGGAAAGAGAACAATATGGTTTGATGCATTCTAAAATTAAACAAAAAATTCACGTACCTACACAAAATCACATCTCATATATTCTTCATCATCATATATTTTGTAAAGTAACTAAAATAATGATTATGCCTCGATTTTAATCATTCTGTGATAAACCCCGTTAGTAAAAAAATATAAAAAATCCCTGTAACTATTTTTAAAGAAATACTTTACAAAAGCCGGTTAAAACAGTGGTAAGAACTATCACGCAGGCGCGTACTAAGATGTTATGGCACCGAGTCTATCGAGGTCGAGAACATAAAAAGTGGAATTATAGTAAATTATCATGTCTGCTAAATAATTACCCCATTAGGTACCCCAATATGTACCTACATAGATGCTGTGAAAGACCGTTAATTTACACCACAGTTTTTGGAAATTTTACATTCTTATAACAGTCGCTAGGGAAATAGCTGTAATATAAAACGGACCCAGTTCTTAGTAAAGTATATTATTCTGTTCTGTATTATCTCTGGCTATGGTTAAAAAACTCATTACGATGCCACAACAATTGATGAAGCATCTTCATCCTAAAAGAGATAACTTAAATGCTTAAACTATGAGAGTCATGAAAAACTAATTATGGAAAAAAAACATTATGGCTGTGAACTATTACTTATTAAAACATACGTAATAAATTCTTACATAAATTACAATTTTCTATGACTAAGTTATTTTTACTAAACTTATATGTCTAGAAATACTTACGGGATTAAAAATATTAAAGTTATAGCAGACACCCGCAAAATCATCGCCATAAACTTTTGTAGACACTGTTGGTAGATAATTTTAACCGTATAATACACTCTGGTAATGGAACCTTTTTATAAAGAAAAGAATTTATCTCGCCTGTATTAATTTTTTTACAAGTTCCCACGAATCAAAGAATCAATTTCATTTATTCAGTTTAAGCACATAAATAGCACATAAAGAATGTCAAAATTTTACAATTTTATGTCAAGCAATATACTAAATTAATTACATAAATAACCATTTGAAAATGATTCTTTCGCTGGTTCGGTAAGTTGGTTCTCCTGAGAAGATACCAGCAAGAAACTCAGGTAGATTATCCATTTTCTTTTTTAATATTGTTTTGCTTACATTGTGTTACAATTTGTATTGTACGAGTGGCTAACAACAGTAGATTAGGGTGACCATGCATTTTTATCATTAAGATATTCGTCTACATTATAATAGCCTTTCTTCATCAAACGTTTTTTCACTACTATTTTAAACTTATTAAGAGGCATGTCAACCAAATCCTGCGGAATTTTATTAAATATTTTTATACATTTGCCTACAAACGAATTACCAACTTTATGAAGTCTAATTTTTGTCATTGCCAGTTTATTTTTATTTCTTGTATTATAATTATGGTTGTCGGATCTTTTTTTGAAGAGTTCTATGTTCTTCCGTACATATACGATGTTGTCGTAAACATATTGAGAAGCAACGGTTAAAATATTAATTTCTTTAAATTGTTCTTTCAGCGAGTCACGGGGTCCGAGTCTATAGATTGCTCGTATAGCTCGTTTCTGTAATATGAATATTGTCTCAATATCGGCAGCTGAGCCCCAGATAGCAGCAGACCATATGACATAACGCTATGAAAGTAGCTAAAATAAACTAATCGTGCCGTTTTTTCATCAGTCAGTGTCCTTATCTTTCTAACCGCATAGGCAGCCGAACTAAGTCTTCCTGCCAAGGCTGTGATATGAGAACCCCATTGCAGTTTACTATCTAAAGTTATTCCAAGAAAAACTGTGGTATTGACTGTTTGAACTAATTATTATTCATAGTACTCGTATGAGTATCCACCTGTCTAACATTGGGCATAGTAAATTTTACACATTTTGTTTTCTTCGCATTGAGCAGCAAGTTGTTACTTGTGAACCAATGCAGTATTTCCGAAAGGGTATTATTTACATCTTCAAGTACTACTTTTCGTCTATCACTTTTAAAAAATTATGATGTGTCATCAGCAAATAATACTATTTTACAAAGATTTTTAGTGAAGTAAGGTAGATCATTTACGTATATTAAGAATAAAAGGGGTCCTAATATCGAGCCCTGCGGTACGCCCATGACTAATGAGGCACCAGAAGAGTCGGTGCCATTAACGTTAACTTTTTGTACTCTATCAGTGAGGTAAGACTCCAGTAAGCCAAGTGCGCTGTGCGAATCACCATAATACCCTAATTTTAGTAACAAAGTCTCATGATCAACACAATCAAAAGCTTTTGATAGATCACAAAAGATACCAATGGCATCCTGCTTTTCCTCCCATGCATCAAATATGTTTCACAAGTGCAACTCCTGCATCCGTTGTGTTTCTGCCTTTAGTGAAACCAAACTGTTTGCTATGAAGTAACTTATTTTCTGTAAAATGTGAAAGCAATTGATTAAATATTATTTTTTCAAAAATTTTACTCATTGTTGGGAGTATGGAGATAGGTCGAAAATTTGAAGGATCACTTTTGTCTCCTGCTTTGAATAAAGGAATGATTTTACTGTACTTCATAAGATTAGGAAACTGATTTTCATTTATACATTTATTGAATATGAATGCTAGGTAAGGCGCAATAGCATGCATTTTTGTCTTTATTATATTGGTTGAAATGCCCCTAAGAAGTTTTAAGTATAGTGACAGAGTCATTATAATTAAAATCAAAGTTAACTCTACATTTATCAACTCTAGTTTTGAGAAGAGAATTGGCTACGTTTTTTGAAGAATTTAACTTATTTGTCGTTATAATTGGAACATTTGTGAAAAAAGATTCAAATGCATTGGCCACTGCAGAATCAGTTTTAATATGTTTATCATCTATTTTTAACTGGAAGGATCGATCACGTGACTTTGCTTTACAGGTTTCTTTGTTAATAATATTCCATATTGCCTTAGTTTTATTATCGGATTTTTCTATTTTAGCCCGTATATAATTAGATTTGGCTACGATCCCATTAACCGTAGCACGATATTATTATTAACTTCTTCGATGGAATATCCAACAGTATTAAGGAAAAGGGTTTATGGGCCCTATCAAGTCATCCTCTTACACATGGTGCACCTGTTGTCAGACGGATAGAAACATGTCCGTAGTGCCCGAAAACGATAATAGGCTGAAAGTCAGTAAATTGAAAGACTACAGTATAAATTTTGATGAGAGTTTCACCCATAGATAGATTACAGTTTTACGTATACCTATTGCCTTATAACCAAAGCGAAGAGCAGGCAGGTGGCTAGTTTCTCTAAATTTAAAAATGTTACGAAATTTATTTATTTGAATACTCATAAAGATTTATTTTACAATATAATAAAATTAACTCAAAATTGGCTATTAACTGTAAGATTCTACAACAAAGTTTTATAGTATTGTTATTATTGTTAACTCTGTAGGATAATTTTACAAGAAATAAAATGATAGAATGAATTTATATGTGGTAAAGGAACCTTCTCCCGTAACCAAAGTCTTATAAGAGACGTGACGCGTACTGAATGCATTGCCAACCAACGAGGTAGGTACATAATGATTAACCTTTTGGGTATGTTAACCAAGAAGTCGACATAGATAAGGAGAGATCCCTGTTTTGTACATCATCATCAACCGACAGAAACAGCAGTTCATTTCTGAATATACTCGTATAGTAGGCCCGTCAAATGATACGCAATTTTACCCGGTTCTGGGCTCTTGGCCTTCTGCATCAAGCTAGATCCTGCTATCCTACCTATACCTATCGTCGCTTCACCGTCAAACCAGGGCTTGTCATATTAATTGTCTAAAAAGACAGTTTCTCTTACTTCCATTAGGATTTAAATTGATCTGTGGTTAGACTTATCCACTTTGTGAACATAATTTCGTCAGTTACGGTGATATTTAAATAACTTAGGTCTCACTTTCTATTGAATATAGTTACGTAACTTAAGTATTGTTGGATTAAACTTTTACATTTTTCATTGAATGGTTATTAAAATTGTATTTTTCATTAGTAATTTATTGTACACATGAAGTAATTACTTAAGTGAATTAAGTCGTAAAATAATTAGGTAGAATTGAAAATGAATATAGCATGCTACAGTTACAGCCAAGGCCTGCAGTGCGGCTAACCGGCTAAAAACTAGAGTAATTAGTAGAAATTAAATTTGACACCCCAATTTAGATCAATAACTTCACAACTACAAGCTATTGAATAATCTTTACTTGTACCACCTATACGATGTGCATACACTTACGTACCTATTCATTACGCGATTAGAAACAATTAAGTACGCAATTACGCAAAATGTGTCAATTATTCCACGCGTTTTTTATTTACGCATTATTAAGTAAGACATAAGCATCTTAGCCGATGACATTAAATGGCAAGAGGTACTCAACTGAAGTTTATTGAGGAATAGTTTGCGACCGACCCACGTTCCTTTTTGATATTGCATCAAAGTGCAAAGGCGTGAGTTCATTGAATTTTTACTAGGTATTTTGTGCATTTTTTGTCTAGGATAAGGAATCTGCACTAGTATACTTCTTTTATCTGTGTTCTGGATGAACTAAATGCATTTGCACGTGAAATTATCAAGTCAGTATTGTTGTGGCCAGCGATTCAGCCCATATCGTCAAAAGGCAATCAAAACAAAATAATATACACACACACACATATATATATAATTATGTATGTTATGTTATATAAATATGTAGTTTATTGATGGTATGTATTTTTGTTTAAGTATTTCAGATAGTATGTATGACTAAGTATACCGTGTATGCACCACCCAGTACATTCTCTGCATCACCCTAATGTTGACTGGTAGAAAATGCCACCGGCATTAAGTCCGTCTTTGTACATTTGTTTGTGCATAAAGCGTTATAAATAAAATAAAATAAATAAATACATCACGTCTATATGCATGCACACACATGCGTATGCAGAGGCACATTACATACCCACAATCTGCCAGTATTTTTAGTCCCACGTAATAAGGCCTGTTGTCGTCACCGGGCACTCTAGAAAATGGGTTATGTCCAAAATGGCTGAATTAATTTAATAAAATAAGCAGCTATATTATAATATTGAAAACTAACTTTGAAACCTGTTGCCTTGCGATGAAATGTTGATGAAACGCAACAAAATCTTATGTGCCAGCCGCCGTGGCACAGCCACGTAAAGTCCTTTTATTTTTAAAATCCGCGGCCTGAGTTCGCGGCCCACACCTACGTCCATTGCCGAGCGCCTCCGGTAGATAGAATAGATAGAAAAATAATAATATAGGTAGGTAATATAGCTAATATGAATAACTTAGTATTAAGAACAACTTACTTTTTTTCCAGAGACTGTGGGAATACGAGTACATTGTCATTGCCGCTGTCCAACAAAAATGTAAATTAATGAACTTCTGAAATTGTATCTATTGATATTTTATGTATGAAGTGATATTAATGTATTACAATAAACTAATGGGGACAATAAGCAAGTTCGACCGCGGTCCCGTTTTTCCATTTTTTTTTCATTGCTGCTGCATTTTTTCCTTTAACATAAATTATTTAAAAACATGGAATTGAAGCAAATTTTGATTGCATAAATTTTCTGTAGTGATTTAAAGGGTTGAGCTGGTTACTTCACAAATAGCTTGTTATTTACAGTTCAAGAGCGGTCTTTCCTGCTCCTAGTTTATTACTGACCGTTTGTAGCAGTTACAGCGGTTACTTTATGCGGCAGTTAGCCTCGATTTAAGCCTCGTTTAGTTACAACTAATCTGTTTTAGTTGTACCTATTACGATTAGGTTCAAATATGATTTACGATCAAACAACTGTTCTAGAACGTTCTCTTATCTGTTTTTGTTGTAGAAACACATGTACTTCAATCCCAAATTCTTGAAATCTGTCTCTGCAGTTGTGCTGTTGTCATACATTAGACCGTGGTGTATCTGAAAGTAATACTGACATATTATAAAACTAAAATTACACCTTGAATCTGAATTTGAGAGAGCTATAATAATAGCTCTATAATATGATTCTTATATTTATGAAAACTAAATATTAATGTACTTCATAAAAATAAATTATTATTGCTAATGAAATACTAAAAAAATCATTTTAGGCAAGATCTAGTCTCTCGCTATTGCTCTTTTTAATATGTCTAATTTAAAATGTCAAGGAGTTGGTCTGAAATTGTTATCATTGAGAAATTATCGTGTCGTTATAATTTATGTTAGAGATACAAAATCATATCGTTCTTAATATTAATTAAATATTTTCGTAATTGTTTCGACAACACTACAAATCCAATTTTTCGAAATTGCAAATGTGCTGCCTAGGTAATTTAAAAAAATCTAACCTGAAAACTAAATTGCCGAGAGACAGACATACACAAATACTTATTTCGCCAGTTTGTTACTCACGCGTACTACGAGGCGAGCCTATTGCCTTTGGGAAATATATTTGCCAAAGTCTTGTTTGTTCGTGAGCAGGTGCATCGCGACCAGGTGAGGTCGACAACTTGCACCTTAGATTACTTACTCCTTTTTATTTAAATTCCCCGACCCAAGGCCGCGGCCTCTCCTAAGTCCGTTGCCGGGCGTCTCTGGTACACACCAGAAGGTATTTCCAGTGTATTACATATACCTACTGTAACTGGTAATGTCGGCGTAACGAACGCCTCTGGCCCCCCCTTCGGGAATGAAGTCGTGATTATGTATGTTTCTTGATTGGTATGTGTGATGCCTACTTAAAAATAAACTAGGTATGCAATGCATGCTGTCGTTGCAAAAAACTGAGCGAAGTTGACTGAAAAACGGTTCTAAAAATGAAGTGTTCGTTTATCGGTGATTATTCCTCGATGCTATGTCCGATTTTAATTTTTTTTTTCTAAACCACCCTCACGCCACACGTTATCACTGGGGTAAGTTTGAAGGAGATCGGTTCAAGCGTTTAGGAGGAGTTCGTTTGTCCGCATGGACAAACGAAAGACATGAGTCGCCTAAGATTGAGCTTCGCTCAATTATACTTACCTATTCTGTTTGTTAGTATTTTTGTTCTAGAGTCAACAGAAATACATCATAAATATGTGAAAATTTCAACTTTCTCACGGTTTATGAGATTACTTACAACCCAAGAAAGACGGACGGATGGACAGATGGATAGACGGAGGGGCGGACGGACAGCGAAGCCTCATAAGAGACGACCACGAGGTAGTTTTGTTTGCTGATGACACTTCTTTAATATTTAAAGTTAAACGTGGACAGCGCGAACTTGACGATGTAAACATTGCCCTCTCTAGGATAGTCCACTGGTTATGTGCTAATAATTTATTAGTAAATGAAAATAAAACTAAATGTGTAAGATTCACCTTACCTAACGTAAGACTTGTTAAAACCAGTGTTAAGGTTAGGGATGATATAATAGAATTGGTCGATGACACTGTCTTTCTGGGCATAACGTTAGACTCCAAATTGCAATGGGGGCCTCATATCGGGAAAATTTCGGCCAGGCTTAGTTCGGCAGCCTATGCTGTCAAAAAGATCCGACAACTTACAGACATTAAAACGGCGCGTCTTGTCTACTTCAGCTACTTCCACAGTATCATGACATATGGCATACTACTGTGGGGTAACGCTGCCGATATTGAATGCATCTTTGTGTTGCAGAAGAGGGCTGTCCGGACTATCTATGAAATGGGGTCTCGGGAGTCATTAAGAGATAAGTTTAAGCATATTAACATCCTTACAGTGTATTCACAGTATATTTATGAAATTTTATTGTATACCCACAAGAACAAAAGTAAATTTGTGAAAAATAGTGATAATCATAATCTAAACTTAAGAAATAAGGATAAACTGGCTGTTCCTAAATTTAGGCTTCATAAAGTGAGTAATTCTTTTGCGGGGAACTTTATTCGAATGTACAATACATTGACAACCAAAATAGCAAATTTATCTGTTAATAAATTTAAAAAACTAATAAAACGTAAATTGTGCCATAAAACTTATTATAGTATTAATGATTTCTTAGATGACAAGACTGCCTGGTTGTAACACGAATTGCTCCTTTCTAAAAAACTCTGTATTAGATTTAAGATGAAATATTTTGGAAAAAAGCCGAACTGAGTTTCTTGAGGGCTCTTCTCAGTCTCGTTGCATTTTGGAACCCTCGGTAGAGTTACACCAACTTTTGACGAATCTAAATAATTTTCTAAAAATTTCAAAGATAATAAACGTTATTTTATTTTGTATTTTATTTAATTTTTATTCAGTAATAGGATTCCCGTTTTACCCTTTGGGTGCGGAAACCTATAAATGTACATAAGAAATGTCAAGATTTAGGATATTATTCCGTGCTTACCATACTTACATGAAACCCGGTTTTACTCGTTATGTCAGTATCATAACTCTAATTTTTTAAAGTTGCTAACTTGTACCTGTCAGTTTCGTTGCGGTACCTAATATTATTTACGAGTGCGCATTACTGTTTGAATGACGGTTTAACATTACAAAAAAAATTACGTAAATATAATAAGTTGCTTCTTTTCTAAAATTAGTAGACCTTACAAATAATGTCATTAAAATGATTTTAGTTGGAGTTGTTTTGTAGCGCCATCTAGCCGATATTATTGTAACAATTGGTCAAGTAGATATGGTGTTTATTAAGATGTTTTGTAGTAACGCCACTTTAAAGAAGATGTCGCTGTGAGCTGCGGTTATATTGTTTTTTTTTTTTTTTTTTTGTCTTTGAAATTTTTTGAAAATTATTTAGATTCGTCAAAAGTTGGTGTGACTCTACCGAGGGTTCCAAAATGCAACGAGACTGAGAAGAGCCCTCAAGAAACTCAGTTCGGCTTTTTTCAAAATATTTAGTCTTAAATCTAATACAGAGTTATTTAGAAAGGAGCAATTCGTGTTACAACCAGGCAGCTTTGTCATCTAAGAAATCATTAATACTATAATAACCTTTATGGCACAATTTACTTTTTATTAGTTTTTTAAATTTATTGACAGATAAATTTGCTATTTCGGTTGGCAATGTATTGTACATTCGATTTCGATTCGATTCGAAGATTTTCTTTAGATTTCGGTAGTTCAAGTTTCAAAACCCTTATACTCGTAGTTTCGTCATGTCTGTCCATCCGTCTATCCTCGGCTATCCCCCTAAACGGTGAGGGCTAGAAACATGAAACTTTGCATGAATATGTATTTACTACGTTGACAAAGTGCTAAAAGAGAATTAGGAAAAATATTTTTCTTTTCCCCTACACGGAACCAGGATTTGTTTTTTTTTCTTGCGTCTACCCTGGAGCGTGGGTTATCATTAGATAGGTCTTTTAAAAACATTGAGAGGTTGCTAAGACAATTTTATGATTTAAGTATTCCTTTGCGAGATTTTCAACTTTATAGCTCAACTTTTTGGTAAAGCAGAGCGCACCTCCCCCCTTTAAAATCTAAACGGCTGACTAATCTGAAAATATTTGTATCCTCCATGTAATAAACTTTCAAGGAAAACTATAACGGATCCGATAACTCTGTTAGCTCATGAGTTATACAAGTTATTATGTGTGACTACGGAACCCTATTCTATGCGTAACTTAACATGGACTTGGTCGGTTTTTTAGTAGAAATTAATTACCTAGTTGTCGATGACATCATCATAGACATGATCACAGAAATTTAAGACAGAAATTCAGATTTTTGCCACAACGTTGTGTTACTTGTCTCAGTCATGTCTGTATCTATGACCAAAGTTTTTTCGTAGGAATGTAATAGTACGCTAAGCTATTTATAGATGGCAGTATTTTAAACTTCAACTCAATTAGAAACCACCTATTCTGCCTCTCACACGTTAATGGCGGGTAGAATAATAATACAAATAGAGTGTAGATAGTGAAGACAAGCATTAGCTATAATTATATTTGACGTAGGTTCAAGTAATAAGAAGCCAACCATCCGTCTTGGTTCTGTTTCTACTACAACAATATAGGTACTTAATATCTGTTTATTCCTTTGTTTCCAGGAAGAACCTGAGTCTCCAGCCAGTAGACCGCGAGGAAGACGCTCACTTGTTCACTTACCGGGATGTGAACCGAACACACGTGTCTGTCGTGCTAGCACAGAGTGTGGACGAGCTGGTGGACAGTGACTCTCCACAAAACGTCGTCAAGTTCCGTCTTGGGTGCGACTTCGACGCTGGAGATGATCTTGTGAGTTTCAATACTAGTGGTCCCCCTATGGTACCTACCTCGCGAGCAAACATTATTTGGGCTTGAACCCCCCCAAATTCCCCCAATAAAAAAACTCAAGATGACAAAAAGTTCCATGAACACTTTTGCCAAGTTTCGTGCAGAAAATGGGGTAAGTAGGTATGATTTTTATCGTTCACTTTATCAGTCACCTATCAAATACAGACAGACTGACAGGCGGACAAAAGCAAACTTCTCCAGTCCCCAATGTAGACGCTTCGCTCGCTAGCTCGCTCAGTAAAGTTTTTGGTAACGACCGCCACCGGGAACTCTGGGACCCATATCATTCAACTACACATGGTACTCTTCTTAATAGACGGATTAAGCTGGCAAAAACTTATATAGATCCAAAGTTCCGGCACCTGTGAGTTTAGCCTCCAAACGCCTAACAACTTTTCTTACTTCTTCGGCAGAAAGATGTGTCTTTATGTGTGTTGATATACTAGTTGATGATGTAAACTAAGTTGATGATGTAAACTAAGTAAGTTAATAGATAATAGATAATATACGTGATTGTTGGGTAACAATCACGTATATTATCTCCGTAGGGGTATATACAGGCGCTTTTTACGTTCACATTTCGACGTTCGACCTGTGAGTATGTACTGGTCTCACGTAATGGGCGTGGGGGGCGAGCCTGTGGCCCTTTCCGGATATTTGGGCTATGTTTGGCAGTGCATCGTTTGTCTGTCCATAGGCTGCAGCAGGGGTGCCACGTGCAGGTGAGGATGACTTGTGCCCCGGATAGTGACAATTCCTTTATTAGCACTTTACCTCATTACACTTAACGGGAAGTTTATTTCTACTACTCCTCGTAGTTCAGCAGAATTCTGGTAGGGAGCTCCAATGACTGCCTCGGTGGCTCAGTGGTATGAGTATGCGACTGCCGCCCCTGAGGTCCCAGGTTCGATTCCGGGTCGATTCAAATTATTTGTGTAATCCACAAATGTTTGTTTCGGAGTTTGGGTATTTTCTATGTATAATATGTATGTATTTAAAAATATATAAGTATGTTTATCAGTCGTCTAGATCCCATAACACAAGCTTATACGTAGGTCACACTATAAGTTATGCGTAACTTAAAAAAACAACGTGTTAAAACCAAAATATTATGTTTATTGCTTTTCAAAATACTCTCCTTTACATTTTAAACATTTTTCATGCGATCGAACCATTTTTTAAAACAGGAGGACCACAGATCTTGAAGGCATGTTTTCTACGTGCTGATTGAACGCTATCACTGCCTCTTCGGAGTTGGTAAAAGTGAAACCTCTCATCAAATCTTTGATTTTGGGGATAATACAGAAATCACAGGGTGCTAGGTCGGGGTTATGCGCAGGATGGATGACGAGTTGTACTTTTTCGGAAGCTAAAAACGACTTTGTTTTGTTGGCCGTGTGTGAAGAAGCGTTGTCATGATGTAGGAGAACGCGGCTTTTGAGTCGTCTTTCGCGAACTTTTTCTTACACCCTGGATAAACAAATGGTAGAATACCACTCGGCATTAACACTCTTTTGATCTTCAAGTGGAATTGTACAGATGGGACCCGTAGATGAGAAAAAAAACGCGATCATTTTTTTACCAACGTTTCTCGCCTGGCTCACGTTTGTTGGCTTGTTCTCATTTTCAAACAACCATTTACAAGATTGCTGTTTTTTTTCGGGTTCAAAACAATAAATCCACGTTTCGACTCCTGTGACAATGTCATAAACAGCATTAGAATGTCCGTGGTCGAACTTCAGTAGCATCTGTGAGCACCATTCCACGCGAGCCCGCTTCTGCGCCGCTGTCAGTTCATGAGGGATCCAACGACAACAAAGTTTCCGAACTTTCATTTCTTCGTGTAAAATTTTCTGGATTTGACTCAAACCAATCCCCAAATAGTCCTCGAATTGTCTCATAGGTAATCCGTGGGTTTTCTTCAATTAACCGCTTAACAGTAGCCACATTATTTTCGTTGACGGCAGTTGAAGGCCGCCCTTCACGAAATTCGTCATGTAAAGAAACTCGACTTCTCTCAAATTCAGCAAACCATCGCCTCACAGTGCTCAAACAAGGTGCTTCTCTTCCAAAAGCATTTTGAAGACGAGCGGCACAGTCTTGCGGAGAGAGAGAACTCTTAAAATCCTTTGATGTGTGAGAAAAAACAATTGACAAATGATTTTCCGCCAATTACTTTTTTTTATTACTAAGAAGGTAGCAACATTTAAAAAATATAACATTCGAAATTCAAATAGTTCCGATTAGCTAGAAGTGCAAAACTTTTAGTGTGTCCCATGTATTAACTTAATTTGGGCTAGATGACGTAGAGTGAGAATGTCCAATAAAAAAAAAATTAAAACGCTAACCAATGCCAGCGCAATCTAGAAATTATAGGTAACTGAAGCAATGATCTGATGTCAGCAATTTGATCGGCAGGACTCGAACCGGTGGCCTTTCCGTAACAAGCGGAATGCTCGTCAATGTCAAATTAGTAATTGTATGAATTATACAATTACTATTATATTATTACTATTATTATACAATTCAGGATAGCAAAATATGGATCGAGATGGAATATCGGAATTGGTAGTAAGTCATCGTTGCTCAGTGGTCAGTGAATTTCGCTTGTTACGGAAGGGCCACGGGTTCGAGTCCTGCCGATGAAATTTCTGTTTTTGTGATTTATAATTTCAATCTAAATATTAATTAGCAAGTTATTTCATGTGTTTCCGTGGTTTTCACAGTGAACTGTAGACTTGCTAACCTAATTCACTGGTTGTAAAATGTGATATGTCAACAAGTTACGCCTGTCTACTTAATCTTTCAGGAGACAAAAAACCTTGAGAAGAAACGAAAATTATTTTTTTACTTGTCTCAAGGTTTTGAGTTGTGATAAATCACCGAAATAATATATTTGAATGAGATATTAAAACAGAATTACGAAGGACTTATGCCTCAAGATTTAAATAGGAACTTGCAAGGATTTCCAAAAGATTTCCAACCTGATCGTCAACTTTTACAAACTAGTCAGCCACACAAATATAAACCTCAAGGCTCTAGATATAAAATTTGTTTAGGGGTTAACAAAAATATTTGTTAAACAATGCGGCAGAAAGTTGTGAGGTAACCTCAGATAGCCTCCGTCCTTAACCCAGTTAGACCGTTTGCCTTATATTTAAATGCCCAAGGGGTCCGCGAGCCCTCCATAATTTATCCACAGAATAAAACAACATTTTTAATCTTTTACCCCGTTTAGAAATTCATCTGGGAACGTTATAGGGGCGTGTTTAAACGGGTTTATTGTCCCTAGTTATTGTGCGTTCGCCCTAATTTGTTGCTCGGGTTAAAAAACATTGCTTTTCTGTTTGGTAGTGGAGTGGTAGGAAGCAGTGTCGCGGGGCGAGGTGGTGTTGGCGGTGCCTGTTGACATCGCCAACGCCTTTAACACCTGACCCTGGACTACGTTAGGGAGGCACTGGTCTACCACGGAGTGCCTCTCTACCTCCGTCGTATTGTCGGGCATATCTATCCGAGAGGGCAATAACTTACCCTAGCTGGCTAGGGCCAGCTCGGCGAGAATAGTCGTGCGGTGTTCCTCAGGGGCTGGCCCCTGAGGAACCTGCTGGCCACCGGACTGGTCCTAGGACCTCTCCTGTGGAACATCGGATACGACTGCGTGTTGCGGGGTGCGTTGCCTGAGGACGTCGGCGTAACTTGCTACGCCGACGATACCCTCGTCACGGCGTGTGGAGCAACGCATCAGGAGGCAACACACAAGGTCACGACTTGGGTTGCTCAAGTCGTGGGTCGGATACGGCGGCTGGAAAGTGGCACTGAATAAGTCCGAAGCTCTGTGTTTGCACGGACCTTGGCGCGGGCCACCTCCAGTATCCAGCATAAATGTAGGGAGCGTTAGCATCGGCATCGAACACTCAATGAAGTATTTGGGGCCGGCATTTCCGAAGTTTGGTCCCCAAAGTGACGGCAGCACAGCCGCGCTCTCGCGACTGATGCCCATCTTAAAGGGACCCAACGCTTCCTTCAGGAGACTGTACCTGGGGATCGTCCGGAGCATGGCCGTGTACGGGGCTCCCGTATGGGCGCCGAGACTGACGGCCAACAACGCTGCTATTTTACACAGATCGTTGAGGACCTTGGCCGTCAGGACAATAAGAGGGTACCGCACGATCTCCCTAGAGGCTGCATGTCTCCTAGCCGCGACCCTTCCATGGGACCTGGAAGCGAGAGCCATTGCGTCATTGTTTCAATAGCACAAGGAGGCGCTGAAGCGGGACCACAGGCCTGCGTCTCGCAAAATCGAGGACCAGCGGTCCCAACTCCGCCAGGATCTCATGGAGACACTCACGCCTTCACTCACCGACGCGGGATAAAACCCGACCCCAAAGATGCGGGGTAACTCCAGACCACTACGCAATGGCCAGGAAGTTGGCAAGGTCGGCCGGGCGCCACTGGAGATTCTTTCAGTATCTACCGGAGGCGCTCGGCAATGAACGTAGGTTCAAAAAAAAAAGGTAAAAAAAATTTCCTTACTTCGTAAAATAAAACTCTCTCACTCACTGCGACTGAGATCCTTTCATAATATAGGAACTTTTAACTAAGAAGTACAAAGATCCACCTCGATCACATAAGCGTTTAAAAAATAAAACCTTCATCAAAATGGATCCATCCGTTCAAGAGCTATGATGTCACGGACAGGCAGCTGATAGACCTACAGTTTAAACTTATAACGGGGGTTATAATAGTAATTAGGTGTCAAAATATATATGAATAAAAGCGTACATACACAGACCTGACAAGTTAAATTTGCTAGATTTGCCAACCCATTTAGGGTCTAACTGCGAATTTTCCGTAACGGTAAAGCGACTGCCCTCTGACCTCCACAACACATTGGCTTCTAATTTGCTGAATAGAGTTAGCACTATGTTCCAGCCGCACTCGAATTTAATAATAAACGAGATATAATACCGTATTGTGCAATATTGACGATAGTCTTGTGTTTTAGACTTGATATTGTATTAAGTACTTTGAAGTAAAGCATGGTATTCCTTGATACTTACATCGCGTGGAGGATTCGGCAATATTATTGTTATATCTGCCATATCGCAGGTATAAGGTCGCAGGAAGCCACTGGATGCGGAAAGCGCTGAACCGAATGTTGGAGCATTTGTTGGTTGAGGCCTAGGACGCAGTGAGCATCAATCGGCTGAAATGATATGCCAATAATATGACACCTTATTAGGAACCCCAGTCTTAAGATATAATGGAAATTCTGTGTATAGTTTAGTATTCTTTTATCTGTGGCCAAGGTATGATTGTAAGTATTCCTTTATACATTTTGACTTTTAATTAATTCTCAGCCTCATAATTCTGTCCCAACGAACGTAAAACGCACTCTCATAGATTCATCAGTTCAATGACATTAGAAAATATTTTTACGTTCCACGGTAACATATTATGAAATGTTCTAATAAACCAAGTTGTACCAAATGGGAACATAATTTTTATAATGAATTCTAATCATTCTGTATTCTTATTTATATACGGTTGAGTTTATCACCCACTTGTGACCTTTCTACCCTGTGCTTTATAGTTTTACAGTCAATATAGTTATATTATACTGCATGGAGTATATACTCGTACGAGTACATTTATCTAAGTCTTTGTGCATTTATTCTGTAGTTATTAGGGTTCCGTACTCAAAGGGTAAAACGAGAACCCTATTACTAAGACTCCGCTGTCCGTCCGTTCGTCTGTCACCATGCTGTATCTCATGTACCGTGATAGTTGGAAAGTGAATATTTTCACAGATGACGTACCTATTTCTATTTTTTGACCAAAGGCTAGGTCAGAGGTTTTTACAAGTCAAAATCCATACCTGTTGCCAAGAGTGTCAAGAACTTGGGCTTACACTTTGATGCCAATCTAAGCTGGAGAGCTCAAGTCACTAGTGTAGCCCAGAAGGTGACGGGAACGTTACGAGCACTTTATCGCCTGAAAAAATTCTTACCGTCCAAAACCAAGGCAGCGCTTGTACAGACTTTAATTTTCCCAATTATAGACTATGGTGATGTATGCTATATCGGCCTGAATGCAGATCTGCTCAACAAACTTGACCGCCTTCTCAACTATTGCATTCGATTCGTCTATTGTCTTCGCAAGTACGATCACGTCTCAGCATATCGTACAGAACTGGGCTGGTTGGCAATACGTCAACGGCACAGTCTACATGCTGTCACAACTCTTTTCTCTCTTCTTCATTCTCCCTATGCTCCCACCTACTTAACACCTCACTTTCAACTAGTAAAAACCTACGTTCCTCTAACAACCGCCTCCTTCTCTGTCCTAATCACAATTCGGCCCTTGTTCATTCCTCATTTTTTGTCCAAGCCATTCTCCTTTGGAATGTACTTCCTCCCGAGGTCAGGTTATGCAATACCCGTCCTAATTTCAAGAAAAAAGTCTGCCAGATTTACATCAACGCACAGGCAAACCGACTTACTTATACTCTGTAGTTTATACAAATAGAAATATATATTTCATTACTTATAGTATGTATTTATATATTAAGTATTTATTATATGTAATTTATATACCTATATGTGTATTTAGTGTTTTATTTATTTGTACCATCTCACTCTCCTAATAAGAATGTACACCTACCTGAGCATTATTTCTGTATCACCTCAAGGTTGACTGGTAGAAAATGCCTAAAGGCATTAAGTCCGCCATTGTACGTGTTTGTGCAAAAAGTTTAAATAAATAAATAAATAAAATAAAGAGTACCCATAACCGGAGAGTGTGCATGAAGATAGTTATGAAAGTGGAAGAAGCGAAAGAAGTATGCAATATCGAAGCAAGTGGAATTCCATATTGTTTGCCTACCCCAATGGGTAGTAGAGGCAAAGAGCCGTGACAATATGTATCTATGTATTTCTGTTGCAGCTATATCAACAAGAAGAATAGGAGCTCTCAAAAGAAATTATTTTTACAGTTTATATTTCGTGATTGGACAATTTTCTTTCGTCTGTCTTTTTGTCTGTATATGTGTTCCGGGATAGCAGACAATTTTTTATCTGTTCTCCACGAAATTTGGTACTAGTGTTCCAAAAAACATTTATATCATCGAAATCTTTTTTTTATTGGGGGGAATGGGAGTAAAGAAAAGAAGAGGAATAATGGTCGGCTATAATATGGGCGACCGGTAGTAGTTATTATAACAACACCTACCTATTTGTATGTGTCATACCTATAACAGACATTGCATTTTAGTTGTATAATTGTGGTGGTATCTTGGGTGTAATTTGCTTGTCACTCTAATTCAATTCTATTTGTATTTTTGTCATTTTAAAGATTGGTTGGCTATAATCCTGATAAGTACCTATCTACTATTGTACTATTTTATTGTACTATTTTAATATGAATACGACAACCTTACTTACCGTACTCGAGGGCACTATTGTTCCAACTTTTGTTGAATGTAGATGTAATCTTTTATGACTCCGATCCATGGTTGCGTGTATTTCTTATAAATTACTGGCTGTCGGCGCCAGATATCGCTATGGGGTAACACTGAAAACCAGATGTACTGAAATAGGCAATATGCTCATCTCAGTACAATATGCTGAGTGTTATCCCATATTGTGTGTCGCAATTTTTACAAGTTGATGTATGTGGGTACGTGTGAGTGGATTGAATTATAAATAATTATGTTGTAAAATAAAACGCGGCACGTGTTTGACACGTATTTCCTGCCACACACACGTCACTCATAAATGTCAAACCAAACCACACTGAGTGTAAAGTTGTGATGCAACAATAAAAAATATTTTTCTTTCTTTCTTTCTTTCTATAGCCTATCCTGATAGATATGGACTATTCAAAACAAACAATACATTTTCTAACAGTAAGAAGGTATTTGTAGAGGTTTTAATTTCAAGAATGAGGTGGTCGGAAATAATGAAGTCGTCATTTTGATAATTATTATTGTATGTTATGCAGATATCAGCATACTTGTCAGTGACGGTGTACATCGAGGACGTGAATGACAACGTGCCGCAGTTCCAGGACACTCCCTATAAGGTGGCTGTGGACGAACTCACTCCCATAGGTAGGTCTATGAGTGCTTCCTAACAGTCATTACAAAACGAAACCGAAATGTGTAAGCTTTCGTTCTGTAATGAATATGATTGAGACGTAGGTAATTAAAACGCTACCCCAACGATATGTGGCCACAGTTGGTGCAACCCAAACGAAATATCGGGGAACCATATCTACCAGTTAACTGTAACTCTCGATGAAAAGCCATTGCGACTTTTAGTATACTTGTACTGTAGACACGGGCTTTTCTCCGCAATTCTACGTTTAAAGCGTTTGTTTTGCTCGAGGGTGTGTTGGTGACTTTTGTACTCGAACCATCATATCTGCTCTACAAACGCCAGCAGGACCTGCAGGTTATGCAGAGCTTAACGGACGGAGCCTGGAGTAACGAGATGTCTTGCCCTGTATTCGTTGAACTCTTTACACTGTGTAGTAATTAGGAGCCACGTTACTAGCACTATCTACTTAGCACACAGTACATCAAGCTGGCTGCCCTATTATGTGTCATTACCGTGTCTTATAGTTTACATGTTCAGAATGAACTTAAATAATTACTGTTTAAAGGTCTGACGATCTTCAAAGGCATTCGAGCCTTCGACCGCGATAAACCCAACACGCCCAACTCTGACGTCCAGTACAGCATCATAGCGGGAGACGACGATGGACAGTTTGTGTTGGAAAGTTCACACAAACCTGCGCTGGTGCTGAAGAAGCCACTGGATTATGATGCGGGAGATAAGGAGTTTTGGCTTGTTATTACTGCTTCGGTAAGAATATTGCTACATTTTTTAAATTATTTATTTATCTAAGATGTTTAAAGCTTATATTCAAAAATTGTTCCACAAACCCACCGTGGCATCGGTTTTTCTGAGGGATGAAGTCTCCGTAGGTATCATATTCTTATTTATAGTGGTTCGCCAAGGTGACGGTTACGCTGCCCACCTGATGTAAAGCCGAGGCGTTATCTAGCGGAGGACCGTATATCTTATTCCAGTAATGTGTTGCCGTGAGAATTGGAAACGAGAGAACAACTTACACGGGCAGAGCTGCAGGAATTACCTAATTATATTTGTAACAGTATTTTGCAAAAGACACAAAGTTACTGTAACTTTACTGAAGTGTTTTAGTGTAAACCTATTATCTAGATAAACTTTCTTATTATCTTTTACACTGTTTGTAACACAAATTAGTTTGTAGAGCCTTATCGTAATTGGTGAACTTGTAATTGATCTCTCGCAAACTTTAATTACATGAGGATGGGTGTGAATTTATATAGCTGACAATGTTCTAGAAATTGTCTTAATTCTAAGAAACACTAGGTACAAATATGATTACGTGATCTGAAAATAGGACCTTACGACCGATTGGACCTGTTCACCTTACATCTTACATCTATAGGTACTATAAATAAAATTGAAGTTTCTGTTTATAATTCCTATATAAAAGATTTTCACTAAATGCTCTGGTACATACTTTATGTATATAAAATTTAATAATTTTCCTCTGTCCACCTGTATGTTTGTTCTCACCTATTTTTGACAGGATTTTACAGGGTTTCCACTGGCTGATGTTATAAGAAGTAACTTAGGTTATTTACTTTTGATACTGATGATGTGGTCCCGTAAAAATTGGGAGTTAAAAAATCGTTCACCCGCGCAAAGTCGTGGGTATTAACTCTCAAATACGTTAATATAGGTATGAGTTGTTAAAAAAATAATTATATTTCAGGATATATCTACACGCATCTAGTCTCAAAAAAAAAACTAATCTCCTTTATAAATATAAATAAACTTCTCGACCCGAGGAACCGTAAATATTTAATAACTACGCTACCGATGGAATAAAAATCCATAATATTGACAATTGAGAGTACTTCTAGGGTTGCTAAGATAGAATCCTAAGAATACATTACGATAAGCACTTTACTGTTTGAAGAAAGCAAAAAAATAGCAGAACAATGTGTTCTATAATATGAAAAGAAACATCTCGGCGATCCTAGTCATTTTCATCTATAAGCGGTGCACCTGTTGACACACGGTAAAGGCTTTAGCAGTCTTTAAAGAACCCAGAAACAAAAACTTTGGAAACAGTCTTGCGTAGTCTAACCCCATATAACATGGTACCAACCAAAAAAAAATCCAAAAAGCCTATTTTACCACCTCTGTCTATTACTTCTAGAATTTTGTATGTGCGTTTCATTGAAAATGGATCCGACTCTGTTGAACATAAGTATTGTAATTTTTGGGTGGTAAAATAATGTTGTATCTTTTTGGCCTTTCCAGGACCGCGGATCTCCCCCTAGCAGCTCAAATGCGTCTATACACATCACAGTTCTGGACAATGATGACCTGCCACCAAAGTTCACATCGGAACTGTACAGGACTCAGTTGCCCGAATTTTACCCCCTTTTGGTAACTATATTATACTCGTACTATGTTTATGAGCTTAGAAATCATCAATCAAGTCATACTCAACTGCACACGATGTACCGACAAATTTTGTAAAAAGAATGTCATCATTCTTTTTACAAAATTTGCGTTTAGGGTCGGTTGTACATTCATTACAAAGTAAGTTTGTCATCATAAAAGGATAGCATTGCGTATTTCTGATTTTTTAATACTAAATTCAAGCAATGACGGAATCGAAATTAGGTACCGCGGCACAAACGGTACCCAATATAACGAACTCACAATCCGTTATTGGGTTTTCCACTTCAGTTCTGGAAATTCGAAATATATGAACTTTGTAGTTATGTATCCAAAACAGAAATACATAAACTAGTGGTTCTGTGAACCGTAGACTTCAGGAGCTGCTTTGTTTAATTTCTTCTTCAATTTTCTTTATTACTATTTCATATTTTGTCATCCAATACAAAAAATATTATTCAAATGTTATTCATTGTAAGCAAGGAGTGTTTGTGTAAAGTTTCATGCAAATCGGTTGATAAATACGGCCTCAAACATGATCTGACAGAACCCGTAGATATGTACAGACGAAAGAAATTCTTCCCAGTCAGCAAGTTGAAACGGAGCCTTCGGTCGCTTCGCTCCCTCAGTCAATTAGAATAATGTCGTGTAAAACGGTACTCACATGGGTAAACACCTTATATACATACGTAATTATACACAATTTAATAACTTAGATATTTTACATAGTTTTTCACAGTTCAGTTTCTTATATCTTCACTATGTTAAGGCTCAAACAGCATGTGTGATATGCTAAAGCATAATTATATTAGTATGCGTTTAAACAAGGTTTCATACATTGCACTAGTTATTTTACAAAATCCACCGTGCTTAAAGCTTTTTTGTGCATTACGAAGGAGCAACTCATCTAAAGGCATAGAGGAGGTTCAGAGTCCACCACCTCGGGTAAAGTAGTGATTATGTATGTATTTTGGAATTGTTTAATTACAGTTTTACTTTAAGGATGATGATATCAAATTATTATTTATTATTTAGAAACAACCGGCTAAGTTCAAAGGCAACGATATTCAGAATCGTGTCTGAATTTTTCTATAATCGATCGTATATTATATATATATATATATTAACATTCCAACAAATCGAATCTATACCGTTGTTACACACAGATGTTGTTCAAAAGTTATCAACTATCTCAAGTTCACGATTTACTACCTCCTCAAGTTAAGAAATAAACACATAACAACAGAAAACTACAAACTACTTTACGAGCCTGCTTCCATGAAAGTTTGTTCATCGGCATTTAGAGAACAGAAACTATTGTCATATAAATGACTATTATCATATAAATGACTATTTAGATCACCCAGGTATCGAATATTGATGACAATTGTAATTGGAGTTCGTATTCATCACTTTTTTGGATGCATTGGTTCGTTGTTTCTTTACCGTTACTTTAGAATATTATTATACTGTAGATATTAGTATACTGTAGATTTTAATATACTGTAGGTATGCATTAGTAACATACATGCATAAAATTATTTATAAATATTATAAAACAGTTTGACGATGTATATAAATTATTGTCCAATTAAATGTCTAGGAATAAAAAGCAATAAAAAACCGGCCAAGTGCGTATTGGGCCACGCATAGAATAGGGTTCCGTAGTCAGAGATAATAACCTCTATAACTCCTGAACTAACAAAGTCATCGAATCTGTTATAGATTTTTTTTTTTTTTTGTTATTATGATTTGACATTGTATATCATTTATTCATTATCATTTTTTTTGACATTTTAATATTGTATCGATAATTATTATAAGAGATATTTTTGGCATTGATTGATGTACGAGTATGATATTTACACACCACACATAAGTGGTAGAATGTAGCCGGGACTGTTATAATTATAAGACCACAATATTGTTAAACCTGCATTCGAGTTAATAAATAAATGAATAAATAAATAAATAAAAGCTGAAAATCTCGCGAACGAATACTTAAATAAAAAAATCGTCTAACTATAAGGGTTTCGAAACTTGAACTACGGAACCCTAAAAAGCATTTTTAATACAATAGCGACAAAAAATATAAGTAAATAAACAAAGTACAAGGGTGTACCAAGTGGTGCTCAATGTGCTGATATTTGTGTGCATGTGATTGGTGTGCTTCAGAGACACATCGCTCATATAATTAAAATTGCCATTTTCGTAGACGTATCGTGTAACTAAATAATAATTGTTGAATTTCAGGGTAAAAACATTCACAAGGAGTTACTGTTTGCTGACCCAATCCGAGCATTTGATCAAGACCTTGGAGTAAATACCGCACTAAAATACGAGCTTGTGTCAGGAAATGAGAAGAAACTCTTCTTCTTGGATCCTCGAAATGGCTCTTTGTATCTTGAGAAAGAGATTGACTTGGACGCCGAAACTGGTTTATCAGGTAATAAATTAAGAAACTGTCCTATTCTGCACTTTTAAAGAGTAAAGCGAGTTAAATTAAAATTTACTTACATCTACTTTGCTTGGAGTTTTGGGATAGAAATAATATAATCAATGTTTACAAAGTTTATCTGCAAGCTATTTAACTCTTTTGACAAATGTTTACAGGGAACACATTTGTATTAGTAATTCAAGCCTCGCAACAAGACAATCCGTTGAAAACAGCTCAAGCGAGAGTCGAAATCGAGTTCCTCGACTTAAATGACAATCTTCCTGAATTTGAAGTGGATTTTTACAACATCAGTATTGTTGAAAATTTGCCGAATGGTAAGCAAACCCTATACTCTAAATTGAAATAAAACTGTTGTCGAAAAAAATTGTGTATTGATAATAACCACTATTAAAATGTATTTGTTAAATAGGTTTTAGCGTTTTACAAGTAATGGCTACAGATAAAGATCAGGAGGATAATGGTGAGTTCACGTACCAGTTGAGTGCTCCTGAAGGCGCATTTACCATCGATCCCAGAACTGGTTGGCTTACTGTTCGCAATCAGGTAAAACTTATTTGAATAATCAAAGCTTATACACAATTATGTTCATCCATTGTTATAATATTAAGTGTGCTTTTTGCATTTACAGACTATTTTAGATCGAGAGCAGCATGGGTCACTTCAAATGAAAGTATATGCTAAAGAGAAGAATCCAAGTGTTGTTGGAACTTTTTTAGATAAACAACGACTTGCTAAATGGAAAAGAACCCCCACTACCCCCAGAGCTCCAACAAATAAAGATAAAACAACATATATATTTCCAGATAAATTAGGAACAAAAAGTGAAAACTTAGAATATGTGGATGACCAACTGATGTCTTACGTAAACGTAGAAGTGACACTTTTAGATGCTAACGATAACAATCCAGTGTTTATTCCAAGTAACTTATATGAATTTGTAATAAAATCGAATGCTAAAGTAGGCACTTTAATAGGCAGGGTAAGAGCTGTAGATCCTGATTTAGGTAGAAATGGCATTGTGTTATATGATTTACAAAGAACTAGTAATTTGACGATAACGTCGCCGTTTCAAGTTGATGCTAACACTGGAGTAATAAATGTAGCTGAATCACCGATTGTAGAAGGCAGGCATGCCCTATTTATAGAAGCTTCAGACCAGCCTGCCAACCCAAGCGAAAGAAGATATTCATTAGCGGTTGTTACTATTGATGTAACGAGAAACACTAAAGGTAACTGTTTATGGTTGGTACAGAAATAACATGAATACCCTTTACATTATTAATCGACGATGTTTTTTTTACAGGATCGAAAATAGACAGACCAGGTTTCATCGGAGCACCATACGAGTTTTGGGTTGGATCTAATGTTGGAATTGGAACAAGTGTCGGCCAAATCCGCCTCAATGACGCTATGCAGAAAAGACAAGTATCATACGATTTGTTACATAGTTATGAAGATGGAGGTACATGAAATATTAATGATTATTGTACAGACATAAATGACTTAATACAGTGAGTAAGTAGTAAAATCTAGTTGTAATCATTATATTATCATTGCAGTACCTTTCGCCGTAGAAGAGAGATCTGGAGTCATTACCGTCGTAGATGAATTAAAAAAATTCTCCAGACCTATTTATGATTTTGAGGCAGTAGCAATACAAGAAAGCGCAAATATAAGCATTAGCACTAACGCAACCGTCCACGTTGTTGATGTGAACGATGAGAGAGGGGTATTATTAAAGTAATCTATAAAATTTTCTACACAGCTTAAGTAAATATTTTTACAACCTACTTACTGGATATAATTTTTATTTTAGAGGGGCTCATTCACCTTTGGTGTTCAATGTAAAAGAAAACATTGCAGGTGCTACTATTGGTCAAATTTTGAATGTCAAATTGAGTGAATCACGAATAAACAGCACTAGCAATATCAGATTTATTATTGCAAATCAACAAGATGTGACCGATGACATTGCAATAGGTAAGTTTTATGAAAAGTACTTTTCTCCAATAATTACAATTTAGATTGTTATTTATTTACCTTAACTTTTTTTAGGACAGGATGGTACAATCTATACTCACAAGCCTTTAGATAGAGAAAAACGAAGTGTTTACCGAATGACAGTCATTGCTGAATTCTCAAAAGGGATGGTTTCTGGAGCTGGAATATACCAAGTAACTATAAACGTTGACGATGAAAACGATAATCCTCCAGTATTCGAGTTACCTATGTACGACGGTGTAATCACTGAAAACTCAGCAAAGGATACAGAAGTCAAAATGACAAACAAAATAATAGCAAAAGATGCTGATGTTGGCATAAATGCTTTATTCATGTACACTCTTTTTGGAGATGGACGCGAAAATTTTTATGTTCATGAAAACACTGGGGTTGTTACGTTCGTGGGAAGTAAACTTGATAGAGAAGAAAAAAGTTCATATTTATTAAGAATTGTTGCCAGGGACAGAGGAGGTCTTAGTTCTGAAGCAAAATTAACAATAACAGTACTAGACGAAAACGATAATTTCCCTAAATTCAGCCAAATTATCGTACCATTTGGTGAAAATATAGAATTAATCGAGTCACATGTAAAATCTCCAGTAAAAGTTTATCGCGAAATGAGAAGCAATTCTTCTACTGGTTTAATAAATATAGAGTTAAAGCCAAAAAACAAGTTCGCATTGAATGTTGAATCATCTGGACCACGTTTTTTAGTTCCCGAAAACGTTGTTATAGGATCAATTATACTCAAACTGAGTGCAACAGATATAGATAGCGGTGTCAATGGTCAAGTGAGATATGAATTTGTCTCAGAAATTTTTACTCCTGCAAATGCTATGCCTTCAAACAGTGTTCAACTGAAGAGATATTTTGTAATCAATGAAAGATATGGTCATATCATAGTTGCCCGTACATTACCACCAGAAGCAGCATTTACTCTCAATATATCAGCTCTAGACGGTGGGGAACTTAGTGATAATATATCTATAAGATTTTTCATAAAAGATATTAATGATCATTTTCCAATGTTCAAGAAAACTTGGTACAGTTTTAATGTGGAAGAAGCTCAATATACAAGGAAAGTTCTTGGCAAAGTAGATGCAACTGATGCTGATTTTGGGCAAAATGCCAATTTAACGTACTTTATACAACCAACTACTAAAGACTTACCTTTTGAGATATCTCCATCAACAGGAGTTTTTAGCGTCAACGGTGAGTTAGATAGAGAAAGGGAAGACAAATATCTATTGACAGTAGTAGCTCAAGATAATGGACATGATAAAAAACTAACTTCTTCGGTTAGTGTCGAAGTTCAAGTATTGGACGTTAACGACAACGCTCCAAGGTTTTTTGCATATGATCAGTTATTGCAATGGAAGCATCCTGAAGCTGAGGAAATATTTAATCATAATTTTGAATCTGTAATGATGATGCCAATCTACAAAGCTACAATAGCAGAAAATGTACCTATAGGTACTATTGTAGCAAAAGTATATGCAAATGATTCCGATTTTATTGGAAATGGTAATGGGCTTATTTTATATAGTTTACCGCAAAGAAAAAATCAATTAAACCTTTTTGTTATTGATTCTAAAGAAGGTACAATCACAACATCAGGTAGGTTAGATTATGAAACTCAAGCAGTTCATAATGTGACTATAATAGCTTCTGATTTAGGATTACCTAGTTTGAGTTCAACAGCCATAATGATACTCACTGTGACTGATATAGCAGACGATGTGGAGATTTCTGATAAGCCAGTATTTATATCAAGATATTACGAACTTGAAATAGAGGAAAATGTTCATACCCCAGTGGAATTGGTAACATTAAATTTAACTGAACATTATGAGAATTTTAAGATGAAATATTTTATTTACAATGAAAATGATGCTGAAGTGAGAAAGACTTTTGTGATTGATCCTAAAAACGGTACATTATACTTGATTCGGAGTCCAGATCGAGAAATTAAAGATGTGTATGAAATTATAGTCAGAGCTGAAAGACAAAAAATTAGTAGAGAATTACCGCACATGATTTATCCTGTAGCTGATGATGTTATGGAAGGTTTGACTAAATTCGATGTGAAGGTTATTGTTAAAATTAGAGATGTTAACGATAATGCTCCGAGATTTTTAAATGGAGGTCGACCTTTGGTTACTGCTATTCCTACTACTGCGCCATTTGGTTATCAAGTCATACAGTTGAAGGTAAATATCACCAAATAAGTAATTATTATCTGAAAGCGCGAGTGAATACTATTACTCTTTATTAAGTCCGTGAAAATGTACTTTGGTGTGTTTTACTAAAAAAATAATATAAGTTTCATGAAAGTTATTTTTGAAACTTTTTACAAAGAATTTTCTTTAAAAACTACTTTGACGTGTAACTTAGCTGGCATGCTGGTATATCTTTCAAATAACAACACGAAGTTTAAAGTAATTTGATAGACAAGAACATAATAAAATAAATAAAACTAAACTAAACTAAACTAAACTTTATTTCTGACTAAATTCTTCCAGGCGACAGACGCAGACGTCGGCATAAACGCCGACATTCAGTACCAGATCATCAACGAGCAAGCGCCGCGGTTTGCCATCGACTCCGTTTCTGGTAAAGTGCGTGTGGTGGCCTCACTAGCGCGGGATTCAGGCAGAGTGTTTGGTTTTGACGTAAAGGTGACGGACAAAAGAGGTGCTGATGATGGCAAGTCGGCCATTGCTAATGTTTTTGTAAGTATTTTAATTAAACGAAAGAATATTTGTAAGTTTGTTATCACTTATCATTAATATTTATCAAAAATATTTTGCTAAGTTTCAAGCACATTCATCCCTTTAAATTTAATGAATTGTATTCCAAAGAAATGCACTAAACTTTTAAGATCTAATGGGAATAACTCATTTATTACAAGCGACAAACATACGTAAGTAAGTTACTCGTAGTTCCTGGTGTGAGACATTTTGTGTCTATTTCAAGAATACAATTTCAAAAGCACACTAACATTTTGATAGTTTTATTACACTTGTTTACTTATCATAACTCCAACTAATACTATCTAGTATGATGACAAAAGAGGCAGAATTTAGTACTCTCTGATGGGGAAAATACATTTTGTGATAATGGCCAAAATTTTGTATTGCAGGAATTTATTTTTATGCTTACTCGACTTGGCAAGTCAGGGATCCAATGAATTATGTAGTTCCCATGCTTTGACGGGTTAGAAACCTTGCAATTTATTCGATAGTTTTTACCTGCATTTACTTTTAGTTCCAAATCCCTGAACTCAACCCAAGTGAGAATGAGTGGGGTAAACATATTCTCAATGCATACAAATTATGACTTTTCATGCCACCATATTTCATTTACTTACTAGTAACACTAGCAAAAACAAGTTTTTACAATAATACTAATATTATCTTCTCCTACGAAGGTGTACGTACTAGATGAGAACAAACAGCTCGTGCTGACGGTAGGAGCTAAACCAATGCAGGTAGAGAAGGAGGTCGAAAATATAACCAGTTTACTGACGATCATGACGGGGTACGATATCCGAGTGCGGAGACTGGAGGCTAATATGAAAGCGTCACCTGATGGATTAGCGTGAGTACAGAACAAATATTTCAGGGATGGACAAGGAACCCGTTGCAGTAGTTAATAATGAAATTTATCAATATATTTTACGTTAAATAACGGGAAACTAACTCAGGTTATTTTTATTAGGCACAGTTCACTTGTTACTTGTTATGTTACTTTTTACTACAGTTTTCGCTAAAATTTAACAATTAGACCACTATTCAAGTAGACACATCTCTTTGTAACATATTGACTATTTTCCTAAATCCGTAAATATATTTGTATGATTTAGTTATTTCAGATCAGCATTCATATTATTTGCAAGTACTTACATTACATAAGTAACTACTCATGTTAATTTTATATTATTATGCTTTTTATTGTTTCAGAACCGATATGTACATTTACGGAGTGGACCCATTATCTAATGCTATCATCGACATGGAGGTTTTGCAAAAGTATGAGCTTTACAACTTAATTATTTGAAATTATTAATAGATAAGATTCTTGTAAAGAGCATCAAGAGAACCAGAGCCATTATCAACCGCACGCGGTCCACTGACTGACAGATTATGGGCGAGCAACTAGCTAACTAAGACAACAAAATGACATGCGAAACGTGTCAACCCCTTTGTCTCAGAAAAATATAAGTAGCGAGAGGTTTAAAAAATACCTTTACACAATATGTTTTTCATATTTTCAGGTCACTAATGAAACGTGAGACAGATCTCCGTCAGGATCTCGCTGGTTTCCGAGTCCTGGAAGTGGGTGAAAACACCATGGTTCAAGCCAGAAGTGGGATGCTACTCAGCACTATGGAGATCAGTGTCGTGGCGTTGGGCTGCATCGTGTTCATTGGTGCTTGTACTACGGCTATCTGTGTTCTATGTTTCAGAACTAGAAGGTATGATAATGTTTTCATGAACACTATTTCGTTCTGAAATATTCTTATCGGCCGATGGAAAATGATTACGCGGGATAGAACTCGACCTCCTATTGTTTCAAGTGTGGTTTAATTAATGAAACAAGTATCTAGAAAAATGCCGTAAATAATTTAAGTTCGTTTTCCGGGTGGTAAGCAATGATCTCGCTTATAACTTTCAGATATGATCATCATCATCACCACAGGCGAAAACATGTGCCACACTATGTCATATGAGGCCCTCTACTTTTGTTGCATGTCGTAGTTCTACCTTTAGATGTTATTTAGAATAATAGAAATTGTAGTTATATCCTGGCACTTAACTTTATCGCTCTTGTATTTTATGTTTATTGTAAGTAATACTAAAAATAAAATATTATTAGAATTTGCCGCTGTTTTTGGTTCTTAAAGGAAAAGTGACTCACATTCATTATTTTCAAATATTTCTACTTAATAATTAGGCTACTTTTATTTCAATGGAAATTGCTAACATGCAAATAAAATACCTTGAATTCTTTCTTTCTTGAAAAGTTATACTTTGGAAAAATAAATTACGTACTTTAGAGACATTGACAACATGACTTTCAGTCATTCATACTTGAACTTACTAACTGATAATAAAATTACTACCTACCCTGTTCAAATAAAATAGACCAGAGACAGCGACACGTGGCTTCGCTAAATAACATTTTCCTTCTTTTGCCCTAACAGACGCCATCACAAACCATATTCCCAGAAACGTCTTAACAATTTCTCAACTGAGCACTTAACAAAGTTTGGAGGCCTTTTCCCATCTGGAGGGAATCAATGTCAGGAGCTTAACCAGTCCTACAGTGAAGCAGACTCTTACATTGACGTCATCAACCATAACCCGAAGAAAACTTGTCCCCACGGCAATACTGTGGAGGAATTTGGAAAGGCTCATCAGAAATGTCTAAAGAACCAATTTGGAGATGACATGTTCAACCAAAAACATGAGCGGATGTGTATCAAGTTTAACCAACGGCCTTTGCAAAAGAGGTTCGTAAATGCTTCGTTAATTGTTAAAAATCTCTTGGATCTGGATGTCTCTTCAAAATAAATAATTAAAACAAAAAGTATGTATAACTTTTCAACCCTTTACCTAATTGTAATTTTATTCTTCTCTAAAGACTTTTCTTCTCTAAAGACAAATTTTAACTTCCTTCATTGCTGTGTCACTCTTTTGTATTACAGAAAAATTGTAAACAAACAAATACTAACCCACTTATAAACGACTTACTTAACACTCATAATTTTAACACTTTTATACGCTTTAAACGTTTCACGCTAACTCAGCTTATTATGATAGATTCCCTGTTCTTATCCACTAGAGATGAGGTAATCTAACTATTATTAAAGAAAATATTTTTAAAGCTTCTGTAAAAACGCCAGGTAATTTGATGACTAAAGTTGGCGTATAACCACTTCCAAGACAAAATTTGGGCTTAGATGAAAAGGTTACTGGGAAAGCTAGTCCACGGTTCTGGTCGCTAGTAGGTAGGTAGCCATGTTTTAAAATAAATATTTAAATCAAGAATTTCTATATCAGACTTGCAGTAGTATTTTTTTTTAAATGTTAAGAAATTCGTTCATAGCATAACCTACTTAGTTTAAGTTACTCTGAAATAATGTAGCATTTTAAGTCTAATTTTTTTTTTATCGGTTGTTGTTTCTGAGATAATCGTTAGAAGCATACAAAAATACAAATCGTTCCTCTTTGTTATAATACTTGATACCTTCCGACCGATTTCGGCCATGGCGGCGACTTACACTTACCCCTAATTAGTACGGCGCTCGTGCGCCCGAAGATGGCTAATATAACCAATCTTAGCGGTGAACTTACGTGAGCATAGAGCGCACGTGAGCTCACCGTCCACGTAATTATAAGGAATGGCGGCAGGCTGCCGGGCTTTGAGCTCGTCGCGCTTAGCGTCGAGGTCCACTTTGCGCTGGTCCTCGAACTCACCCACCTGCACTTGCACGATCCTGCGCCATTCAAGGCGTTGCGCCGCCTAGCCCTCCCACTGCGAGGGTTCAATTTTGCATCCCTTCATATGTCGCTTCTGAACATCTTTATAGCGGAGGAGTTGTCCGCCCTGTTTCCGCTTGCCCTCCTCCAGCTCAGAATAAAAGATGCGCTTCGCCACTCTTTCATCCGTCATCCGTGACACGTGTCCACACCACCGAAGCTGACGACGCATCAAATAAACCTCGATGCCACTCACATTTGCTCTCCTTAAAACTTCGGTAATTCGCACATGGTCAGACCATTTATTGTTTAGAATTTTCCGTAGGCACTTAAGGTGAAATTGGTCTAACGTACGTATATGGTGACGATAAACACACCACGTCTCGGACGAATATAAGAGGTTTGGCAGCATCATCGCTATGTATACAGATATTTTGGTGGCCATCTTTAAATCGTGCGAGCACAGTTTCCCAAATGCTGCAGCAGCAGCACTGATCCTGCTGTTGATCTCGGTGTCAAGGTCACACTTGGATATTAAGGTGCTCCCAAGGTAACGAAACGTTTCGACCTGCTTCAGCACATCGTCACCAATCTTAACGACCAGTGTCTCGTCCCCATGTGAGTCTAAACACATTACCTCCGTCTTTTTGACGCTAATCTTGAGGCCGAACTTGCAGCACGCTTGGTGGAAATTTACATCAGCTGTTGCAGGCCGTTCGAGGTTTCCGCTAAAAAGCATAAATCGTCGGCATACACGATTTCTGTAATCACTGTATGCGTTGCCTTAGAGAGCGCGCTTTTAATCTCGCCATCGGTTCTAAAGCTAATGCGGACACCCTCTGAGATGGATTCCGAGACTTCTCCGACTACTACCGCAAAGTATAAGGCGAACAAAGTGGGTGCTAGAACACACCCCTGTTTCACCCCATAGCTAACGGGGAAGACATCTGATTGATCACCGTCTACGGTGACGCAGCATTGCATGTCTTCATGCAGGAGTTTGAGAAGTCCTACAAACCTCTCCGTGCATTCCAACTTTCGGAGAACTAACCAAAGTGCTTCACGAGGAACGCTGTCAAACGCCTTCTCTAGGTCAACGAAACAGAGGTACAGCTGACGACCTTGATCTCTGCTTTTTTCTTGAAGTTGACGCATAGAAAATATAGCCTCACAGGTGCCTCTATCAGGTCGGAAGCCAAATTGGGTTTCGGGCAGGTCCTTTTCTGATAAAACTCTTAGGCGATTTAACAGAACCTGAGCAAATGCCTTTCCAGGTGCTGAGAGCAGAGAAATGCCACGATAAGAATTACAGTCGGAACGATCACCTTTGTTCTTGTAAAGGGCTTGAATGCGAGACACCTTGAAGTCATCTGGGACTCGCTCCTCTTCCCACATTCGAACAAACAGCTCCCAAACACATGTGTGTAACTCATTACCGCCGCTCTTCAACAACTCACCCAGTACAATGTCCATGCCAACCGCCCTTTTATTATGCTGGTCAGCAGAGACGACCTTATCACACGATAGCGGTGCATCCAGCTCAGTGGATAATGGGAGTTGAGGCCGCGAACTAATATACTGTAAATCTAATGATCGGTCTACATTGAGCAAAGAGTTAAAGTGTTGTGCCCAACGCTTGAGTACGTCCTCTTTGCTTGTAAGGAGTTCACCATCTACCGCTTTTAGAGGCACCCTCACTCGATAACACGTACCGATCATCTTACGCATCTCATAATAGAACTCCCCAAGCTGATTTGTATCAGCGAGCCACCGCATGTGACAAGCTTTGTCTCGCCACCACTTGTCCTTAATCTGTCGAGACAGCCTTCGTAGTTGGACGACACTATCCCTGACCACCGCAATACTTTCACCTCGCCGACTATGCTTTTTCAGGAGTTCGCGATGTTTGTCGAGTGCCGCCCTAAGTACTCCGTCGTTCTCATCAAACCAGTCCTCGTTACGACGGTCCTTTAGACCCAAAGTAGCTGAGGTGGCTTCCATGAGTGAGACGACAACGCTCTCTAGGTTGCAACTACATCGCCACTGTCATTACTTGGCAACAGTTTTTCAGACAAGGTCTAAGCAAATTTCTCCCACACCTCGCGATCTTTCAGCCTGTCCACGTTCAGAGACACAGGTCTTTTCACTTTAGATCTACGTTGTTTCCGGAGGCGGAGTCGCAGTCTAGTGATAACAAGCCGGTGGTCAGTCCAACAGTGCGCTCCGTGCATTACATGGGTGACCTGCACTTGACTAATGTGTCTCTGCCGTACGATAGCATAATCAATCAAATGCCAGTGTCTGGATCTAGGGTGCATCCACGTTGTCTTGTGCTTAGCGGCAAGTCTAAACAGTTTGTGATTGCCAACTCGTACTGAGCACATAGACTGAATAGCAACCAACCATTGCTGTTCATGTTGCCAACTCTGTGTCTACCCAGGACTCCAGATCAAGCCTCATAGTCTCGTCCAACTCTGGCATTAAGACCACCGAGCAATAAAATCTGCTCTCTAGCATTTATACCATCTAGGCAACGAGACAGTTCGTCATAGATTTTTTCCTTTATGTCATCCGACTTATCTAGAGTAGGAGCTTAGACACTGATGACATTAAGGAAATTGTTTTGGTCCAGGTGAAGGCGCAATGTGGTCACTCTGTCCGAGATATGTATTGGATGTTCCTCCAAACGCTATAATATGTGATTTTTGAATCCTACGCCTGAACGCCGAGGCTCAGAGGCAGCGGGACCTTTCCAAAAGAAAGTGTAACCGCCACCATCTTCCACCAGTTCTCCTTCATCGGCGAGATGTGTTTCGTTAAGAGCAGCCACATCCACATCGTAACGATGAAGTTCACGAGCTACTACGGCGGTTTTACGTTCAGGACAGGCGTTGCCATCAAGATCAATGAGCGTTCTCACATTCCACGCGCCAAATGTCATGGTAGATGTTTTCATCAATTTCTTCTTATTGTTATGTCGACCATGAATTAAGTGATGCGATGGTAGCTGCGGTTACCACCACCTATCCAGGTAGGGACGAGCATTTGTTTAGAGCACCTTTTCTAGCCCTCTCCTCGGCTGAGCGAGGAAAGCAGTGCCTCCCTAAATAGGGCTGCTTTGTCATCCTGGGTGCTGCCGGATTCGCACTGTCGTCCACAGTATGCAATGCGAAAGCGACCACGGTGTGTACTCACGCCCCCAAGACCACCTATGTGCAGGATTCACACAAACTCCAGCTGCATCACGCCAGACCTCTCTACTTCATCCCATCGCCACAGGATTTAAATGTAGTCGGAGTCCTTTAAACAGAAGCCAGGCCAGATGCGCAGGATATTTAAAAGTGTGCAAGCGCTCGCGTAGACGCAGGTGCACTCTCTCGTCATCCCCCTCCTTGATCCAGTGGAACGGAGAACTGCTACGACTGGAGAAGAGTTCAGATGAAATGTCTGGCCGACGGTAACTATACGCCCTCTACCGCCGCCCTAGGCCATCCACCTTGCCTTGCTGAATCGCCGAATTCGCTATACCCTGTTGCATATCTGCATTGGGTTGCCTACCTCGCCAAGTCAGGTTTTTTGCGCTATGCGAGAGGGGCTGCATTTAACTTGCCTACTGAAGAAACAAGCCCCTCCTCCAGGTTTAGCCCGTGAGCCGGCACGGTTTACCGGGGTGTGGCCGCTGCACGCAAACAGCTACTAAGAGCCACTGGAGAAGAGTTTGTGGGTTAACAACGCAATTAACACATCTCTGCCACTTTCATGAAAGTCGGCTAGCAAAGATAGACGCTACTAATCCACTACACCCCTGTACTAATAAGTTTATGTAATTATTATAATATTAAAATAAGTATACAAAATCAATCTTTTCTAATATACAAAATATACATAATTATAGACTAAAAATATTTACATTACAAAATATCGTTTAAAAAATCCTCCGCGTCATTGCCGACTGGGAAGGTTCCCAGAATGCTGGCTGTATTGCCACGTTAGATGGCGATACTTATTCTTTGGGCCAGAAAATAGCCAGCCAGTATAGGTCCTATTCTTCCTATTCCTATTCTTCCTATTCTTCCTAAGCATCGATTAGGCGTTTAGCAATGTCTCTATAAAGGCGGCGAGCACTCGGTCCCCATGACCCCAGTGTCTCAAGTCCAAACGGCTCAAATATGTAATCACCTGCTAGGTTAGTATATTTACGCCGTTTAAGGCATTCAGCCAATGCAGCAGCAGCGCCGGCACATCCGGATGTGCTTGGAAGGTATGAAGGTGCTAAGGTGTCAACGCATGTAGCGTCCCTTCCCATGTTCCACGGTAGCAACGACATACCGTCCGGTCTCTTTCCATCGCTTCGTGCTAAACCATTTGGTTCACGTACCGCCGGAAGACCTGCGGTGGAAAGAGCCCTACGAATTATGTCGTTTAGAATAGCGTGCCGAGGTATACGACCTGCGTTTCTGCTACAAGAAAGGCCATGGTGTCCCAGATTACCGACGGCTACTCCACAGGTGCAATGATGCGGGGATACACAAGGTGTATCCAGTCGAAGGCAAGTGGCAATGCGGAAGGTTGTGTTGTCCAACATTGTACCGATGTTGGGCGATGGGAGCGCCTGGGTCCATAACCCTGACTCCCATTCTCCAACAGCTAATAGGCGTGCACGCTCTGAAATATTGACAGAAGAGTCAATTAGTGTATTAATTCTCAATTTACAGAGCGGTGAATCCCACACCCGCTGTGAGCCTAGGCGTGAGGGCAGGTCAGTGTCGGGGCAAGACATCCTCCAAGCATTTATTTCATCGGTCTTGCATCGCACCTCGGAATCAATCAGTGTATTTGACAAAATTTTCCTGACTAATTCTTCGGTGCTATGGGCCGACGACAGAAATGCTGGCAGACTGACATCTGTGACTTTACGAATACCTAGCCCGCCCAAGCGAACTGAAAGAGACGCTTGGACCCAGGCCCGGTCATTAATATTTTCATTTAAAATTTTACACAAATAATTTTAAGCTTTTTTTTTTATTTACAATAAGAATTAAAATGTACAAAATGTACATTATTATATATTATATATACTAAAAATATTTAAATTACGAAATATCGTTTAAAAAATCCTCCGCGTCATTGCCGACTGGGAAGGTTCCCAGAACGCTGGCTAAAATTTCTACATTTTTCCAAAATTGTCCTGAACGGGGGGCATGTGTAAGTTTGGGTACGAAAAGACAAAAACGAAGAATAGTGAAAGCTGAATGAATACTGATATTACATAGACTATCAATAACCTGATCAAAATTTTGAATTTTTTCCTCGATAAAAGTGGAAAAGCCATCTTCTAAAATCGGGGAGCCTAGGAGGCGTAAAGAAGTTTAGTCCAAAACTTTTATGTTGGGGGCCAAACAGTTGAATTTGGAGATTGTTGTTAATTTATCTGTGTATATAAAAATCTCACATTTATTCGGGTTTAGTTCTAAGCCAATTGACTGAAACTTGTTCTTTATTAGGGCTAAATCTTGTAAAACTGTCTCTACTTTTCCCCCTAAAGTCCCGTCATCTAGGTACCAAAATGTTGAATTTTGATTTTATTTTTTGAATTATTGGGTTAATGGCCAAACTGAAGATGCCTGGTCCCAACGGATCACCTTGCTGACATCCAACGGCTGAATTCAAAAGGTGGTCTTTATACATTAATATTGTTGGCTGACTTTGCATTGCCAAAGAAAGTTAAAAATTTTGAGGGTTTCTAATTTGGCCTGTGTCAGCGCATGGATTGCGGCCGAACAACCTCCTTTTGAACCAAGGTAGGTAGGTAGTATGCTCCGTACTATAAAAACGACAACAAATTTTGGCTGCCAAACGCCGCAAAGTGCTACCTACGGCAATGCCACCATCCTTCTTGTGCAGGGCACATAAATTGGCCCCATACAAAATATCTGTGATGCCACTGTCCACATTGCCGGAGAGCATGAGGTTGACTAGAGCTGTTAGCTTCCTCAGAAGTGCATCACCAGCTTCCCCAGCGGTCGGACAACAGATCCTTAAGGTGCTGTGGTGTCAGACCGTCAAGTCCACCGGCTGATCCAAAACGAAAGGAGTCAACAGCTGTGCGCACATCCTTGGCAGTAGTCTCAAGATTTTTTGTATCGTTGTTCGGAGGATCAGGGAAAGAGAGGTCAGCTGCGGATGGTGGGTGCTTACTCTGCAAGCCCGTCAAGGTTTCTGCAGAATAAGGAGCCAGCACGTCGCTACTAAAAAGTAGTCTTGCCTTCCCTTACTTTATTCTCTACAAGTTTTAATTTCTTGGCCTGAGAATAATCAGGGGCCGGAGTGTGGATTGAATTTGAATTTAAAATGCTAAAATTGTTTGCACAATTTTCTTTGATTTGGACCGTCAAAGATGTCAACGGCCTTTTCTTTACGTGTAGGATTCTATAAGGGAAGGTTAACATTTGTTCCCAAGCGCTAAAGGTATTTTCTCGGACTACTTGACCGATACAGGACCGATAATCTTTTCTTATAATGAATAACGTGATACATGACAATAAGTTCCTATGCCAAAATATAAAATTATTTCGATTTTGTTCTATCTAGACTTTCGATTACATTACGTCAAAATCTCAATTCAACACAGATCGTTGCTTTATATTTATTTGTTTTCTCGAACGATAATAATCATTCAATTTTGCGCTCGCTTGACTGACAACAGAAAGCCTTTAAAAGGGGATTATGTTGAATTTAGTAGGTAATAATATATGTAACGTTTAATGGGTATTAAATTAACGTAATCTTTAACCTTAATTTAGAACGACCCCAATAGGTTATATTTTTGCATGTATTTATATTACGGTACTTCTACTTGTACTGTACGTACATCCACAACTATAAAAACAAAACTTAAACCTTATCAAATTTATTAGTTCTAACAGGGAAGTGTCTAACCCATACCACCTATACTAACACCACAACCCACCACACATACAGAGTAACTCGAACAAAACACTTGACCATAGGAAAGGGCAAGACACTTCGATAACATCAGTGAATTCCAGTGGGCAAGACTCGGGCATCGCGGAGGCTACGTCCAGGTGTCCTTGCGGTCAGTCCAGCCTTCACACCTCCGAGGAGAGCAGCGGGTTCGTAACTTCTAACGTGTACTTCTATTAATATAGTGAATTATAATATACATAATTATATACTAAAAATAAATTAATTACATCCAAGAAATAAGAAAGCCGCGGTGATCAGCTAGCCCATATTATTTGGACTAAACCAAATAATATGGGCTAGCTGATCACCGCGGCTCCAACCGCGTGGCGCGGCGTTTATAGTTTTCTTGTTCCAATTTCTTAAGGACATTATCGGGATAAAAAGAAGCCTATGTTACTCAGTGATAATGTTGCTATATTATTAGTGAAAAAAAAGTCATAATCAGTTCATAAGTTAGTTAAGTTATTCGCATCATGTTTTTGTGAGTTACTGAACGATCTGCTACTAGATACAAGACTTACGGGTCGCTAAGATAATGCTTTAAAATCATAATTGCTCTGAAAAATATCAACTTTCACAAAATACTTTTTTGATAGTAACTCATCAATTAAATAGGAATCCGGATGTTTTAATCCTCAACCAGTCTACAATTTCTAACTGTATAATTATACCAAATGCATTTCAAATATGTGGACTGTGTAATTCTTAGGTGCAGTTACGAAGATTCCTTAAAGTCGACGACCAATCAGGAAGCCAGAAAGTCTTTCCGAGGAGAAAATGAGTCTAACTTCACTAGAAGAGCATCCTTCGGCCACCAGCCCTTGGACTCCAGACAGTTCAACTACAGACGCCAATCATTCTCGGAAAATATGCAAAAACACTTTCCATCTTTTGAGAGAATCGGTTCTGGAGGAAGAATAACCCGACAAATATCCACACCAAACGTTTCTAATCTTACACCGTCTTATTTTTTAAGTAGAAAGAAAATTCTAGAAGGTAGAAGTAAAGAGATATTGAATGAGCCAATGGTAGATTATGATCATAGCGAAGGAGAAGATGTGTTTGATACAACACATAGGATGGACCGGAGGGCAAGTGGTCAGAAACATAAACGGGGGAAGTTTATGGAGTTAGCTGGGCAGCCTGCGGTGTTTGTGGCGACACCGGCTACTGCTGAAATGATGAGAAGGCAAGGTAGCGATCGGCTTATGTTTGCTAGACCTTTATAGTGGTTATTGTGGCAGTCGTTTTGAATATATAAAGTTGATTGAATTGTACTCGTACATTTTACTAATAATTGTCATTATCGTGTTCAATTCAAATGGAAAGAAGACTTTTACAATTCTTTAGTTAAAGATTTGCCCAGTCTCGGGACCGTAATACCTATTGCGGATTTGACTATGATGTAAAATAATAGACACAATTTTTTTTATACAAAACAAATTGTGTCTATTCTTATATCTTATATTCTTATTAACAAAGCAAGTAAAGAGAATATTGCTTAATTTTGTAGTACCTAATTAACTATTTAATTCCTTTAACGAGAGTATTGTTGTCATATAAGAAGTTGTATTAACAAAGTTAACTTATGAGTGTGCAATTTGTAATTTATGTGTAATTAGATTTGTATATAGTATGTAAATATAAAGTGTAGTTATCTTGGACATTGAATAAAATAATTTTATGCCTTCACCAGCTTTACAATTTGGTTGTGTCCAAAGAAATACGATGTTAAGTGCCATTTGGATAATGTCTTTATACAGGGTGTCCCAGAAGTCGACGTCAAGCCGGAATCGGGTAACAGGCTAGGTCATAACAGTTGTCAGAAAAATATAAAACAAAATCTAGGTCTTGTATTTTAAAAATTATAGACGTTCAAAAAAAGTAGAGAAAATCTACGCCTTGTGAATGTTTTTTCATTCCTGATGCTACAGATATGTACTTTTTTGTTTTGTTTTTTCTCTAATGTAACCCTGAATACTTTTTCTTTAAAGTCTAAACTGAAATTTAAACTCAATTTCTCTAGCTCGGAAGTAAAATGTCACCGTTTGCCCAACCAAAAATTCAAAATAAATACTTAGCTCAGTTTTGACTGGCCACACTGAAAAAAAAATGTACTAGGTGAGTTAGGCAAGTAACTTTAAAAGTTAGCGCGTTTAATAAGGATTCTAAAACTGTAAAACAGTCACTATTGTAATTTTAATAAATCAAAGTTTTTAATTATTTTTATATTAGTTTTAATAACGTCAGTAACAACTATCATATTTTAATTAGATATCTCTATCTCAATCAAATAATAGTAGCTATCTGTCTCGCTCACACTGATCAAATCAGTCTATTGGTACTCCTCTAGCTATAATATTAAGAGTTACGGCCTTGTGGAAAGCCACAGGTACATCAGAATAACTTCTAAGTAAAGTAATAAAACACTTAAAAAACTGTTTTTTTTTGAAAATTAAAAAAATGGCCGCAATGCGAGAAATAAACTAGTGAGTGTTTTACAGTTTTAGAATCCTTATAAAACGCGCTAACTTTTAAAGTTACTTGCCTAACTCACCTAGTACATTTTTTTTTCAGTGTGGCCAGTTAAAACTGAGCTAAGTATTTATTTTGAATTTTTGGTTGGGCAAACGGTGACATTTTACTTCCGAGCTAGAGAAATTGAGTTTAAATTTCAGTTTAGACTTTAAGGAAAAAGTATTCAGGGTAACATTAGAGAAAAAACAAAACAAAAAAGTACATATCTGTAGCATCAGGAATGAAAAAACATTCACAAGGCGTAGATTTTCTCTACATTTTTTGAACGTCTATAATTTTTAAAATACATGACCTAGATTTTTTTTTATATTTTTCTGACAACTGTTATGACCTAGCCTGTTACCCGATTCCGGCTTGACGTCGACTTCTGGGACACCCTGTATAATTCAAGCTCTGCTCCCATAGTAAGGTTGTTTTTCTTTACGACTCAGCAAAATCACCCACAGACCACAAAGCAAGAGTAATCTTAGCCTCGAATGCCAAAACAATGTCCCTCGCCTTGAATCTCTAGAGTGCTGTCACTGGCATTGTTATGACTCGACTAGTTTCATTCCAGCAATAAAATTTCAGAAAGATTTGCCTCGCATACTACTTACCTGTGTCGAAAGCATTAAAAACATATTTCTATTTAGTCATGCTACGGGGGCAGAACAGAGATTTTGTTGTACTCTGTAATACTATTATTAATATTTAACCACCTGAATATCACAAATATGTGTCACTGAGGTGAAGATTATTGTACCTTTTGTAAATATTGTAATTGTTAGAAATAAATAAGTTACTTATTATGTTATCGTGTAGTATTATTTTCACTGGCAAATATACACGTCAAAAATTGACACAACAACCGACTTCAAATTATAGAATTGGGACGAAATTGAAATGGGGCCAGTTGGGAAGTATTTAGCCTTCACTTAAAAAAAATGTAACGAACATAAAAAAAAAATTGATTTTGTGTGTATTTTGTGCAGAAAGAAGTAAGAAAGCAGCATCCAACTAAATAATGGTTAACTAAACTATTATTTCATATACTAAGATTTTTTTTTACCTCCAGAATATTATTATGTAAGTATTTATTTAAACATTTAGTTTAGTTTTGGAGCGCGGCCTACGCTTGCAGTGGGATTAGATTGCTGAATACACATTTAATTTTCTCCTATAATCTGCTGACATAAACTCGCCGTAATGGAGCACTATCGCCTTATTTGAATAGTCTATAGGTAGATGTATTTACTATGAAACTATCTTATACAACGCAAAGTTATTAAAGTTAATGATGTTGCTATAATTAAGCAATAATCTGTCAAAATAGGTACAACTTCTATTGGACATTCTCTACATTATCTATCTAGATCCGACAACTTACAGACATTAAAACGGCGCGTCTTGTCTACTTCAGCTACTTCCACAGTATCATGTCATGACATATGGCATACTACTATGGGGTAAAGCTGCCGATATTGAATACATCTTTGTGTTGCAGAAGAGGGCTGTCCGGACTATCTATGGAATGGGGTCTCGGGAATCATTAAGAGATAAGTTTAAGCATATTAACATCCTTACAGTGTATTCAGACACAGATACAGTATTGTATACGCACAAGAACAAAAGTAAATTTGTGAAAAATTGTGATAATCATAATCTAAACTTAAGAAATAAGGATAAACTGGCTGTTCCTAAATTTAGGCTTCATAAAGTGAGTAATTCTTTTGCGGGGAACTTTATTCGAATGTACAATACATTGCCAACCGAAATAGTAAATTTATCAGTCAATAAATTTAAAAAACTAATGAAAAGTAAATTGTGCCATAAAGCTTATTATAGTATTAATGATTTCTTAGATGATAAGGCTGCCTGGTTGTAACAGAATTGCTCCTTTCTAAATAACTCGGTATTAGATTTAAGATGAAATATTTTGAAAAAATCCGAACTGAGTTTCTTGAGGGTTCTTCTCAGTCTCGTTGCATTTTGGAACCCTTGTTAGAGTCACACCAACTTTTGACGAATCTAAATAATTTTCTAAAAACTTCAAAGATAATAAACGTTATTTTATTTTATTTTATATTATATTTTATTTTCTAAATTATAATAATAGTAAACAAACAATTTTGTCTGTCCGTTAAAGGTAAAAAATCTAAATCAGGACGACTAAGTAAGAGTTCTGACTGTCTGTTTATTTGATTGCTGGCGCATCACGAATAACGGCTAAAACGATTTTGATAAAACTTGCTCCAGATATAGTTTGCACACCGGCCAGTTTTACTTAACAATCATCTGTGGGGATTGAAATGAGAAATAATTGTGTGCGGATATGGCCGACGGGCGTCTGCTAGTATGTACTCGTATGTATACTGTGGATGTTTCCACTAAATGCTGAAGGCCTCAAACGGCGTAAATATGCTAACCTAGCAGGTGATTACATATTTGAGCCATTTGGGGTTGAGACACTGGGGTCATGGGGTCTGAGTGCTCGTTGCCGCGTATAGAGACATTGCTAAACGCCTAATCGATGCTTCTCAGGACCAGAAGGCTGGCTATTTTCTGGCCCAAAGAATAAGTATCGCCATCCAACGTGGCAACACAGCCAGCATTCTGGGAACCTTCCCAGCCGGCAATGACGCGGAGGATTTTTTAAACGATATTTTTAATGTAAATATTTTTAGTATGTAATTATGTATATTGTAATTCTTATTATACAAATAAAAAAAAATGCAAATATTACAATAATGTTAAGGTTTTATGGTATGTAGCATCGGTTACATTAAACGCTATGGCAAGAGACAAACAAATAATAATAGTTCTTACTTTGTAAATGGATCCTCTTTGAGGAATGTCGCAAATATTGTGTTCTCATAAATAAAAAAGTAAGAAAACAAAAGAGAACATATATTGCAGGTTATTGTTTATTATTTTGGGAATACGGTGACCATGAGTTACGGATGTTTATAAAGTATTTGTCCTGTATGTCAACAAGTAGTAGTACCCTCTAGACTCTTATTCTAACAGTACCTCCCTTGCACTTTCGAGATGTTATAAAAACAATAAAACTAGGAGCTGCGGTCACTGCCGTGGTATTGTGCTGCAGCGAAGCGACTATTTCTATTATGGCATTTATTAATCTATAAGAAGCAGGTTTTCAAAAAAGTTATTGACCAAAAATATGTCAATAACTTTTTATGAGGGTCCTAAATCCAAATTCGGTCTCGAACAAAACCTGATTTTTGAGTGACAAAATCATGAAAATCGGTTGGGTAGTTGTCGAGAAACAATTTCACATCGAGTTGCATTTGAGTCACCTGATATGTGTTAGGACAGTTGAACACAACGACATCTAGCCTCAATCTAAGCAAAACTTATACTTTTAGTACTAGATAACTGATACAACATACATATATATATTATAATTTTTATAATAATTCCTGTATAATTATTATATAAATTATAATATATATAAAAAAATATTTTTTCAAGTGGGCTTGAAAAGTTCACCCAGACAAGAAATATGAATTTTATGAAAATTCTAAGTTTTCCTTAAATTTGCCGTATATCATTATTTCTCAGAATTTGATCCTAAACAGCAACACTATCGTATGGTGTAATAATAAAGGGTGTGATTTTTTTTCTAAATCAATGGGTTCGATTCCCAGCTAGGATTATAGGTTTTTAAAAAATCGAATGATGAGGTTTTAAGTTTCATCAAAATCGGGCTCGTGACTCCTTTGAGCATTTTTCGCTATTCCTTATACACTAAAAGTTTTGCACTAGTTAATCCGAAGTATTTGAATTTCGAATGTTATATTTTTTAAACATTGCAACCTTCTTAGTAATAAAAAAAAAAACAATTGGCGGGAAATCATTTGTCAATTGTTTTTTATCACACATCAAAGTTCTACGTATGCAACGAAAATGGAATTAAGTCGAAAAGATTTTAGAGCGACGATTTTTTGTGATTTTAAAAGTTCTCTCTCTCCGCAAGACTGTGCCGCTCGTCTTCAAAATGCTTTTGGGAGAGAAGCACCTTGTTTGAGCACCGTGAGGCGATGGTTTGCTGAATTTGAGAGAGGTCGAGTTTCTTTACATGACGAATTTCGTTAAGGGCGGCCTTCAACTGCAGTCAACGAAAATAATGTGGCTACTGTTAAGCGGTTAATTGAAGAAAACCCGCGGATTACCTATGAGACAATTCGAGGACTGTTGGGGATTGGTATGAGTCAAATTCAGAAAATTTTACCCGAAGAATCGAAAGTTCGGAAACTTTGTTGTCGTTGGATCCCTCATGAACTGACAGCGGAGCAGAAGCGGGCTCGCGTGGAATGGTGCTCACAGAAGCTACTGAAGTACGACCACGGACATAATAATGCTGTTTATGACATTGTCACAGGAGACGAAACGTGGATTTATTGTTTTAAACCCGAAAAAACAGCAATCTTGTGAATGGGTGTTTGAAAATGAGAACAAGCTAACAATAGTGAGGCAGGCGAGAAACGTTGGTAAAAAACTGATCGCGTTTTTTTTTCTCAGCTACGAGTCCCATCTGTACAATTCCACTTGAAGATCAAAAGAGTGTTAATGCCGAGTGGTATTCTACCATTTGTTTACCCAGGGTGTTAGAAAAAGTTCGCGAAAGACGACCCAAAAGCCGCGTTCTCCTACATCATGACAACGCTTCTTCACACACGGCCAACAAAACAAAGTCATTTTTAGCTTCCGAAAAAGTACAACTCGTCACCCATCCTGCGCATAGCCCCGACCTAGCACCCTGTGATTTCTGTATTTTCCCCAAAATCAAAGATTTGATGAGAGGTTTAACTTTTACCAACTCCGAAGAGGCAGTGATAGCGTTCAATCAGCACGTAGAAAACATGCCTTCAGATCTGTGGTCCTCCTTTTTAAAAAAATGGTTCGATCGCATGAAAAAATGTTTAAAATGTAAAGGAGAGTATTTTGAAAAGCAATAAACATAATATTTTGGTTTTAACATGTGTTTTTTAAAGTTACGCAAAACTTATAGTGTGACCACGTAGTTCCGGATTTCATTTCATTCCATCCAAGCCCACTTGAAAAATTGACCCTGTATATTACATGGAAAATCACTCAATTTCCGATAGGTACCAATATTTGCAGAGCGTACAAATATTTGAACAAACCTGGGCATCTAACTCGGGACGACGCCACTGAGGCAGTCATGATGCACTAATATTCAACAGATTATGTAAACCTAGCGTACTATTACGCACAACATCAGTAAAAAATACTTGCTATACAATTAAGTACTTATTCACTTTTTGTATAGAACCACACAAACTCCGTTAGAAGTATGAACCGCCGTATGAACCACCAAAAGGTTCTGAATAGGTATCAAACCTAGAAATTCGATTCGTATGAACTATTACTACTACTAATATTTGTGATTCTGTTCACATTTCAATCTTATAAAACTGATATTTACTATATTATTGAAATCTCACAATCAGCTCACGTAGGTATAGAGCTTAGCTAAGCGTAAATATTTTGCAAGTAGTGAAAACTTACCTATCTGCGGTTGGCCTTCAAAACTTTTTAAACGTGCATCCTGCATTTACCCACGTCCAGACAAACGCGTAAACTAATAAAATGGTTTAATGCTTTCAGAATAACGATTAAGTATTGCAGTTTTGAATCAAAAAGTATCCCAAAAATTGACAAAATAACCGATTTCAAATTACCGATATGAGACTAAATAATGGTCGGAATGGAACCAAGTTGAAATAACCACTTGGACCACTTGGGAAAAAGAAGCTTTAAATTTAAAAAAATGGTCCACCCAGTCCAAAGATATGATGTTATTAAACATAAAAAAAAGAAAATCAGGTACAGTGGAATTGAGAACTTCCTCCTTTTTCGGAATTCGGTTGAAAAGGAATATGAAATTCTCTCGAAGTTTATAAGTGTTCTTCCTATTGTAATTGTTGGAAAGACACTTACGACAAAAACTTACCTACCTGTTCAAATTGAAGAATCCGACCAGAAAAGGTTACCGTGCCAAATTTCATCAAAATCTGTTCAATTGTTTTACGAGATGCACAATATGAACATAACTGAACTGAATTATACTCGTATTATGTAGTCTTATGTTGTACCACTAAAATAATTCCCAAAGCAGAAGCTCTGCTTAGATTGAGAAAAAATGGCGTGGTGTATAAACGTCCTAAATATAGCTACATTTATTTCCTGTGACACCTAGATTCCAAAAGTATCACGATACCCATTTCATTCATTCTAAATGTAATTTATTTGAATAATACGCTCGAATGGAAGGACTTATTAATAAGCTGACTTTCCCACAATTTAACCTCTCAGAACCCTTTAAAATTGGCGAGATAGAGAGTGAATTAATCACTGTCCCAAAGTTAATACCTTCGCGTAACGTAGGTCGAGATGTGTCCTAGTAAATGTATGGTAAGTTGGTGTCCCTACACCATTCATAGATGGATGACTCGGGCAACGAACTCACTTTGAACTAAATCTAATTAAGTGACGGCATTTTGATGACTACCAAGTATATATCACTATATTTACTTAGAACCATAGAAATTTAAAGCGAGGCTTCTACTGGTTGGGACATTGTTCTAGTTCCTGATTCCCACGGGAACACCTTCCCGGGATAAAAAATAAAGTAAGTTACTCATTATAGCATCAACTTCTGCCAACATCTGCCAGTAAAAGTCCAGTTAATAAACTGTTTCGGTGGCGTGGTCGGTAGTGCATCTTCTAGCTTTCGACTCCGGAGTTTCGGGTTCGATTCCCGGATCGAATCAAATATTTGTGTGATTCACTAATGTTTGTTTCGGAGTTTGAGGTACTAGCTGTTGCCCGCGGCTCCGCTCGCGCGGTATAGTTTTCTTGGTCCTGATTTCCAAGAAACATTACCTACACACAATAAATAATCAAGTGGTAGAGACTTAATAAAAAAAAATGCTATCTCCTAAGATTTGTTTCAAAATAATACAATTAATAGAATTACATAACGTATTTATTTGGCTCCGAAATTTTGGTAACCGACAATATTAACACATTGCAAACGTTAAGCAACATCTAGTCAGGCCAGCACGTTAAGCCGTGTCGGTCCCGGTTGTCATACGAACATCTATGGCAGTCGTTAGGGGTAGTTGGAGCCCTAAATCAAAAATCCTACCGGTCTAATTTATTTAGTAATAAGTATATAAGTATGTTTATCAGTTGTCTAGATCCCATAGGACAAGCTTATAGCTTAGTTTGGGCTAGATGACGTTGTGTGAGAATGTACAAAATATTTATAAATAAACTAGCTGACCCGGCAAACGTTGTTTTGCTTTAGGGGTGGACTACCCTTAACATTTAGGGGGATAAAAAATAGATGTTGTCCGATTCTCAGACCTACCCAATATGCACACAAAATTTGACGAGAATCGGTCAAGCCGTTTCGGAGGAGTATGGCAACGAAAACTGTGACACGAGAATTTTATATATTTGACTAGCTGACCCGGCAAACGTTGTTTTGCTTTAGGGGTGGACTACCCTTAACATTTAGGGGGATGAAAAATAGATGTTGTCCGATTCTCAGACCTACCCAATATGCACACAAAATTTCATGAGAATCGGTCAAGCCGTTTCGGAGGAGTATGGCAACGAAAACTGTGACATGAGAATTTTATATATGTCCAAAAATATTTATTAAAATATTTATCTATATTTTAATAAATATTTTTGGACATTCTTATACATTGTCATCTAGCCCAAATTAAGTTAATATAAGCTTGTGTTATAAAAACATATATTTATTTTATTATAAGTTAAATGGGTGTAGGCATTACAGAGATAAGCCGGAAAACAGACAGAGAAAATTTTTGAAATAGACTTACTCCCTCGTACATAGTAGTACTTTTAAAACGCCTGCGAAAAAGTGGGTACACCTCTGCTTATCCCTTCTGTGGTATAGGTGGGATTACATGTAGGTATGTTAAAATAGGCTAAAGGAAAAAGAGTAAGTCAAACGGTGGACTTCGTTGCCAGTCTTGCCGACCCATATTATCCCTCTTTTGAATTTACTCCAGTGTCATTGAGTGAGACTAAAAAGATAGTACTCTGAATTAAGTCCAACGCTGTTGGTTGTGATAACATAAGTCGTCGTATGATTGTCTCTATATTAGACCAACTCCTTATACCTATCTCACACATCATTAACTTTTCTATCACAACTGGTCAATTTCCCGCCCTCTGGCGTAGAGCCTTTGTTTGTCCTGTACCTAAGATACCTCATCCTTCCCAACCCAACCACTATCGTCCCATTTCTATCCTTCCTTTTTTGTCCAAAGTTTTGGAGGCATGCGTGCATAGCCAAGTTTCGAAATTTATACGACAAAATGACATATTTAACCATTTACAATCTGGGTTTAGGCCTGGGCACAGTACTACTACTGCCCTGCTGAAGGTTACAGGTGATATCAGGAGTGGGATCGAAAACTCGAAAGTTACGGTGCTGGTCCTAGTTGATTGCTCCAATGCATTCAATTGCGTGAATCAAGACATCCTGTTAGCTATGCTAGCCCATCTTAAGATCTCACCCCATGACCTGGAATGGTTCTCTTCTTATCTTCGGGGTCGCCAGCAGTCGGTGCGTATCGATGACGTCTCGTCTAATTGGTGCAACCTCGATGCTGGGGTCCCCCAAGGCGGTATTCTCTCACCTCTTCTTTTTTCTATATTTATTAACTTCTTAACCACTGAGCTTCAGTGTGCGTATCATCTGTATGCTGACGACCTGCAGTTGTACAGTCAAGCCGGGGTAGATGGTCTGGCGGAGGCCATTGACAATATTAATGTGAACTTGGCTGCGTTGGGCAGGTGGTGTGAGAGGTTCGGGTTGACGGTAAACCCTGACAAGTGCCAGAGTATTATTATAGGGAGTAGTCGCATGCTGAGTAGGCTGAAGGATGTTACCATTCCGCCGATAATCTTCAATGCTAAACCGATATCCCTCACTTCTTGCGTCAAAAACTTAGGTTTGCATATTGACACCACGCTCAACTCAGGCTCAGGTTGCCGGAGTGTGTCATAGGGTAACGGGCAGCTTACGGGCGCTTTATCGCTTGAAGAACTTCCTTCCAGCCACAACAAAGGCAGCGCTTATGCGTTCGTTGATCTTTCCTGTCATAGACTATGGTGATGTGTGCTATTTCGACCTGAATGCAGATCTACTCAATAAACTCGACCGTCTTCTCAATAATTGCATTCGATTCGTCTACAATCTTCGTAAGTATGATCATGTTTCGGAATTCCGCACTGAGTTGGGGTGGCTATCCATACGCAAGCGTCGTAGCTTGCGTGCTGTGACTATGCTGTACTCCTTCCTAAATTCTCCCTATGTCCCATCATATCTTACTCAATACTTTGAATTTCTTGGCTCCAATCATAACAAAAACTTGCGTTCTTCAAACAATCTACTTTTACATTGTCCTTCTCACACTTCTAGCCTTATTCACTCTTCATTCTACGTACAGTCTATTCTTCTCTGGAATGTGCTTCCGTTGGAAATTAGGATGTCAACCAGCCGCTTCGTTTTCAGGAAGAAGGTATATGAACTATATCGCGACTCATAAACAGAGTCCTATCCTATACTTAATGCAGTCATAGCTCATAGTTGTGTTTTATTAGTTTATGTATAGTATATAGACATAATGTGCAGATATTCCTTAGACACTTTATTTAATTAATAATACATAGTATATATTATGTAGGTTTATTAGCGTAATATATGTATATGTGTATGTATATATATTTGTGTATATATATATATATGTATATATATATATATATATGTTTGTTAGTATTAGCTATGTATGTAGTTATTAGTATTTAAGTTTATCCTGTTTCTCTAATGTCATCATAACTTTTATAACCCCTTAGCACCTACTACTAGTTCTCTCTGCATCACCCTAAGGTTGACTGTTAGACAATGCCTATGGCATTAAGTCCGCCTATGTACTGTTACTGTGCATGAAGTGTAAATAAATAAATAAATAAATAAGTCAGGTAACTAAAAATTCAAAACAATTACTACTTATTACTACAGTAAATTATCCAGGGCGATACTCGTAATCAATGATTGTTTGTTATCAATAAGACATATAAAACATTTAACGACACCTAAACATTATGATACCTATAAAGATAGTCACTTAGCGACTGAATTCTTTTACAAGTTCGTTAATTAATGAACTATGAGGAGTTCCAGATAATAGTAATTATGATTTATGTGTTTTTGAGTTTGGTAAAAGTAATTAATTTTCATTCTTGTTATTCGGTTCTGGTTTCCCTATAACCTCTACTAACTACGAGTACAAACATAAGTTCTGTTTGTTTATTTGTGGTAGTAGGAATATGAAAAATAATAAAAAAAAACATATGTAGGTACATCGTAATCACGCCTGTTTCCCCAAAGAGGTAGATAGAGGTCATACGTAGGTACTTTACGTCAGAAAACTAATCTGTCCTAGGTAATAGGAGGCGAGCCTACTGCCACTTCCTGAGACCTAGATATGCTTGTCAGAGTCCATCCATTGATCGGCAGGTGCACCAATTACAAGCGAAGTTTTTTATGGTCCTAATAAAAGATTTTTTTACAAATAGAAACACTATACATAATATTATATTAAACACTGGACTGCAGTAACTGTACGTACAAGCAAAGCCGATTATTGTATGTAATAATTCCTGAAGAAGTAATATTTTTTCATTCGAAGGATTGGTGCATAATCTCAGGAATAAAATATATGACACGTAAAGGATCAGTGGGTGTAATACGATTAGTATTACCTTTACTCGTATAATAAAATGAAAATCAGCTCAGCAAATTAAGGTATCTCTTTAGTAACGAAAGGTAAACTCAGCTTTGGTTCTGGCGTTGAGGTAATTTATTATCCTTTGATAAAACATATAAATTACAGATGCTCATAAAATAAATAACAGTATAAAGTTTTATAAAAGGAAAATTTGCGTGTAACACCCAATTTGTATCTACGTACCAAAGTTGGAAAGCTTGAAATCAAAGCAATGAACTTTGAACGTTATACAAAGGTCAGTAATTGTTCATTACGTTTTGTACAGAAACATACAAATACTTTGAGGGTCCACACTCCACCTCATTACCGAGTACACCAGCACAAAAGATTGTTTGTGTATCTGTTTCGATAAAAGCGTAATCCTGTCGCTCAAAGCGGATGTATGAGACGTCGAACCCGTCGCAATCTCACAGTTTATTACTCTCTGTGTTTTAGGGTGTTTGTCTACTACGTACACATCAGTCAATCTGCTGCAGGGTGAATGGGGCTATGAACTAAGTCGATGACACGACGCTAATCCGGTTAAAAACATACATGAACTTTTACTTGGTCATCTACAAGTATAGCGCTTCATTGAACTTTCGAATATGAAACTACCTTTTCATCAGATTCCTACTAACACATAAGTTCTAGAATGAGTTTCTTCAGAGATACCTACTAACGTATTACATATTTTCAGGTAAAATATTGAATCAGGGGAAGTCAGTACAATATCCACCCTTACAATTTTATTTCTAATTTGACGACCTTGAGAGTCTTGTTTTTCCTCAAATATAACTGCTGATGGCGAATTCAGGATTGTTAAATGTACGAATATTAAAACAGGGATTTGTACAATCGTATTTTGTAACGAATACACTCAGAAAATACTCGACTGAATTCAAAACTCCACCCAGCAAAACTGTCAGTGACTGCTCTTACATGGTTTCTCCCCAAAATAAAGTTGGGGTATTAACTCCCCTACCATTATTAACGTCTCTCTTTATTCACTGTTCTCCAACGTCGACGGCTTCCTATTCGTCCTTTACGATTATGACTTTTTAGCGATAAAATGTGTTTTCAAAAGCAATTTTATTACCACAAGGAGCAATAACATTGAGTTTTTTCAATATTAAGTGAGTAAACGAAACATCTGCATCGTGAATTTCAATGGTGTGAGTTACGAGAAGTGCTTAAATATTTTATGCGTAGTTCTATTGTAAGACATAAAATATTACCTTGATTTATTTTTTAAATAATCATAGGTTAAATAAATTATGAGTGTTTTTGTAAGTGGTAAGTAGAAAATTAAATTTTATTTCAGGTTTTGATAGATTATTCCTATTCCTATTCATACGCCACCGAAGCAATGCAACCAGCAATTAGAAATCCTTTCCAACCAGAGCAGTGAGACCGACATACATATTATACATACTCATATTCACGAAAAGAAAAAATATATGTAGTCAAAAGATTAAAATACTGTATCTCATTAATTCATGTTTCCTCAACAAATCGGAGCTGCTAAATATAGAAGCGTCAACGATCAACGCGGATGTCTAACTTAATACAAATTTGTTAAAAGAGTTTTCAAAGAGAATGAGTTGGAAACATTTCGAGATTTAAGATACCTTATAAATAGTCAATTTTATTTTCACCTGGCTGCCCCAGCAAGAGGGTAATGTGTTAGATAGGTATGTAGTTTTCTTTGTTCCATCTACATGCCTAATGGCAAAACAGATTTCGATGAATGATGTCTAAAATGAAAAGTAGTTAAGAACACATTCTGCGAATTTTCGAGTGACGAGTGAGAGGCTACGTAAAGTGTAAAATTATTATGTAAATTATCTCTGAATTTTGTGACTTTTGGAATTTCGAAATAGACATTTATTACGTGGACGAGAGCATCAGATAGTAGTCAATAAATTAGCCAAACAGTGCAGAATAGTAGAAGAGGATTTATACTGTGCCTTAATGGAGCCAGTTTTCTACATTTTTAACCAAGTTCAAAAAAGAGGAGGTTCTCAATTCAACAGATTTTTATGTTTGTTACCTCATATCTTCGACTAGGGGAACCGGTCTTATTTTTTTTTTAACCTGCTTACCGAATGGTCCCATTTCAATTTAGTCCAATTTAATTAAGTAGAAGTCGGGTTTTATGTCAATGTTTGACGTGTATTAGTATTATATTTGACGTATATTATGTAGTATTTAGCTGTAATTAAGACATTTAAAGCTAGGTTACGTTACGTTACTGATACCAACAGACTCCTAACAAAAATACTTTCAGTTCAACTGAAGTGGTTAATGGACTTACAATATTTAACTTTTATTTGCGGTCAGTAGTATGCCTGTCTGGTTTTAGAATAATATATTGATATTAAAAGCAGTTCTGCATAACTTTGTGAAATAAAACAAATAGGCAATAAATATAATGCCTAAAAAAAAACTAACTGAATCTCTTCATGTTAAGTATTTAATTTGTAAAGGCTTTTACGGACCTTCAGCATACATTTATCTTTTATGTAAATATGAAAATTTACAATATTCATGAAATTTCTAGGAATCATTATCATTATTTACCTATGTATTTAGTAATTATTTTATCGTAACATGAATGTTTAAACTTATGTTTAGAATTTTGATACACATAGTAGACACATACAAATAAGATAGTTACTGACGTTACTCTGGACGTTATGACACCTTAGAGATTCACACACTTGTACATATTGACAAACAGTCTTATTAACATCTGGACGTTATGACACCTCGGACATTCAGACACTTGTTTTTACATTTGACGAACAGTCTTATTAACATCTGGACGCACACCTCGTATATTTTGACAATATGGCCCATAACAAACTCGATTTTATTTGTAACTGCAATAATAGGCTTCACCTAGAAACATGTTATACTAGTAATATTATTGGCTTCACTTGCCTGAGTTAGGTAAGTACTACAAATCTGCAGGCATTAAAATGCCTAGTTTTCTTTATACCGTGACCTTATGTCCCACGCAAGCATGAAGGTTCACAGTAAATTTATATTAATCTCAGAGTAAACGTACTTAAGTAATGTTTGAAATTAAATATCTAAGTAATAGTGATGATTCACTGACGTAGGTAAAAACTATTCCAAAAACTATAAATAAAATAATATCTTTCGTGTGTACGGTCCAAAAATAACAAATTGAAGTAGGATTCTATTTGAACTAGGCTTTGGCGTTCGTTGTGTTGGGCTCGAATGTGACACACGAGCGTTTTATTCTTCATTTACCGTGGCAAAAAAATGTCGTCCTGTTAGAAATATTAAAAAATACTAGTAAATGATACATGATGAGGAATAGAGTGGAGGTTTTTTTACATGGGACCTAACATGGCTGGCGAGATGTGGGTGTGTTTGCACACCTCTGCCTACCCCTTCGGGGAAAAAGGCGTGATGCTATGTTATGTTATGTTATGTTATGTTTTTTAGAATTTTCTGTCAATATTCTAAGAACTTATTTACTTACTAGCTGTTGCCGGCAGCTCCGCCTGTGTGTTACTTTAGATCTACATAACTTTTTTTTTATGAACCGATTGAAAACCAAACCTTAAATGTTAAGTCGAATAAACCACAACGCATTACTGAAAACTGCAAATTCAAATCAAAAATTCAAATCGGTTAAGCCGTTTCTGAGATTTGCGTGTTCAAACATTCAGACAAACAGACAAAAGTTCTAAAAACCATTGTTTTGGGTTTTATTGCGTTCATAAAGCCACACATACAACAGTGTCTCTATTATATCGTCTATTATATTCTCTATTATACCATACAAATTCATCTTAAGATACGAAAATATGAAATATTATTTATTATCTTCGTCGTGCGTGATATTCCATTGAATTGTATGGCGAGCGATATTGTATCTTAAGATAAAATATTATAGTATCTTAGCCGTGTGCAGCGCCTCTTAGTGAACTCCACTGCGGGTGACGTAACCTACGACAAACTTATTATTTGCGGTTGGTACAGTAACCGGGTCTAGAGATCGAACCGCAAAATTAAGTTTGTTTTTTATTGTATATACTTTTCCGAGATAAAAAGTAAGCCAGTAGGTGCCCAGGATATTAAAGAATAATTATACCAAGTTTCATCGTAATCGAACCGGTAGTTATTACGTGATGCCTGAACAAACAGACAGACAGACAAAAATTTTTTTAATCACATTTTTGGGTTCGGTGTCGGTCTAGTAACACCCCCTGCCATTTATTTTTTTGATATTTTCAATGTACAGAATTTTCACTTCTACAGATTTATTATAAGTATATTAGATTTTTTGTTTGTGTAAGTAATTATTATTAAATTCACAGGAATAATAAAAGTATAGATTAAGTGATTTGTTATTTTATTAAATTGTGCCCCTGTAACAGAACAAAACCGACAGGAAGATTTACTTTGAAAACAAACAATTTTTTATAGAATACTTAAAATTGATGAAGTTTGATGGATTGATGTAGCTTGATGAATTGTACCTGTCTGTATTGCAACAGTATATTTTATCAAATGTGTCAAAATAAATTACAAGACAGGATGTTTTATCTGATGGTGAGATGGCCGCAAGATTTTTGCCAGATTCTTACACACAAGCTTTACCTTTGTTGCTTTACAAATCTGGCAGTAACTAAATGTACTCAATACTCAATACATTTATTGCTTCCATAATATGGTACAGATCTTAAAATAGTTATAGTTACAATTATGGCCCCCTTTTTTTTTTGTTTAAGTTCCGCGGCTTAAGGCCGCGGCCGCTCTAACGTCCGTTGCCGGGCGTCTCTGGTTACAAGCAGAACTATTTCCAGTGGCGCCCGGCGGACTTTGACCACCTCTGCGGTCTCTGCGGGGGTTGGGTCGGGATGAGAGCCCAGACCCACTACGAGGTACCGGCGCTGAATCGCCCATGCTGAGCACTCCACCAACGTGTGGAGTGCGGTGTCGTCGTCGGAAACCTCGCAGTGTTGACACCGCCCCTTATTGTTTTGACGGCCAAGGTCCTCAACGGTCTATTAAGGAGCGTTGAGTTGTTGGCCGTCAAACGCGCCGCCCATACGGGAGCCCCGTATAGGGCCATACTCCGCACGATCCCCAGGTACAGTCTCCTGCAGGAAGCATTGGGTCCCTTTAGGTTGAGCATCAGTCGCGAAAGCGCAACCGATGCCTGTGTCACCTTGGGGACCAAATTCGGGAATGTGGTCCGAAGTTCCATCGGCCATCAAGTACGATCCCTAGATACTTCATCGAGGGCTTGATGCCGATGCTAACGCCTCCCACATTTATGCTGGAACCTTCAGGTGGACCGTTCCGAGGTCTGTGAAAACACAGAACCTCGGACTTGTGCAAGGCCACCTCCAGTCCCAGCCGCCGTATCCGACCCACGACTTGAGCAAAACCCGTCGTGACCTTGAGTGCTGCCTCCTGGTACGTTGCACCCCGCGCCGTGACGAGGGTATCGTCGGACATTACGCCGACGCCCTCAGGCAACGCACCCCGCAGCACCCAGTCGTAGCCGATGTTCCACAGAAGCGGCCCCAGGACCGATCCCTGTGGAACACCGCACGACACATCCCGCCGAGCTGGCCCGAGCCAGCTGGAATTATGGACCCTGTCGGGCACAGCAAAATGTTGGTCTGGAGAGAGGAGAAATTTTTTTATTTGCTAGCTGCATTTTTTTATTTATTTAGGCCTATCAATTACACATAACTTTATTAAATTTTACGGTTTTGTTGGATATTATTATACGTTATATTACGTTTCTTTTTTTATTATTATTAAGTATATAAATATCAATTTTGGTACATTTATTAAAAATGTCAATATTATTTTTGGATGTCACAATTATCATAAGACAAACATATCTAAAATCCTGGTGATTAAAAGCTATACAAAGTCATATCTACAATGTCAATACAATGTCAATGTAAATGTAGTATCACTCTTTTAACTTTAAACGAATTTTAATAGATAACTTCGACTACACAACATTTTTACAGATGCCGTTGACACCAAAATGAAATTTTGGTGTAAAGTATGCTTTCAATTTACCAGCTTGCATCCGTGCAATTTTGTTGTACGAGTATACTTACCTACTGTATGAATAATGAATTGTGTAAAATCAATTTTGTACCTACTTAAATCCTACTAATATTATAAACGCGAAAGTTTGTGAGTATGTCAGTATGTAAGTATGTAAGTATGTAAGTATGTAAGTATGTAAGTATGTAAGTATGTAAGCATGTAAGTATGTAAGTATGTAAGTATGTAAGTATGTAAGTATGTATGTATGTATGGATGGATGGATGTTTGTTACTCTTTCACGTAAAAACTACAGAATGGATTTTAATGAAACTTTACAATAATATAGCTTATACATCAGAATAACACATAGGCTACAATTTAAAAAGAAATGGTGTGAATTGTTCAAAATATGACGCGGCGCGACGGGAACGGGAAAAAATCCAAATTACCACGCGGACGAAGTCGCGGGCGACCACTAGTATTTAATATATTTACTAAGCATTATTACATATTGTTTGTTTCCATCCAACCATCTGGCTACTCCCTGCCACTTACAGTATTTGCAGAGATTCAAGATGTATTGAAATTAAAACATAAAAAGGTGAACATACCAGTTAGCAGTATAATTTTAAACTTCATCAAAAGAACAGTTGACCAATATGCTTACAACCAATGTAACAAAATAATCTCTTACGATTAATTCAATCCATTTGTTGCCTAAATCATTGGCAGAATGGTTCCATAAAAACATCTCTCGCTCATAACATCAAATAAACTTATCTGACTCATATAAAAACGTCCATTTCAATCCATTTAAGTTCTGTAACTCTGTGTTTGTTCACTAAGTCGGTCAACAGCAAAATTTGAGGGTTCCGATTGCTCTAACGGGGAGTTCGACGAACTCATTGAATCAAATGTTGTCACATTCGCACTCTTGGGTAACTACGCAGTTCCTTCCTGCCTTGGTAATACGATATATTAGACTGGAGTTTTTCAATATTTTTCTACCAATGAAATCGCACGGCAATCTGTTACTTGAGCAAAATCTTTAGTGTCATTGGTGGAATTGTATAAAGAGACAACAGTTTATTTTTGCATGCTACGGAGATAGATTTATCGCTATGAAACTGATACCAATTGGGTACAATAAGGTATAAGTGACATAAAATTTATAAAAGTTCTTATTATTTTTACGATAAATGTAGTTTTTTACAAAGTTATTGAATATGAAGTGACATAAAATTTGCTTTCGGTAACATTATGGTAAAAAGAATTATTGTATGTTGAAAGAAAAACTAGGCTCTATAAATAAAAGTAAGCCCTAAGAGGCACTTAAGGTTCTACCTTATTAGGGTTAGACATATATATTATTACACCTATATACCCAAGGGGGTACGTGGTGGCCCCCCCCGAAGAGGCCACGCAGGTGGCCAAAGTCCACCGGGCGCCAATGGAAATACTCGTACCTTCTGGTGTGTACCAGAGACGCCCACAACAATGGACATGGGAGCGGTCACGGCCTCGCGGATTTAAAAAAAAATAAAAAAGCGGTACGTGGTGGTACATTATACTCAGCGGTCTCAACTTCGCCGGAATCAGGAGACATGGAAGGGGCGGTGCGACTTGAGCAACCACCACCATCGCAACTGTGAGACTGATCTTGGACGAGTGGCTGCAGAGGTGGCATGATCATCTCGCGTATCGCACGTCGCAGATCATTACCGGGCATGGATGCTTCGGTAAGTATCACAACGTGAGTTCACACCCCAGTGTCAACACTGCGAAGCTTCCGGCGAAGACACCGCACTCTACATGTTGGTAGAGTGCTCAACGTGGGCGCTTTAAAAAATCCATAACTACTCTGTAATTCAAACCCAAACTCCAACAGCCACACAGATGTTACATACCATTCAAATAAAACAATCTCAGCAGTCCAAGCTTTTTCTGCAGTTTAGTTCCATAATGAAATACATAAAATCTAACCCTATTTTACAATGTTATAGTAACAGAAAAAGCTCAGTCTATGCAGCTTTTAAATTAATTAGTCTTAACACAATAAATTCTTAAGTTCTCAAATAAATGTGTCTTCCTTCGTCGCCTTTAAATCACATGAACAATCTGGGTGTATGTATTAAAGTTTGTAAACAAGATATACTTAGTCACAAGTTGGAAAGCTTTGAGTGTGTTTAACACTAATATTATTTGTCTCGCCGTTCGTTCGTGGATAACTTATCGCACTATTATGAAGTTCCAGATGGGTATGTTCGCTACTGAAAGAAACTTCTGCACAACACTGACACAATCTTGCAGAAGGAGAAACATTGTTTCCCGTTCAATGGAGGAATAACGTTCTTTAGAAAGAAAATGTGAATTTGTCACACTAAGAAATACGAGTACTTATTGAACATTACATTTGTTGTATGGCCTGTATTAGTCATTAAGAGTTTGGAGGTCGGACTTGGAGGTCGTAGCTTTGAATCCCAGGAAAAGACTTTGGTGATGACCAGAACGGTTTGTTCTGTGTCAGGGTATAAGCTATCTGGTAGATTTAGATAGAGGTTCAGTATATTATCTCGATCACAAGCTTAAAAATTATAACAAAATAATCTAATATTAATTGGATGGAAACAGGCGTTACCTGGCGAAAATCCATGACAAAGTAATGGTAAGTAAGATGTTAAAACTTTTCAAAATATAATAGCATTATTTTCGTAAAAATAAAAGACAATAAAACGTCGACAATTGTTTCACCTCTAAACGAGGCATTATCAAGACTATCTTGCTGTTCTCTTTGAGACAGTCTTGATAATGCCTCGTTTAGAGGTGAAACAATCAAACAATCAAAGTCAATGTCCATGCAGAGTTTCATGTTTCCAGCACTCACCGTTTAGGAGAAAAGCCGCCGAGACGGACGGATAGACATGACTAAACTACGAGTATAAGGGTTCCAAAACTTGAACTCGGAACCCTGAAAAATGTATTCTTTAATTAAATCAAGATGTATGTATTACAAGTACTGCAAAAGTTTAATAAACATAAAAAGTCGTATTTCTCAGAGCCGCACCTTGCAACAATTTTTTTTCAGCGGTCGTCAACCTCAGCCCGTATGGAAATAAGGGTTGTTTTATATGAGATGTTTTTGCTTTTGTGTAGATGACAGATATTATAGCAATCACATTAAATATATAGTTTGCGATATTACACTTAGATGTAATGTGTTTCCATGATTGTTTTGCACCTGCCACGAAAAAGATCTTGTAAGTAGTTTGTGTTGGAGGACAATATAGTTAGGCAATAAATTGAACACAAAAGCTCAGACTCCAGAGATTTCATTTAATGGATTAATACATCTGTCCTGGCTATTGGAATTTTGGTATGAACCATGCTCCAAGCCATGGTCTCCAGCGCGAGAAGGTGGACCCTCCCCGCTGAGTTTCGCAGGCCAGGCCAGGGCGCCGCAGACTCATCTACGCCCAGGACCATCGACCTCCATGATCGGGGCCTGAGGACGGCGGGGTAGCCATCCGCCGTCCTTACAGAAGCAGGCTAGAAGGGTTGCGTGCTGCGGGGCCTTTGCCCACAGCAAGCAACCAGATTCACTCACCGACGCGAGATAAAACCCAACCCCAACGAAGCGGGATTTTCATTCCGACCAAACCCCTGAAGAGGCCACACAGGTGGCTAAGGTCCACCGGGCGCCACTGGAAATACCTTCTGGGGTCTCCGGAGATGCCCGCAGTAATGGACATGGGAGCGGACGCGTTCTCGCGGAATTTAAAAAAGAAAAAAAAAGCTACCTACAATAAGTTCATTTTTTATAATTTGAATATAATGTTTAAAAAATACAAGAGAATATGTCGTTTTCCATACCTACCTACCACCAGCATAATGTCATGACAGGTAGGACTTTAAAAGGATACGGACCTTTTTCTCTCAGGGCCTTTTACGTTGCGAGTATTTAGCATTGAGGACGTTGTGCTCTCGGAACATACCGTCATTTTCAATTGGAGACGTTTTGCTCTCAGAGCGTTTTAATTTACAGTCGATATGCATCCAAGTACTTTTTGCTTCCAGAACCTTATGATCCGTAATGGTCTCGACGCGTACTTCGCGCTGGCGATCATTGAGTTCGTGGGGCACCCATTTGTCAAGCTTTTTTATCTTGCCAATTTGACGCAAATGGACCAATATTGTTTTGACGCTAACGTCGAAAGCTGCTGCTAATTCAGCCGTAGATTGTGTATCATCGGCTTCCACAATCACCTTTAATTCGTCATTGTCGACCAAAGTCCAAACGGCAATTTCATAGGTAAAGACCTATTATAACATCACGGTACTTAATGTTTGAGGCTTAGTTTTTGATGCTGTGGGCATAGATTATATTGTAGCGAAAAGAAGGGGCAAAACCGGGCAGTGTAAAAAAAACCAGTGGTAAACGTACACGTGTTTTTATTCAAACACTAGGTATTGTATAAGTAGTTATTGTTGACTTTTCTTTTTTCAATAAATTGTAACACGCACACAGAAGTTGTCCCAAGTATTTATACACACTTTCACTTTGGGTTTTCATACCAGAACTAATTCCTTGTCATCTCATAAAATATTGTATTCATTTCAATAAATTTCAAAAACTTTCCATGTTACAAATAAAGTACAGGAATCTTTGCAAGTAAAGGTTTTAATTAAGTTTATCAACAACCGTAACGCGTCGTTCAAGAGATAGCAAAACAAAAACAAACTTTCATTTTAACCCATCCATTATTAGTGTTATAACCAGAGACTAGGGATTGGTTATAACGAATTTCAAATGCAAGCGTCATTAGGAGTGAATTCGTAATTGGTTATTAAAAACAGTCGGCAGAGCGCTTCCCTTGTTTTAAGTTGGAAAGGTTAATGTCTGACTATTGAAAACATTGGTGGCTCACACAGGGATGGGTTTAGACAAGAATAGATTTTGCAAAACATCCAAATATTATGATTTTTGGATTATGGATTTTTATGAAAGGCTCATGGGTAAGTGGTAACCGACCAGGTTTACATATTGCAAAGATTAAGTAACATTTAGCCATGGGTTTCTTAGGATGGGTGTTCATTTCTTAAGACATTGAAACCTCTTCGTAAATCGGAGAGCACATTAAGCCGGCGACGGTCCTGGGAGCCTAGACAAAATGCATTCGCTCCGAAGCGATTCATACGAACATTTAGAGCGGTCTTTACTGTTGGTGGTAGTTGGGGCCCGAAAAATAAAATTCAACTGGTCTTACTACAGAATTTCGATAATGCCTATGGGTTGCGGAGGTCAGGTGGCAGTCGCTTCACGGAAAATATGTTTTCATCAACACGAAGTTCAACAGTATAATCAACAGTTAGCCCAACTGGGTTAGGAAAAGGCTTCGTGGATTATAATGGTGTTACAAATAAAATTATATTATAAAACGTGACATTTTATTAGTTTACTTCCCCTTATAATAGCAAAAAAAACACCATTCAACCTTTATGTAACTCCTCAAATATCATCCTCGCCGTATAAAATCACGAATTTTATTATTATTCTAATTTCGTGTCTGATCGTCAACAACTTCAGGAACATCCTACAGGGGGCGTTGACCTGCGAGTGTGACGTACAAAAAGCTATGATGGATGGGACACGACACGTCCGATTCCTATGTCTCGATGTAAGGACCATCAAAAACCGTCAAGTGATTGGTTTTTTGAAGGTAGGCACAGTAGTTTTGGAAGGGTGTGAAAGTGTTTTAAAACGATTGCGTTTGTCACTACAATAGGAATATTCCATTGAGTTTCTTTATTATATAGAGGGAAAGCGTCACCCGTATTCTTCCTGGTAAATATTAAGCGGCTCTGATATAGGTTGCCCAATATAGTATGTTTGCGTTCCACTAGCGTCAAAACAAGATCTCAGAACAATTACTATAAACAATATTTTTTTGCCGCACGCCAATTTAAACTCGGGAGTAATAATAATATAGCCTCTTAATTCCATAGTGAGTGAATAGTACAAAATAACATACCATTACATGCATTACATTTGTCAATTTAAGATTACATAATAATAATTAATATATTCATGCTATATAAATTCAAATTAATTCATTGTTAAATAGTATTTTTAAATAATTAGTTTGTTTCAAATTAATATAATTTCATTTTTTTTTTTAATTTCATTAACTCTTATATTTTGCTGCTATCACTCAATTTGGACCCCACAACGGGTAAAGGCCTCCTCCATTTCTCTTCACGTTTGTCTGTAATTTGCTAATCTGGTCCAATTTACATCTGCTTATTTTTTTTTTTACAAACTCGGGAATACATTATGAAATGACTCACTTGTACAGATATTCCACAATTTTTTAATTAGTAACAGGACCTGACCGGTTTCGCTCTATGGTATCTTCAAATGTGTTTTAGATACACTAATTCACTATTCACTTCACATATTTTAAAAACACTTCATGTACTTTCTGTTAATAAAAAAATCACTTTTAGGTCCTATTACTAATTTAAACAAGTGTTACTAAACAAGTGAGTCATTTCATAATGTATTACTATATGTTCCACCAAGTGCCGACAATCGAAAGCATAAATTAAACTCGGGAGTTATAGTGACGTTAAGTCCTACGTATATTTTTATCGTAAATACGAACTTTATTAGTGACGAATGTACAATAACCCATAGAAAACAGCCGAATTTACAGGAACGATTGAACTTCTTAGACACACATTCATAAACAGTTAGTGTTGGGGCTTGTTTGTTTTTAAGTCCAATCTTTAGCTTTCGTGTTGTGTACAGATTCTAATATACTGAAACTTGTGGATAGTGGATATTTGAAGCTTGACAAGGGAGCAATATTAAATTTTGAGCCTTCGCGTTTCATCTATACTACTATTATAAAGAGGAAAGATTTGTATTTTTGTTTGTATGTTTGTAATGAATAAACTCAAAAACAACTGTGCCGATTTCAAAAATTCTTTCACCATTGGAAATCTAAATTCACCCTGAGTAATAGGCTTTTTATCCCGGGAATGTGTTCCCACGGAACCGGGAACGAGTAAACTAAATCATGCGGGCGGAGCTGCGGCGATCAGCTAGTAATCTATATTTTACTTGTAACACGGGAATTGACACGAAAAACGACGTATATATGCCGACGTTTCGACCAGGTTACACCGGCCGTATCAGTATGTGACACGTGTTAGCCCCTACCAGTTCACTGGTTCATTGTGGGCTTGAATCTATAAAGAATATTAGCAACTACATTTATTATTTTGTGCTCCAATTCCAAAATATGTGTAGCAAATATTTATGACATTCGTAAAAGGCCATTAAATATTCCCTTTATTGAAGAAATGTTCTCCACAGTACGTTTTCGTACGAAATGATAAAGTGTGTTGATCTCACTAAAAATACGCAAAAAGCCATTCCGATATCTCGGATAGCTTTCGAGGAGTAGGTTTTTATACTTACTTAAAAGATCATTAACCCTATCCGACTTCTTAAACTTTCTTTAGGTATACGCACAGCTAACTTCGTTAATCGTTAAAATGTACTAAAAAAGTTAACTTCGTTAAAATTTAATGAGTAACTTTTTAGAAATTTTCATAGTTGCGTAATCTGCGGGACACGCGAATATTGCGACGTTTGGTCCAACGCGACCACGGGAGCTGGATTAATGATTAACGTACTTGGGGAAATTTAACGGAAGTTAACGAGTCCGTTAACATATTCTCAGGTTAACTTAAAAGTTAATCCGTTACTCGAAATGTTAACTTCGTTAATTAACGATTAACGGATTCACGAGTAGCGTCTCTTCGGGGATAAGAACGCAGTTTTTCGTCTTTGTGTCAATAAGGAAGATGACTACGAATAAATTATTTTAAATAAAGAATTTTAAAAAAAGAGATTCGGATATCTATATATTTAATACGACAATTTGTCTGTCTGTCCGTCTGTCGCGTTTTTCAATTATAATGAATAATACATACATTTGCATGAAATATTAAAATATTCCTTTTTTTCTTTTTTTTTATATTTGAGGCGATACAAAGTTCGCTGGGATAACTAGTTCTATTTAACCCAATTAACTTTCTTGTATTTATTTTTAAATATCAATTGAAATACTTATTATAGGTACATATAACTACTGATATGACAGTAAATAAAAGTGACATCATAGGCTTCTATTTCATACAACGTCCCGTTTTGACTTTCAATATACCCTATTCCGATATTTTCATATTTATTATTATTTGGGCTCAATTCATTCATATTGTTTGTTGATTTTATTTTATGCTGTTGTATGCATTGTCGGGATAAAATTATCCTTTGTATTAATTCAGGAAACGTTCTATTTTATTTGTTTTTTATTTATTTATTAAAGATCATTGCAAATATGGGTTACATGAGATGTTGAAGCAGTTGGTAATTACAGATGCACCATATTTCACCATAGCAATAGGTATGCAATTTTAGTAGGTCGGTAGCTCACTCAGGAGCGAAATTTGATTTAGAGTATTATGTAGTCTTACATCTAGCAATATGTAATTATTTATTACATATTCTGAACTTTAAAGTTGTATAACCCAATAATATAAACCTACGCATCAAAATGTCAATATTCAAAGATTATACTAAACAATGTCATAATTATACAAATATGTCCTTATTCATCTGCCTGCCCTTATCCCATTTATTTGGGGTCGGCGCAACATGTTTTCATCTTCCATACATCCCTGTCACACGTCATCTTCTCAGTCACTCCTTTCCTGGTCATATCCTCTTTCACGCATTCTATCCATCTTTTCCTACCTCGAGTTCTCAGGCCATCTACATTCATACTTTGTACCTTTCTTACCACATTACTTTCCTCTCTTCTCATAACATGTCCATACCATGATAGCCGTTCGCTTCTCACTTTTTCATTTACTGGGGCAACTTTCAAACTTCCTCTAATATACTCGTTCCTTACTTTATACATCCTTGTTACACCACACATCCCTCTTAACATTCGCATTTCCGCTACATGCAGTTTTCTTTCACGTCGCTTTTACGGCCACACATGAAACTCCATACAGGATGGCAGGTCTGACGACAGTCTTGTAAATTTTCCCCTTAAGTTTCGGAGGAAATTGGGGGTCGCATATAGTGGCTTTGACCTGCCGCAATTTCATCCAACCTGCGTCAATTCTGTGCTTCACTGTACGATCGCTTTCCCCATCGTCCTGGATAAGAGAGCCGAGGTATCGGAAGCTGGATGTCCTTATTATCTAGGTAAATTATTTATTATTATTATTATATATTAGTAAATGTCAAAATCACAATTAATTAACTTTGTAAAAATAATTAATTACATAAGCAGTCAAATTCTTGTCTTAACTAACTAACATTGCTATCCATCAGGTATTCAGTCACTGTGTAATAGGCTTTTCTTCAAGCAATGACGACAGATCTCTCTTAAATATATGCAAATCATTACAACCAAGTATGGAATCCGGCAGCTTATTATAAAGTTTTGGTGCCATACCTAGAAAACTTTTACCATATAGAGCTTTTTTGTGTGGTTTGTTACAAATTTTATTCCTATGTCGAGTGCTTTTTAAAGTGGCAAATAGGTGAAAATTGGACTTTACAAATAGAGCCATTTCGTATATGTATAGGCATGGTAATGTCAAAATACGTAATTTGGGAAACCATATTCTGCAACTATCCATAGTTTGCAGGCCACATATTGCTCTTATGCATTGTTTTTGTGCCCTAAATATTACTTCCGCATTTATGGAGTTGCCCCAATAAATGACGCCATATCGTAATGTGGAGGTGACATAGGCGTAGTATGATGTATGGACTGTCTGTCGGTCAGCTACTCTCGATAACTTACGAAGTGCATAAGAGTAGTGATTCAAACGTTTACGTATACTGTTAGTATGCAACTTCGACAACATATCTTTTTCTAGTTCCAGTCCCAGAAACTTGGTAGACTTGGTTTCTTGAATAGTCTTTCCCCCATACTGTACCCGTGGTGTTACATGGTTCGTCCTCTGTTCGAAGGACATTATTTTGGTTTTATCTAAATTAATTTTTAAGTTATTTTGTTTTAGCCAGTCAATTATTTTATTAAGAAAAACATTAATATCGTTCTCTAAGTCTGTGAGATTATTTGCGTGGAAAACGGCGGTACTATCATCTGCAAATAGAACCATGGGATGGTGAGTTATTTTGGGTATATCGTTTATGTAAACTAAGAATAATAAAGGACCTAGTATACTCCCTTGAGGTACACCATACGTAGTTAATCTGTTGGAAGACGTATAGGATTTTTCTGTTTTGGTTCTCACACATATTTTATTGATTTGTGAGAGTTGTTTGCTATTGGTCAAGTATGATTTAATTAAGTCCAAAGCATTACCTCTCACCCCGTATCTTTCCAGTTTGTCAAGAAGTACTTTTCTGTCTACATTATCAAATGCTTTGCTCATGTCCATGAACAACGCAGCCACTGGCCGCGCGTTGTCGACGTGTGTAATTATTTTTTCATATAATTGATAAATAGCCATATTAATGTTCTTCTTCTTTCTAAATCCGTATTGTTGTTCTGTTAAAATATTATTCTGTTCTAGATATGTGTACAGTCTTTCATATATAACCTTTTCTATCATTTTAGTAAATATCGGCAAAAGAGCCATAGGTCTGTAATTAGCGGGATTTTGTTTTTGGCCTTTTTTATAAAGAGGTTTTATTACCGATATTTTAAGATTATCAGGGAATGTTCCTGTCTCTAAACACAGATTTGTAATATGGCTAAACACTGTCGCAATAACGGTTGATACCGATTTAACCACCCTAGTCGTAATATCGTCATATCCTGAGCTATTGGTATTTTTCAATGATTTAATGATTCTAATAATGTCTTCTGGTATAGTCGGATTAAAAAATAAAGAATTGCATTGCATGTCAATTTTTAAATTACTACTGATAACATTATTATTGCATACTACAGATTCGATTTCATTAATAAAAAAGTCATTCAATATTTGAGCTATGTCATGTGGATTACTGATTTTTTTATTATCAATGTCAATTATTTCTACACCTTGAGATATTTTATTTGAGATATTTGAGATTTACTTGAGATATTTTATCTAATATATAAAATAAAATGTGGGTAGTCGCAAGATATAGTTGCAATTTGTGAGCTCCTAATATTTAATGTTTTAAAAATTTTATTTAACTGTTTAATAAAGGTATACATATATATGTACTAGCAGTTGTTGAACACACCACTACTCAGACTATATAACATTTCACTCTACATAACCGGGATTTTTGTTTTCATCTTCGACATGGATAGTAGATTTGAAAAGAGCTTGGAGGAGCTGGAAACTCTGTTTACAAGCCATCTGCAGAGCCGCGAGGAGAGTTTGAAGGAGGCTTTGGCCTCACCTGTACCAGTTCACTCGGATATAACAGCTCTTTCTGTGGAATTCCGTAAGTTCAAGTCTTTTGTTATGGACTCCTTAGGGCACTTGAAGACTCAAGCACAACTCTTTTCATTGGGCATGGACCGCCACGAAACCACCATGAGGCGGAAAGTCCTATTGCTGCATGGTGTTCCTGAAAAGTCAGGTGAAAAGCTACATTCCATTGTTTCTGACATATTATCTAACAAAATGCAAGTGCCCGATGTAAACAGTACCACCTTGGAAGTTTGTCATCGCCTCGGATCAAGTAAAGGTAAGCCCCGGCCCATAGTTATTCGATATCGAGATGTGGAGCACCGTCACTTGACATGGGACAATAAAACTACATTGAAGGGCACTGGCTTGACCATCTCAGAATACCTTACCAGGATCAGGCACCAGGTTTTTTTATCAGTCCGGAAGTACTTCCAAATGAAATATGTATGGTCTACTGGAGGAGTTATCAACATTATAACACCTGACAAGGCACGCCATAGAATCGAATCAATGGCCGAGTTGAATTCGCTCATTGTGAAATTTCCCATTGACTCAGCGAATAGCACTACATCTACAACGACGGTTGCTGATATGACTGAAGTGAAAACTCCAGCTGCACCCTCACACACCGACAGCAAAAAGCATAGAGCCTGTCGTCGATAGTCGCTGTTTTATGCCTATTTATATTTAATTTTCAATTGTTATTGTTCGGTGATCGTTGTTCGCTGTCGTTGCAGGCGCACTTGCATTGCAATATTAGTTTCTGATACGATTCAACTTACGCTATGTGTAACCCAGTATTAAATGTATTATTTTATTGTCGGTAGGTATAGAATAGTCAATCGATGAATTTTTGTATTTCAAAGCAATGAGTTTGCTTAAACTATTCTTAAAATATTAAGAAAGAAATTATAAATAGATCACAAAAACTGATGTCATCGGCGGGATTCGAACCCACGGCCTTTCCCTAACAGGGGGACTGCTCTGCCAACTGAGCTACGATGACCACTACCGACAACATCGAATTTTTGCTTCATATCATATTCATAATTTCTACATCGCGCTATTAAGGTTAGCGTTGGATCCACCTACCGCAGTTCTATCGAACTGACGGTACCAGTGTATCGTGTTACAACGATATTTAGACACTGAATTTTTAGATGAATCCTTACCAAATCCATATATTTTTGTATTTCAAAGCAATGAGTTTGCTTAAACTATTCTTAAAATATTAAGAAAGAAATTATAAATAGATCACAAAAACTGATGTCATCGGCGGGATTCGAACCCACGGCCTTTCCCTAACAGGGGGACTGCTCTGCCAACTGAGCTACGATGACCACTACCGACAACATCGAATTTTTGCTTCATATCATATTCATAATTTCTACATCGCGCTATTAAGGTTAGCGTTGGATCCACCTACCGCAGTTCTATCGAACTGACGGTACCAGTGTATCGTGTTACAACGATATTTAGACACTGAATTTTTAGATGAATCCTTACCAAATCCATATATTTTTGTATTTCAAAGCAATGAGTTTGCTTAAACTATTCTTAAAATATTAAGAAAGAAATTATAAATAGAATTAGAAATAGAAATTCAGTGTCTAAATATCGTTGTAACACGATACACTGGTACCGTCAGTTCGATAGAACTGCGGTAGGTGGATCCAACGCTAACCTTAATAGCGCGATGTAGAAATTATGAATATGATATGAAGCAAAAATTCGATGTTGTCGGTAGTGGTCATCGTAGCTCAGTTGGCAGAGCAGTCCCCCTGTTAGGGAAAGGCCGTGGGTTCGAATCCCGCCGATGACATCAGTTTTTGTGATCTATTTATAATTTCTTTCTTAATATTTTAAGAATAGTTTAAGCAAACTCATTGCTTTGAAATACAAAAATATATGGATTTGGTAAGGATTCATCTAAAAATTCAGTGTCTAAATATCGTTGTAACACGATACACTGGTACCGTCAGTTCGATAGAACTGTGGTAGGTGGATCCAACGCTAACCTTAATAGCGCGATGTAGAAATTATGAATATGATATGAAGTAAAAATTCGATGTTGTCGGTAGTGGTCATCGTAGCTCAGTTGGCAGAGCAGTCCCCCTGTTAGGGAAAGGCCGTGGGTTCGAATCCCGCCGATGACATCAGTTTTTGTGATCTATTTATAATTTCTTTCTTAATATTTTAAGAATAGTTTAAGCAAACTCATTGCTTTGAAATACAAAAATATATGGATTTGGTAAGGATTCATCTAAAAATTCAGTGTCTAAATATCGTTGTAACACGATACACTGGTACCGTCAGTTCGATAGAACTGCGGTAGGTGGATCCAACGCTAACCTTAATAGCGCGATGTAGAAATTATGAATATGATATGAAGCAAAAATTCGATGTTGTCGGTAGTGGTCATCGTAGCTCAGTTGGCAGAGCAGTCCCCCTGTTAGGGAAAGGCCGTGGGTTCGAATCCCGCCGATGACATCAGTTTTTGTGATCTATTTATAATTTCTTTCTTAATATTTTAAGAATAGTTTAAGCAAACTCATTGCTTTGAAATACAAAAATATATGGATTTGGTAAGGATTCATCTAAAAATTCAGTGTCTAAATATCGTTGTAACACGATACACTGGTACCGTCAGTTCGATAGAACTGCGGTAGGTGGATCCAACGCTAACCTTAATAGCGCGATGTAGAAATTATGAATATGATATGAAGCAAAAATTCGATGTTGTCGGTAGTGGTCATCGTAGCTCAGTTGGCAGAGCAGTCCCCCTGTTAGGGAAAGGCCGTGGGTTCGAATCCCGCCGATGACATCAGTTTTTGTGATCTATTTATAATTTCTTTCTTAATATTTTAAGAATAGTTTAAGCAAACTCATTGCTTTGAAATACAAAAATATATGGATTTGGTAAGGATTCATCTAAAAATTCAGTGTCTAAATATCGTTGTAACACGATACACTGGTACCGTCAGTTCGATAGAACTGCGGTAGGTGGATCCAACGCTAACCTTAATAGCGCGATGTAGAAATTATGAATATGATATGAAGCAAAAATTCGATGTTATCGGTAGTGGTCATCGTAGCTCAGTTGGCAGAGCAGTCCCCCTGTTAGGGAAAGGCCGTGGGTTCGAATCCCGCCGATGACATCAGTTTTTGTGATCTATTTATAATTTCTTTCTTAATATTTTAAGAATAGTTTAAGCAAACTCATTGCTTTGAAATACAAAAATATATGGATTTGGTAAGGATTCATCTAAAAATTCAGTGTCTAAATATCGTTGTAACACGATACACTGGTACCGTCAGTTCGATAGAACTGCGGTAGGTGGATCCAACGCTAACCTTAATAGCGCGATGTAGAAATTATGAATATGATATGAAGCAAAAATTCGATGTTGTCGGTAGTGGTCATCGTAGCTCAGTTGGCAGAGCAGTCCCCCTGTTAGGGAAAGGCCGTGGGTTCGAATCCCGCCGATGACATCAGTTTTTTTTGTGATCTATTTATAATTTCTTTCTTAATATTTTAATCGATGAATTGTTATTCATTTCAATCACGATGGAACTTAGTTTGTTTGTTATTGTTACTGACTGACGTCTGACGTTTGTTGTGACAATCTTGTTAGTTTCTTTGGCCACGCTAAGGTTTTTGTGACATACTGCCAAGTTTTCAATATGCCATCCTAGCTTGTCACTCACATGATGTTGGCGTTTGCGTTCCGCTGTACTTTTGAATTTGCGGTGTGGTTGCGGTAATTTTTGTATTACTTCCAATTTTCTCTTTTTCTCATAGTCTGTATTTTGTTTAATCTTTTCCAATAGCTGCGAGTGGGAGTGTTCGACGTTTAGTTATTTGTTTAATTAGTACAAGTATTATATAATTTATGTACCGTTATTTATCTTATCTACTTATTTAGTTATAGTTTTATTACTATATCTATACTCATCAGCTAGTTATTTATATATCATGTATAATGGATTACGAATCCTCTGATGAGGACAGCTTTTATTCTTGCTCTCCATCTAACGTAAGCTTTGTCAGCACTGACAGTGACCATTCTATAGCCTTGACTTTACATGACCGGTTATCCTATCTGTTTACCGAGTTTCCTAAAAATCTAAATATCGTACATGCCCAGAGTGTCTCTCATCATTTCTCTGATCTTCTGGCAACCTTTAGCAACAATCGTGTCGATGCCCTATTGATTTCTGAATCTTTCCTGAAACCGTCACTGCCGTCCTCGCTCTTTGCTATTCCTGGATTTGTGCTTATTCGCAAAGACAGGGTTGGCAAGGGATGCGGAGGTGTGGCGATTTATCTACGTGACGATATTCCTTATAGAGTTATCAGTGCCATCTTTTTCTTGAGATCACTATTCATTTTACTAAATTATTACTCGGTGTGTTTTACAGTCCGGATCTCAGAATTAATTACTTTGACTCACTTGAGGCTCTGCTGAACGACCTTTGTCCCGATTACAGCGTGGTTCTAATGGGCGATTTTAATACCTGCCTGATTAAGGATGATCACCGCACCCATTCTCTTCAGTCACTTTTGTCTTCTGTAAACCTTCACATTCTACCTCTCTCTGCTACACATTATTTTCCTAACTGCATCCCCTCTCTTTTAGACTTGATCGTTACCTCCTCGCCCGACCTTGTAGCCGCACATGGGCAACTAACGGCTAGCTACTCCTATCACGACCTTCTCTATTTATCTTTTTCTATCCGTCCTCCTAAGCGTAGGCCCGTATTCTCGGTGACACGGAATTACGGGGGTATGGACCTGGGGGCATTACAGCGTGACGCGAAGGACATCGATTGGACGTCTGTGTATGAGAGTGATAGTGTTGATCAGAAAGTTACCATCCTGAACAGTACAGTTACTGCTCTCTTCGACCGGCACGCGCCGAAACGTAGAATAAAAGTGAAACACTCACCGGCCTCGTGGATCACCGATGAGATCAAGGTAGACATGGCTTGTCAAGACAAGGCCAAACGTAGGTACAAGCGTCACCCGACAGAGGTAAATTTCATTCAGTTCAAGGTATTGCGACATCGCTGCAGTCGTCTGTGTCGTGATGCCAAACGTCGCCACTTTCACAAGTCTCTTGACACCCGTAATTCCTCCAAACTCTGGAAATTTCTCAAGTCCAATGGTATCGGCAAGTCACCTAACTTAAAAAGCCATGACATTGACTTATCCGCTCTTAATGCACTTCCTCCTCTCATTGTCGACCCCGGTGTGAAGTCTAGTACTTTACACGACCTCTCGCTTCTGCCGGTACCAGTGTCCCCTTCGTTTAAGCTGGCTGCGGTCGACGAGAGCGATGTAAAAAAGTCGCTCCTGTCGATCACCTCTACTGCTGTAGGTAACGATGAGTTATGTACAAAAATGTTCTCTCCCATACTTCCTGCCATACTCCCCATCCTCACCCATATATTTAATTCCTCACTGTGCTCAGGTTGTTTCCACCGCGCCTGGAAACAAGCGCATATTATTCCACTACCCAAGTCCCAAAATCCAACACTCTTGTCTCAATTTCACCCCATTTCCATCCTTCCTTTCTTATCCAAAGTCCTTGAGCATCTAGTGCATCGCCAATTATCTAGACATCTAACGCAACATGATCTTCTCTGTCCCCGTCAATCTGGGTTTCGGCCAGGTCACAGCACTGTGACAGCACTTCTAAAGGTTACCGATGATATTCGTTGGGCCATGGAGAACAAATCTCTTACTGTATTAGTGCTACTGGATTTCAGTAGTGCGTTCAACTCCGTAGACTTCGATATCCTGATCGGTATTCTTAAGTCACTTAACTTTTCCGCGGAATCTGTGGCCTGGTTCGATTCATACCTTCGCGGGCCCTCGCAGTGTGTCCGCCTTGATGACTTACGTTCAGACTGGCGAGACCTCATTGCCGGTGTACCTCAAGGTGGCGTTCTTTCTCCTTTGCTTTTCTCCATTATCATCAACTCTGTCGTTCGAGTAATCTCTTCTAACTTCCATCTATATGCGGACGACTTGCAGCTGTATCGTCATTTTGCACTGAATGAATACAGAACGGCTATTGCTGCCGTTAATCACGACTTGAATGCCATTAGCAACTGGGCAAAATCTTTCGGTCTTTTAATAAATCCCACTAAATCTCAGGCCCTGATCATTGGAAGCAGGCAGATGAGGGGTGGTCTGGATGGAAATGGTCTTCCCGCTATCTTGCTGGATGGTGCTCCAATCGTGTACGCTGATACTGCAAAAAATCTGGGCGTGGTAATGGACAGCACTTTATCCTGGGAGACACATGTTGGCGAGGTCAGCAAAAAGGTGCACTACACTTTCCACACGCTCAAATGCCTCCAGAGCTTTTTGCTCCTAGATATCAAGGTCTCACTTGCTCAGACTCTAATTCAGCCTATTTTGGACTACGCGGATGCTTGCTATTTGGATGCTACTGAGGAGCTTTTAAATAAGCTTGAGCGCTTGCAAAATTTATGTATCCGTTTTATTTTTAATCTACGTAAGTATGATCATGTTTCGCAATTTCGCAAGGAACTCAAGTGGCTCCCAATCCGTCTTCGGAGAGACACTCGGATATTATGTCTCCTTTATAATATCCTACATAATCCGGCTTATCCTTCCTACCTGCGGGAGCGGTTCTCCTACATGAACGCTCCCGGTACTCCTTGTAGATCTCACCTCATGTACCGCCTAAACTTTCCCTCCCACAAAACCGATTTCTACTCCTATTCCTTTACCGTTCATGCGGTCAGGCTGTGGAACTCACTACCCCCTGATATACAAAGCTGTAAAACTCTTCCTCTCTTTAAAAGTAAAGTCAAAACACATTATCTGTCCTCTTTACCCTAGCTATATATGGTAGTATATGTAAGTATTGTATATATAGCTCAGTATATATTTATCTATGTATATATTATAGCACCCATAGTTTATGTAGGTTTATTTATTTACTTGCACTGCACACACTTAGCCTTTTCACTCTTACTTCTCCTCTCAGGCCTGCTGGAAGAGATTCCTTTAGGAATAAGTAGTACCCTTGTACTATGCTCACTTTATTCTTTTGTACTTCTGTTTCTTGTTTATTTTTCTGTGTGTATGTACAAAAATTATAAATAAATAAATAAAAAAAATAATAAACATAAACGTGTAAAATTTTCAGCAAAATCTGTGTAACTTCTACTCTTGATTAACTAGCTTTGCCCAATGTCTCACCTGCGTTTTTCATAATTACTGGCCTCATATTGTTCATTGGGTTACCTTATACATAATACTCGTGTTATAATGATAGCCTTTAGTTCCTCGATATACGATATATTCAACACAAAAAATGACTATGCAATTAGATCATGTAGTTCCTCAAATTAGGTCCTTTAACCAAACAAACAAAGCATCGTAATACTGGTTAGAACTAAAAAAATATACCTGTTTATTACAAAATGAGTATTCAAACACCTTCGGAATGTAGAACACGTAATCTTACTAATATGGGTCAGGCAGGTCCGAGGTCAGGAAATAGCAAGTGATTGGTCATGCCGTATGTTATCTACCTCCGGAAACCAAGCACCACTTGGCACATGACTCCGCAATGACAACCTTTGTTTGGCCAAGTTTATTTTGTAAAAAAATATTTCGACCTTTGTGTAGCCTCAGAGTAAAATGTTTGTTAAAGAAGAAATGATCCGATGTGCAAGTTTTTATTAACTAGTGGTCGCCCGCGACTTCGTCCGCGTGGTAATTTGGATTTTTTCCCGTTCTCGTCACGCCGCATCATATTTTGAACAATTCACGCAATATCTTTATAAATTGTAGCCTATGTGTTATTCTGATGTATAATCTATATTATTGTAAAGTTTCATTAAAATCCACTGAGTAGTTTTTACATGAAAGAGTAACAAACATCAATCCATACATACATACATACATACCTACATACTCACAAACTTTCTCGTTTATAATATTAGTAGGATGGTAAAAAATCCGGCAAAGTGGGTTTCGGGTCACGTACAGAAAAGGGTTCCGTAATCACCCGTAATAGTCTATAGAACTCCTGAACTAGCACAATTATGTTATAATTTTCCTTCAAAGTTCATTACATCGACCATCTTGATTTTTTCCTGATTTTTCAAGAAAGCAGTTGAAGTTTTAGAGAGCCACGGATGCCCGTTTTTTCATAATTTTCTTTTAGCTCTTTGTCGGCGTAGTAAATACACTAGCCGTTTGGAAGGAAAGTCGAGGACGGTTTAGAATGGTTTCGTGACTTGAACTACGGAACCCTAATAACTATTAAGACATTTATATTATATTTCATTCGGTCTATTCTTAAACAGTTTTAACCCAAACCTTGGGAACTCGATGGACGAGCCTCGTAAACTACTTTCTGCTTTATCAGTGCCATGAAGGTTATGTGATCAATTAATTTGTCGAACATTAATGAGTTCGGTAACTACTTGTAGTTTCTGACGCTACCGTAGAAACTCGATCGATTACCGCCTAATTTCGTATCGAGAAACGTGGGACTTTAGACTAGTTACAGTTTAAGTGTTTATTGAAATCGTGTTTCTAAATAGATAAAGTTTTAGAAACTGACTGATTTTAAGAAATATTTTTTGGCAGGTTATGAAATACCTACCTAGATGCATTTTGGTTGGTCCTCGTCAAATTCTCCTAACATTAGTTTCTATTAACTTCAAATTACCGGAATTGGACCAAATAATTGTCACAATGGGAAATTAAAGGGAACCACTTGAGTAGCAATAGCTTTTAATTCAAAAAATTCAACATCGGTTCTTTCAGTCCAAAGATATGAGTTAACATACATGTATGTGGAAAATTTATGTGAAAACAATCTAAAAATATTTGTGATGGTAGTCTACTACCGTCACAAATATTTTTAGATTTTTCGAGCAAGCCATTTAGATTTTAGAGGGGGGATGCTTTTTTAATAAAAAAAATAGCTATAAAGTTGAATATCGCCCAAACGTTTTAGCAACCTCTAGGATATTTTCAAAACACCTATCTACTGATACCCCATACTCCAAGGTAGACGCAAAAAAAAAATATTTTTTCATAACTTTCTTTTACGACTTTGTCAATGTAGTAAACACACATAGGTACCCGTGCAAAGTTTTACGTTTCTAGCACTCAACGGTTAGAAGTAAAGCCGAGGACAGACGGACGGACAGACATGATCAAACTATAAGAGTTCCGAAACATGTACCACGGAACCCTAAAATGCATGCAGTCAAATTGAGAACCTTCACCTTTTTTTTAAGTCGGTTAAAAAGTAATATCGGATATGGGTTCATAGTAGGGGTTGAGTATCGTCTAGTTTTTGTCACGCTGACCTCATTAGTTTTTCAACTCATTATTGGACACTATGGAAATAAAATATTGGAAAATAAAATTACTCTAATAAATAATGTAATATATCTAACCCTTTGATTATATAATGTAATCAAAGAACCAACCTTACCAATCTTTGCTTTCATCCGTCTATCTGTATGTGTGTTGTGGGTGCCTGTCTGTATAAATATAAGTATGTCACAGTGTAGCAGGCTAAAGACAATTTTTAAAACTTTGCATAAGTCTCCGTTATTATAAAACAAATTTTTCATTGCATTTTATTATTTACTAGCGGACGCGTACGGCTTCTGCTAATTATATAAAATTAAAAATATAAAATTATATAGGTGCTAAAAACCTTCCTCGAGAACCACGTAGTTTTTAAGATCTAAGCATATTATAGGGATGGACATACTTACTTTGTTTTTTGCTATGTTATGAATATGATTCTGTCCCGATAGCCAGATTGTGAGTGTCACAGATTATGAGGATGTGATGATTACAAATTAATTACGACTCTATTGACCAGTTTGCTGTAACATACCGCATGTGTGGCGTTTTTTTCGTATTACTAGCCGGAGGCCAAGTAAATAGTTTTACAGGAGCATGCACAATATGATTCAAGTCATCTTTTCTAAAACTAATCATTCCAAGATGCTAGTACAGTGTACAAGCCGGTTTTGCTAACATAGATTGTGTTCTCGACATCATGAAACGCACTGATTTATTGTCTTTCTAGGGATTAAATATAGTGAGGGAAACAGGTCAGCCGATATATCAAAAGTTTGGGAGCATCGATGTTGATATTGTACGGCAATTAATTTCAAATGTCTACAACACCTAGTTTGGCGAGCTTCGCAGTTGCGTGAAACATAATGATATACCTACAACGTGAGTATATTTTGGAACAAAATAGAACAAACCTAGAACAATCCAGAACAACCGCCAGAATCGCGATATATCATAGTCATCATCTTAAAAGTGCGATGCCAGCTTAAAAATCAGCTTATTTTGGACTTTCTCTAAAAATTTCATTCTCAGCTCTAAAATGTTGTGGAACAAAGTAGAACAAACCTAGAACAACCCAGAACAACTTACAAAATTTTTGTAATCGAAAAGTGTGGTGCCAACTTCTTGGACGTACGTAAATCCCTTCTTTGATGGCCTAGTAGGTATGTAGTTATTGTAGATATTTTTTTATTTAAAACAAACTGATGCCCTCTAGTCCATCGCAAACATTAATGGAACATTAATACCCAATAGATATTGTATCGACCAACATACTAGAGAAAGCCCCATTTATTAGTATGGGTTGAAGCTTCTGTATGGCATAGTTTGGCGGATAGATTGGCGGTCAGGGTGAACGCGACTCTGTTAAACAGACCTCTGCGAACCTTGACCGTCAAAACCATACGGGGGTACCGCACGATCTCCGGAGAGACTGCATGTCTCTTAGCCGGGACCCCTCCATGGGACCTGGAAGCGAGAGCCCTTGCGTCATTGTTTCAATGGCGCAAGGAGGCGCTGGAGAGGGACCACAAGCCTGCGACTCGAGAAATCGAGGACCAGCGGTCCCAACTCCGCCAGGATCTCATAGAGACTTGGAGGGTGCGACTTGAGCAACCAAAGTGGGGAACCACCGTCATCGCCGCGGTGAGACCGATCATGGACGAGTGGCTGCAGAGGCGGCATGGTGACCTCACGTATCGTGCGACGCAGATCGTTACCAGCACAGGTAGGTACTTGTACTTGTCGACGCAGGCTGGTCTCCGCAATTCCACGTCCATTGCGCGGGTTTTGCGTACGGGTAGGACTCTTCTACTCGTTTACACGAGCCAGCCGATCTCTTCCAGGAACGCCAGCAGGCCCCGCAGGTTGTGCAGAGCTTCAGGGACGTTTTCCGGGTTGCCGAGATGTTGCCCTGTAGTTCCTGACTTCCTCACATCGCAGTAGCAGATGGCTGACCGTCTCATCCTCAGCCATACATGCCCTGCAAAGGGGACTGTCGGTAATACCAATCGTATGTAGATGTTTGTTTAGGAGGCAATGCCCCGTTAGGACGCCTGTGAAAAGACGAAGATGGGATTTTTTCAACGTCACAAGCCTCCTGGCGTGTCGGTAGTCGAGTTCGGGTAGTGCCTCCCTCGACTGCCGACAGTCCGTTAGACCTGTCCAGACTGTGTTGTATAGAGTTTTATTTTATTTATGGCTACACTTAATGTTATTTAATAAATTTATTGAATCTAGCATGAAGTGATATCCCGTTTAAACAAACATAATTATACGTAGGTCAATTCATTGTATGTCCTTCGCGGTTACGCTGTGCCAATACTAGTCACCGTCCAATATGCTAGGTGCACTACTATTTGGTAAATACTAGAACTGTAACTTTGTTCGATACCTTGAAGAATATTACACACATATCTCCACGTCTATATGGCAGTATTTGATGGGGTAGGCAGAAATGCTTTACACATCCAAACTTTGCCAGTAATTTTATTGGTTCGACGTAATATGGGCAAGCCTTTTGCCATTACCGGGTAATGTCGAAAATCCATAAGCAAAATTCCAACACACTACTAAATAGAATCTCTGCAGTCTGAGCATCTCTACATTGAATTTTTCAATATAGTTCTTTTTTAAGTCCGCGGCCCAGAGCGGCGGTCACTCCGACGTCCATTGCCGACATAGCAAACAGGGAATTTCCAGTGGCGCCCTGCAGGCATTGGTGCAATGTAATTAAAACCAAGCTCCATTTAGTGATTAACGGGTTCGGTTACCAGATTGGAACAAAATCATGTTTGTCAAAAGATCTTATTTTGTGGCGGTGTGAACATGTACCTAACAAACTTATTTACTAAGTTATATGTATAGTTGTCTCCGTAGAAGTTAGGAACACGAAAATTATGCAGAAGCGAGTAAAGTCACGGCGATCAGCCTAGTATTTTCACATGAAAGTCGGTCCACGTTGGATGAATTTAATAAAAAAAAAATGGAATAAAGTCCATAAAGCCTAACAAATTGTGGGTCTCGGAGGCACCTATGACCTGATTACCCACTTCTGCTCGGAGGCTGCGCTGCGGCCTTGATCGTCCTCAACTCCACTTTGTTTACCTACGGACGGTGCAAATGCAACCATTTGTATGTTTATATCTTATGGGCTCGTGATCATTTCATGCCAAATTCGAAAACATGGTGCCATTTAAATTGAACTTTTTTGTGTTGTACTACTGCTATCCAACCGCTACGCAAGTAAGTATCTCTACAATATTGAAAAAATCATTGTATTCGTAACTTCAATATTTTTTTCTCTTTATTTATTTGTGACACTGTTGTTCCAATTTCAGCGGTAGCCTTTTTGTTTCCACACAAATCTATTACCACTAATCCGATAGGTTTACAATGATTCCATGATCAATTGGTGAACCAACTTGGAGAATGCCTAAAGCACGAACATATATTGTGTTAAGTGTTAAACACTGGCAGATCGGTTCGGCCCATACATTTAGGCCAAGTGCGCGCGGTGACACGAACAATAATTTGAGTGGTCGTCTCCTTTGTGGTGTACGATTGCTCATTATATTTATTTCTCACATCATTAACTTATTCATACTTTTATTTGGCCAATTCCTAAGGACTATACAGAAAGAAGAAGAAGCTAATTTTCAATAGACTAAATAATTAGCATTAATTGTGACTTGTAAAAATAAAATAAATACTAACTGTAGAAATGGACAGTACCAAGCACCCTGGATTCCAAGTTATGGCTGAATGATATTTCAATCATTTTGTGATCATACGTACCTGTATTGTTGGCAGTCTCAACTGTCAATCGTCTCTCAGCATGTACAAATCCTATAAGGAACTCGAAAACTTTATGAGGTCTTTAAAAGTCCGTATAAATAATACTCAAAACCAACATAGTGTAAAACACTGGCATTTAATAAGCGTTTTAGATTGACGATGTCTAAAATGTCAGAGTTGCGATGCCGTCGTGTAGCCGGCAGGCGCAGTGTACGAGTAGCACAGCCGCGTGGGTTTTGTAATATAGTCTACTGTGCAAGTAATGCGAAGTTAAGAACTTAGGCATTGTGGCAAGTCACAAGCAGAACGAGGATTTTTGGAATTTTTGACCAATCGAACGAAGGAAGCGAAGCGAGAAGAGTACTTTTCGAGACTAGACAACTTTACTTTCTTTCGTATGTATTTGTGTTTGTCTGTCAGTCTGTCTGTAAGTGATACACCTTTTTCACCGGAGAGGTAGGCAAGCAGAGGCATATTGTATGCTCACTATTCGCCTGTATCGTCCAATCCTGTAGATTTATGTTTATGTTTTTTTTTTAAAAAACAACATGTTAAAACCAAAATATTATGTTTATTGCTTTTCAAAATACTCTCCTTTACATTTAAAACATTTTTTCATGCGATCGAACCTTTTTTTAAAACAGGAGGACCACAGATCTGGAGGCATGTTTTCTACTTGCTGATTGAACGCTATCACTGCCCCTACGGAGTTGGTAAAAGTGAAACCTCTCATCAAATCTTTAATTTTGGGGAAAATACAGAAATCACAGGGTGCTAGGTCGGGGCTATGCGCAGGATGGGTGAGGAGTTGTACTTTTTCGAAAGCTAAAAATGACTTTGTTTTGTTGGCCGTGTGTGAAGAAGCGTTGTCATGATGTAGGAGAACGCGGATTTTGGGTCGTTTTTCGCGATTTTTTTCTAACACCCTGGGTAAACAAATGATAGAATACCACTCGGCATAAACTCTTTTTTGATCTTCAAGTAGAATTGTACAGATGGGACCCGTAACTGAGAAAAAAAACGCGATCATTTTTTTACCAACGTTTCTCGCCTGCCTCACTTTTGTTGACTTGTCCTCATTTTCAAACACCCATTCACAAGATTGCTGATTTTTTCGGGTTTAAAACAATAAATCCACGTTTCGTCTCCTGTGACAATGTCATAAACAGTATTAGAATGTCCGTGGTCGTACTTCAGTAGCATCTGTGAGCACCATTCCACGCGAGCCCGCTTCTGCTCCGCTGTCAGTTCATGAGGGATCCAACGACAACAAAGTTACCGAACTTTCAATGTTTCGTGGAAATTTTCTGGATTTGACTCATACCAATCCCAAATAGTCCTCGAATTGTCTCATAGGTAATCCGCGGGTTTTCTTCAATTAACCGCTTAACAGTAGCCACATTATTTTCGTTGACGGCAGTTGAAGGCCGCCCTTCCCGAAATTCGTCATGTAAAGAAACTCGACCTCTCTCAAATTCAGCAAACCATCGCCTCACGGTGCTCAAACAAGGAGCTTCTCTCCCAAAAGCATTTTGAAGACGAGCGGCACAGTCTTGCGGAGAGAGAGAGAACTTTTAAAATCATAAAAAATTATCGCTCTAAAATCTTTTCGACTTAATTCCATTTTCGTTACATACGTAGAACTTTGATGTGTGATAAAAAACAATTGACAAATGATTTCCCGCCAATTGTTTTTTTTTATTACTAAGAAGTTTGCAACGTTTAAAAAAATATAACATTCGAAATTCAAATAGTTCCAATTAGCTAAAAGTGCAAAACTATTAGGGTCTTACTAATAATCATTTACACACTACGTATAACAGAGTTATAACTAAAACTTGACTAATAAACGCCATTTGACACTTTCGTGTTATACGTCTGTTATAACGCTTGTATAATTTGTACTGTATTTTACGCAACCCTTATACACTCTGGAGACGTTGTATATGCCTATTTTAACCTACAAATACATGTCAATGTCAGTTGTGTATTGCTGTTTTGTGAAAATTCCAAAAATGGATTATCTGCATTATTTTGATATTTTTGATGGAATGGACAATGAGGAAAGAAACCAAGAAAAAGAAAAGTGTATAAATGTCACTATGTTCCATTGTCTTTAGACGATGATATCTTCAAAAGTAAATATAGATTTACTAAAGTATATGTAAGGGAAGTGGTAGATTTAGTTCGAGGAGATATCGAGCAGAATACCAAGGGTGGTGGCTTCTTTGCTGAGGATTCAGTCTGTACAGCAGACATTCATGGAATGAGTCAACAATCAATTACCTACAAATATAATATGTCGAAGAGTCGGAACTGCACTAGCAAGCAGAGCAGCTCAATATATTTACATGGCACGAACAGTTCGTGCTATGTAAATATTCCGTAGAATTTGGTGGCTTCAGAAATGTGGTAGAAGCTATTGATTGCATATAGCTATTGATCCCATATATAGATAAAAAAGTTAGTGGAGATTAATTCAATACAATTCAATTCAATACACTTTATTGTACACAACATGTAGAAAAGGATATTTCACTTCAAGGAGAGTACAAATGGCGGCCTTATCGCTAAAAGCGATCTCTTCCAGTACTAAATTAATCGAAAAGGTATATATTCTATAAACGTCCAGGAAAACTACAGATTACAGATTAGATACATTGTTGCATATTGGAGAGGTAGCACTCATGACTCTCGTATTTAAGATGCCACCAGTGATTTGAAAATGGAGAACTTCACGGACGCTTACTTGGTGATGCTGGTTATGGTTTAACAAGTTTTTTGTTTACACCTGTACATAATCCTGGCACCAGTACAGAGGAGGAATATAACAAGGCCTACATATTGACAAGAAACCCAATAGAAAGCTGTTTTAGTGTGTGGAAACAAAAATATCGATTACTACACGGCTTTAGTGTACGTTTAGACAATGTAAAACTGTACATACTCGTAGTTGCATTTGCAGTTTTACGTAATATTGCCATTATAATCGGAGAAAATACTTGATATTAGACTAGACCAAAACAATAATAAGGGACGTCAAGATGTACCAGATAATATATACTGGTCAAGCTGCAAGACAACTGTTCATCGATTCATATTCAGAGTTTTAATTATAAAATAAAAAACTTTTTAATAAAAAAATATAACATTGTACTCAGTATTTGCTTTATTTATTTGTAGATTTTTTCATTAGCAACAAATTTTCAAGCTCCAAGCTCCAAACGTACAGTTGCCGAAAAATTAGCTTGTTGACAATTACAGCTGCGTTCAAAAACATAGATTCCACAGTTTGAATGTATTTGTCCGAATTTTAAACGTTTATTAAATAAAAACCATTTCTTGAACTTTATTTTGTTGCGAACAATATGGCAACAACAAATTAAACTTAATTTTGATTTATTTCTTGACAAACAGGCGTACAAAATTCAATTTTATTATTTGTAGCATAAAACATTTTGAAGTTTCAGAACTGTTGCGAAAATGTTACCAGTTCAATTGATCTAACTATTAAATAGTTACACAAGGCTTACTCATTGTTTATTTGTCAAGCCCTGGGTAATCAGCTGTACAGTCCTTATTCAATGAATAAGTATAACAGTGATAAACAATGTTGTAAATAATTTTTATTAGTAAGACCCTTAGTGTGCACCAGCGAAGACGACGTACCCGAAGTCAGGGTGGGGGAGCTAGGTGCGGCAGTACTCCGGCTTAAACGCCGGAAAATCACTGCCCCCGGACCCGACGGCATTCCTGGCCGTGCATGGGTCCTGGCCCTCGAAGAACTCGGGCCTCGACTGATGGGGCTCTTTAGCGCATGCCTCGAAAGGGGCCAGTTTCCCAAGGTGTGGAGGACGGGGAAACTGGTCCTGATCCGTAAGGCGGGGCGGCCGGTGGACTCACCGTCCGGATACCGGCCGATCGTGTTGCTCGACGAGGTGTGTAAGCTCTTTGAGCGAATTATCGCGGAACGCCTCGTCGAGCATCTCACGAGTGTGGGGCCAGACCTGGCGGATAACCAGTTCGGTTTCCGTCGGGGACGCTCCACCGTGAGCGCGATCATGCGCGTGAAGAGCCTGACGGAGGAAGCAGTCTCGCAGGGCAAGGTGGTGGTGGCGGTGTCTCTTGACATCGCCAACGCGTTCAACACCTTGCCATGGAGCTGCGTTAGGGAGGCGCTCGTGTATCACGAAACGCCTCTGGGGCCGCTTCTGTGGAACATCGGCTACGACTGGGTGCTGCGGGGTGCGTTGCCTAGGGGTGTCGGCGTAACGTGCTACGCCGACGATACCCTCGTCACGGCGCGGGGTGCAACGTACCAGGAGGCAGCACTCAAGGTCACGACGGGTGTTGCTCGAGTCGTGGGTCGGATACGGCAGCTGGGACTGGAGGTGGCCTTGCACAAGTCCGAGGTTCTGTGTTTTCACAGACCTCGGAACGGTCCACCCGAAGGTTCCAGCATAAATGTGGGAGGCGTTAGCATCGGCATCAAGCCCTCGATGAAGTACCTAGGGATCGTACTTGATAGCCGATGGAACTTCGGACCACATTTCCGAAGTTTGGTCCCCAAGGTGACGCAGGCATCGGTCGCGCTTTCGCGACTGATGCCCAACCTAAAGGGACCCAACGCCTCCTGCAGGAGACTGTACCTGGGGATCGTGCGGAGTATGGCCCTATACGGGGCTCCCATATGGGCGGATAGGTTGGCGGTCAAGGGGAACGTGACTCTGTTAAACAGACCACTTAGAACCTTGGCCGTCAGAACCGTACGGGGGTACCGCACGATCTCCGGAGAGGCTGCATGTCTCCTAGCCGGGACCCCTCCATGGGACCTGGAAGCGAGAGCCCTTGCGTCATTGTTCCAATGGCGCAAGGAGGCGCTGGAGCGGGACCACAGGCCTGCGTCTCGAGAAATCGAGGACCAGCGGTCCCAACTCCGCCAGGATCTCATGGAGTCATGGAGGGTGCGACTTGAGCAACCCAAGGGGGGTGCCATCTTCATCGCGGCGGTGAGACCGATCATGGATGATTGGCTGCAGAGGCAGCATGGTGACCTCACGTACCGTGCGACGCAGATGGTTGCCGGGCATGGATGCTTCGGTAGCTATCTGTTTCGCATGCATCGTGAGGTCACACCCCGGTGTCAACACTGCGAGGTTTCCGACGACGACACCGCACTCCACACGTTGGTGGAGTGCTCAGCGTGGGCGAGTCAGCGCCGGGACCTCGTAGTGGGTCTGGGCGTGGATACCCTCTCGCTGGGACCATGCTTCAAGCCATGGTATCCAGCGGGAGTAGGTGGAACGCGGCCGTGTCCTTCTGCGAGCAAGTCATGCTCGCGAAGGAGGCGGCCGGGAGGGAGAGGGAGCGTACCCTCCCCGCCGAGTTCCGTAGTCGGCGGCCAGGCCGCCCCAGACTACGCGACTACGCCCAAGACTATCGTCCTCCATGATCGGGGCCTGAGGACGGCGGGATCGCCACCCACCGTCCTTACAGAAGCAGGCTAGAAGGGTTGCGTGCTGCGGGGCCTTTTGCCCCATAGCACGCAACCAGATTCACTCACTGACGCGGGATAAAACCCGACCCCAATGACGCGGGATTCTCGTCCCGACCAAACACCCGCAGAGACCACAGGGGTGGTCAAAGTCCGCCGGGCGCCACTGGACATACCCTCTGCTAGTAACCAGGGACGCCCGGCAACGGACGTTAGAGCGGCCGCGGCCTTGGGCCGCGGAATTAAAAAAAAAGAAAAAGAAAAAAAAGACCCTTAGTGTGTAGAAGACATTATAATCGTCGACATATGTTTCACCTACTCACGAGGCATTCTCAAGACTGTCTCAAATTAGTGCAATAATATAAAAAAAATTCAACATCTTACCCCATTGAGCTATCTATAATACTAATCGTCTTAAAGTCGGTGCCTTGTGCCATTCAATAAAGTATTGGAACCGCCCGATGTCCGTGACGCGTTTCAATAATATTTTGATTTATAACATATTTTATTACAATATACCTAAGGAACATATAAAATAACAGAGGCCTTTAATACACCCACATTTTGATGTTTAGTATCTCCCAGACTCCCACGAAATGGAAGTTTTAATATTTGTTCGTCTTTCTGTCTGCAGGTGAGGGTGGCTTGGGTCTCAGAGATATTAACCCTAGTACAGAGTAAGAAGGTTTAGAGTTTCTCGATGATTAGGCATAGGAACAAGTGAAGTATAATTATTATTCCAATATGTTATATTCCATAGGGTCCTACTGAGATCATAGTCCGTATAGACCTGTCGCTCAACGGACGAGTCTTTGGCTTAAGTGTCGATAAGCAGGATCTAATTTTAATAACAATATAATCTCTACTTATTTACCTTAATGCGGGCTTACCTGCCTATTTTTCAATTGACTTCCAAAACAGGAGGAGGTTCTCAATTCGACTGTATGTTTTTTTATGTTTGTTACCTCATACCTCTGGACTGGGTAATTTTGATTTTTTTTTAATGAAAGGTACTACTTTTGGAGTAGTCCTATTTCAATTTGGTCCCATTCCGACAATTATTTAGTCCCATTTCGGTCATTTGAAGTCGGTTGTTTTATCAATTTAGTACATAATATTTTTAGATTGTATGTTAGTATGAATGTTAGTATGAATGCTATATGAAGATTGTGAATTGTGTTTTTATCCAACCACAATGAACCAACTAGGTACCTACATTGTTTAATTTTCCCATTTCTTTTCTCCATATTCGGACCACATAGATTGTATAACATAGCATCATTTCTGCCTGTTGGAATTTAGGTTATTATAGAATGGTTATTATTTTACTTTCTATTAGACATAGAACCCAGTAACGGCAATAGACATACCTATTACGTGGAACCAACATGAATACTGGTCAAATACTGGTGTAAAATAATTTGAGTAATTATATCTAAGGGCATCACAAAAATAAATTTCGTGAATTTTTTTGAATGAAATTAAGAAAAATGATATCTAAATGTCTAGCGAATATTGAACTATACTTTTTTTTTTTTTTAATATTGGGTTCGCCAAATTGACGCCGCCCGCCTGGTGGTTAGTCGTGACGACATCTAGCGATTGTGGGCCACTCTCACAGCAATACTATAGAGAGTGGCCCTCAACTTGACGACCTACTGATGTGCCTCTTCACGCTCCGCTTAAAGAACCCAGGATTATATGTGGGAGGAAACACGGCGTTCCAGGCCGCTATCGTTCGGCAGAGAAACGAACGTTTAAAACGTTCGGTTCTCGCGAACATGCTATCCACTGTGTGGGAGTGGCATCTCTGCCCGGCACGCGTTGTTCGGGATCTGAAGGAAGAGGGTGGGATCAGATTGAAGAGCTCTTCAGAACACTCGCCGTGGTAAATACGGTAGAATGCGGCCAAGGAAGATATTGTTCGGCGCTGAGCTAGCGGCTCAATGCTTCCCGTTACCTCCGGACAACCTATAATAAAGATAGCCCGTCGCTGCATAGCGTCGAGAGCGTCCAGCAAATACTTCGCGGAGCCGTCCAAGAGGTGAGTGCAGTATTCGACGCAGGGTCTAATCTGCGTCTTGTACAGCAGACACCTCTGGTGCGGTGTAAAGACTTTTACGATTAACGTTAACGTTAACTGTTTATTTTAAAACTATGCCAGGTGTTTCTGAGCTGAAAATAAATAAAATTTACTTCCAATAGGTATTGTGCTATATCGATTCCGATAAAACCGTAATTTATATACGTAATCGGTTGCTACACGTCGTCGACGGAATCGATTCCCCTACGATCGTCTGGATTTGACATTATCATAAAATGAGATAACATATATGTGTCGTTTGGGATAAACATACATACACGAAAAATGTTCTCGATAAAGTAAATCTTATAGCGCACAAGCCTGCTTTGTTCGATATATTTTATGAACGATTTTCTTGTATAGGTCATGAAAACTACATAAATAACTCTTCCCTGGGACTCGGGTAAAAAAGGGAACAAACAAAAATTCGAAATAAAAATTTAGTAAACATATCGATTTTAGGCCGATACCTCACCGAGACGCCATGGCGACGTCGCCAGTCGGTCGCCAACTAGTTCTCATTGAGATATATGACGGCTAAGAATTATTAATGTTAATTACGTAAGTACTTAACACAAATTAATAGCTTAGGTAGTTTAAAATGTAAATGTTTAGTATAAAATGCTGATATCCGTGCATTAGGCCGATACCTCACCGAGACGCCATGGCGACGTGGCCAGCGACGTCGCCAACTAGTTCTCATTGAGATATATGACACTTGGCGACCGACTGGCGACGTTGCCAGTCGGTCGCCAAGTGAGTTAGCCGTCATATATCTCAATGAGAACTAGTTGGCGACCGACTGGCGACGTCGCCATGGCGTCTCGGTGAGGTATCGGCCTTAGTCTCTATAAATCATTGAGCTGCACGTCGTGACTAGCACTAAGTAGGTACATCAAAACCAATATCTCCCCTTCAGGTCCTAAGTTTAAAGTCAAGCTCCAATAAGATCACTAACCCAGTCCCAAACTAACCTCATCTGGACTTATTGATTCTAGCTACCAAAGGACGACACTTAGGTGCAGACTGAGAAGGCAAAACAGGAGTTAGTTCCTTTACCTTCTGGCTAAAATATTGCCATCGAAGGTGGCAATGCATCCAGCACTCTAGGAATCAAAGTACTTTAAGATCTGTTGGTCATCCCCAAGGGGTTGGCAGAAGGGACCAGCCTTTATCACTAAATAAATCGGTAACCACTTCGTAATTCAAACGTAAATTCGAACAGTCTCAGGACTAAAATTATATCAGGTAATCTGCGATATCTGCAGTCTGGATTCAAAAGACTTAAGATAAGACTTAAGAATAGACTTAATAACAATGTAATTGACATTGAAATAATTAAATGCAATGCTAACACAGACATATTATTAAAATTTCACGCACGTAAAACGCACCTGAAATCAGAAGTACCATCCGTTGCACACAGTGTGCGGCGCGGCGTGCTCCAACCTAGTTTCTGCAGGCCAAAAACAGTTCAAGGTTACTGCAACTGCGCCCACTCCCTCCGGTGTCAGCAAGCGCAATCGATATCGAATTTACTGCCAGGCTTCACACAATCCCTGAACTTTACGGTGAACAGGAATTGGGGTGTTCAAGGTCAATACCAACATTGAACATCTTGGTTATAAAAGCAACTAACGACATTTCTTACCGGCAGGAAATATGTAAGTAAGCTGTCTTTTAAAGCGCGAAAAATATTTTTTTTGCATTTTAATGTATTTTTTTATTATATATTGATTTATTTAGATATAATTGTTATCAAAACTTACTTTTGTTCCCAAAATTTTTACATTTAAATAATTTATATAGCTTAGAACGAATGCTATTTCAGCAGTGTTGGATACAATGGAACAGTTTCAGACAGTAAATACTTGAAAGTGTTACTCAAATACGTCGCGACGGCGAAGCTGCACTGCAATTGGATTTTATAAAGAAGTTAGGTATACTTCCAGCGATTGGCGTTCGCGAGAATTTTGTATTTCAGAACGAAATAAAATACGTATTTAGTTTGTAGTTATAAATTTTGGCATTGCTTCAGTCCACACAAGTTATTTAAAGGCCATGCTGCATAGATTTTGAAAACAGGATGATCAGGTGATTCACACATAGATCACTCTACAATTTTGATCTACATTCAGATAGTATTAAACGAAAACGAGATATAAGAAAGTCAATTCGATCCTCGTGTTCGGTATTAGATGAAATTGACAAAGAAACAGGTCAAGGGATCAGTATTGAGACCAGAGAGTAGACTCATTAGGCAAGTATAACGAAGCTAGCTATTTAGATAGAGATCATATGAATATTTCCTTGTTTACTTTCCAATAGGAACAGATTTATAACAGTTGAGGAAGGCCAAAACCATGCAATTAAGCAGAATCCGAAGCAAGCAAGACATTAGTTATATATTGGAAAGGATATGTCTGTGAACATTCGGCACTGATAACCTTGGCTGATTGGTTCGAGGACAATTACTATACACCCTATTTTCTTTCTGAAAATTTTTCTGCCAAACTTGTAAATGGATGATTACAGCCTATTTAAGAATTTATGTGGCTTTATGAAAAGTACCTGATGAAAATAATAGTGATATATTTCCTTAGGTAATAAAGACCAACCTCAATAAATCAAGCAATCCGATATTTGAATCTCTGAAGATCTGGTTATGGGAGTAAATCCAATGGATATTATACTTACATAAACATAGGTACCTAGGTTACGTCAGATATGAGTTCGTTGACATCATAATCTGGAAATTTATTCTGAACTGAATGCGAATTCGTTAATATATGCTAAGCATGATTCATAGGGTATTCCTAGGAGCCGGCAAGCTTCGGAAACGTAATTCAAATGAATAGGTATTAACAGTCAACTCAGGAACACAGGTATTTCATTCATACCAAAGTCTAGACTTCAAACATGGTTGGTATTTTACTGGCACTTAAGGACTTGCTGCAAACCTATCTAAGAAGTAAGTGGATGCCCGTCCACATACGTATGCCTTCATACAATCGTGCTCCGAGTGGGCAGGCAGAAGTCATTTTGTCAATAATTTTCTTGATCTCAGGTAATAGAGGCAAGTCTATTGGCATTACCATTCTGCAATCCGAACTTAAATTTGTACAGTCAGGACCGATGTTACATACATACTGTCTCTCTAGTTCGCGCAAGTAAGTGTACCTCTTCACCATAACGATTTTTTATCCGTTATATCCCCAATATTTTTCCACGTGTTATCTTCTTTTGAACGTGTATGAGTGGGGGGGTGATTAAAAGGGTCCTAGCAATACACTAGAGACCGACTGTCAAACATAAAAGTGGCGGATTAAAATAAGCCTCTGTCTAACCGTTCGAGTAACCTTTGAGTACCTGTGGGTTATGGTAATAGTATACAAACCGATATTCTATTTTTTTTTGCTTTCGGTAACTACCTTTATACGTAGGTCACACTATAAGTTTTGCGTAACTTAAAAAAACAAAATCTTAAAACCAAAATATTATAATTATTGCTTTTCAAAATACTCTCCTTTACATTTTAAACATTTTTTATATATATGCTAAGCATGATTCATAGGGTATTCCTAGGAGCCGGCAAGCTTCGGAAACGTAATTCAAATGAATAGGTATTAACAGTCAACTCAGGAACACAGGTATTTCATTCATACCAAAGTCTAGACTTCAAACATGGTTGGTATTTTACTGGCACTTAAGGACTTGCTGCAAACCTATCTAAGAAGTAAGTGGATGCCCGTCCACATACGTATGCCTTCATACAATCGTGCTCCGAGTGGGCAGGCATAAGTCATTTTGTCAATAATTTTCTTGATCTCAGGTAATAGAGGCAAGTCTATTGGCATTACCATTCTGCAATCCGAACTTAAATTTGTACAGTCAGGACCGATGTTACATACATACTGTCTCTCTAGTTCGCGCAAGTAAGTGTACCTCTTCACCATAACGATTTTTTATCCGTTATATCCCCAATATTTTTCCACGTGTTATCTTCTTTTGAACGTGTATGAGTGGGGGGGTGATTAAAAGGGTCCTAGCAATACACTAGAGACCGACTGTCAAACATAAAAGTGGCGGATTAAAATAAGCCTCTGTCTAACCGTTCGAGTAACCTTTGAGTACCTGTGGGTTATGGTAATAGTATACAAACCGATATCCTATTTTTTTTTTGCTTTCGGTAACTACCTTTATACGTAGGTCACACTATAAGTTTTGCGTAACTTAAAAAAACAAAATCTTAAAACCAAAATATTATAATTATTGCTTTTCAAAATACTCTCCTTTACATTTTAAACATTTTTTCATGCGATCGAACCATTTTTTAATACAGGAGGACCACAGATCTGAAGGCATGGCATCTACGTGCTGTTTAAACGCTATCACTGCCACTTCGGAGTTGGTAAAAGTGAAACCTCTCATCAAATCTTTGATTTTGAGGAAAATACAGAAATCACAGGGTGCTAGGTCGGGGTTATGCGATGGGTGACGAGTTGTACTTTTTCTTTTTTGTTTTGTTGGCCATGTGTGACGAAGCGTTGTCATGATGCAGGAGAACGCGGCTTTTGGGTCGTTTTTCGCGAACTTTTTCTAACACTCTGGCTAAACAAATTGTAGAATACCACTCGGCATTAACACTATTTTGATCTTCAAGTGGAATTGTACAGATGGGACCCGTAGCTGAGAAAAAAAACGCGTTCATTTTTTTACCAATGTTTCTCGCCTGCCTCACTTTTGTTGGCTTGTTCTCATTTTCAAACACCCACTCACGAGATTGCTGTTTTTTTTCGGGTTCAAAACAATAAATCCACGTTTCGTCTCCTGTGACAATGTCATAAACAGCATTAGAATGTCCGTGGTCGTACTTCAGTAGCATCTGTGAGCACCATTCCACGCGAGCCCGCTTCTGCTCCGCTGTCAGTTCATGAGGGATCCAACGACAACAAAGTTTCCGAACTTTCAATTCTTCGGGTAAAATTTTCTGGATTTGACTCATACCAATCCCCAATAGTCCTCGAATTGTCTCATAGGTAATCCGCGGGTTTTCTTCAATTAACCGCTTAATAGTAGCCACATTATTTACGTTGACAGCAGTTGAAGGGCGGCCTTCAACTGCTGTCAACGAAACTGCTGTCAGGAAATTCGTTATGTAAATAAACTCGACCTCTCTCAAATTCAGCAAACCATCGCCTCACGGTGCTCAAAGAAGGTGCTTCTCTCCCAAAAGCATTTTGAAGATGAGCGGCACAGTCTTGCAGAAAGAGAGAACTTTTGAAATCATAAAAAATCATCGCTCTAAAATCTTTTCGACTTAATTCCATTTTCGTTGCATACGTAGAACTTTGATGTGTGATAAAAAACAATTGACAAATGATGTCCCGCCAATTGTTGTTTTTTATTACTAAGAAGGTTGCAACGTTTAAAAAATGTAACATTCGAAATACAAATAGTTCCGATTAGCTAGAAGTGCAAAACTTTTAGTGTGCCCCATGTATCAAAGAATCAAGAATCAATTTCATTTATTCAGTTTAGGCAGATAAAAAGCACATATGAAGGTCAAAATTTTACAATTTTATGTCAAGCACTATTATAAAAATACTAAATTAACTACATAAATAACCATTTGAAAATGATTCTTTCGCTGGTTCGGTAAGTTGGTTCTCCTGAGAAGATACCAGCAAGAAACTCAGGTAGATTATCCATTTTCTTTTTTAATAATGTTTTGTTCACATTGTGTTACAATTTGTATTGTACGAGTGGTTAACAACAGCCGATTAGGGTGACCATGCATTTTTATCATTAAGATATTCGTCTACATTATAATAGCCTTTCTTCATCAAACGTTTTTTCACTACTATTTTAAACTCATTAAGAAGCATGTCAACCAAATCCTGCGGAATTTTATTAAATATTTTTATACATTTGCCTACAAACGAATTACCAACTTTATGAAGTCTAATTTTTGTCATTGACAGTTTATTTTTATTTCTTGTATTATAATTATGGTTTTCGGATCTTTTTTTGAAGAGTTCTATGTTCTTCCGTACATATACGATGTTGTCGTAAACATATTGAGAAGCAACGGTTAAAATATTAATTTCTTTAAATTGTTCTTTCAGCGAGTCACGGGGTCCGAGTCTATAGATTGCTCGTATAGCTCGTTTCTGTAATATGAATATTGTCTCAATATCGGCAGCTGAGCCCCAGATAGCAGCAGACCATATGACATAACGCTATGAAAGTAGCTAAAATAAACTAATCGTGCCGTTTTTTCATCAGTCAGTGTCCTTATCTTTCTAACCGCATAGGCAGCCGAACTAAGTCTTCCTGCCAAGGCGTTATATGAGAACCCCATTGCAGTTTACTATCTAAAGTTATTCCAAGAAAAACTGTGGTATTGACTATTTGAACTAATTATTATTCATAGTACTCGTATGAGTATCCACCTGTCTAACATTGGGCATAGTAAATTTTACACATTTTGTTTTCTTCGCATTGAGCAGCAAGTTGTTACTTGTGAACCAATGCAGTATTTCCGAAAGGGTATTATTTACATCGTCAAGTACTACTTTTCGTCTATCACTTTTAAAAATTAATGATGTGTCATCAGCAAATAATACTATTTCACAAAGATTTTTAGTGAAGTAAGGTAGATTATTTACGTATATTAAGAATAAAAGGGGTCCTAATATCGACCCTGGGGTACTCCCATGACTAATGAGGCGCCAGAAGAGTCGGTGCCATTAACGTTAACTTTTTGTAATCTATCAGTGAGGTAAGACTCCAGTAAGCCAAGTGAGCTGTGCGAAACACCATAATACCCCAATTTTAGTAACAAAGTCTCATGATCAACACAATCAAAAGCTTTTGATAGATCACAAAAGATACCAATGGCATCCTGCTTTTCCTCCCATGCATCAAATATGTGTTTCACAAGAGCAACTCCTGCATCCGTTGTGTTTCTGCCTTTAGTGAAACCAAACTGTTTGCTATGAAGTTACTTATTTTCTGTAAAATGTGAAAGCAATTGACTAAATATTATTTTTTCAAAAATTTTACTCAGTGCTGGGAGTATGGAGATAGGTCGAAAATTTGAAGGATCACTTTTGTCTCCTACTTTGAATAAAGAAATGATTTTACTGTACTTCATAAGATTAGGAAACTGATTTTCATCTATACATTTATTGAATATGAATGCAAGATAAGGCGCAATAGCAGGAATTATTGTTTTTATTATATTGGTTGAAATGCCCCAAAGATCCTCAGTATTTTTTATATTCAGTTGTTTAAAAGTTTTAAGTATAGTGACAGAGTCAATATACTGAAAATCAAAGTTAACTCTACATTTATCAACACTAGATTTAAGAAGAGAATTGGCTAGGTTTTTTGTAGAATTTAACTTATTTGTCGTTATAATTGGAACATTTGTGAAAAAAGATTCAAATGCATTGGCCACTGCAGAATCAGTTTTAATATGTTTATCATCTATTTTTAACTCGAAGGATCGATCACGTGACTTTGCTTTACAGGTTTCTTTGTTAATAATATTTATTTTTTATTTATTTACACTTTATTGTTCGCCATTACATTATTAATATATCTACATACACAGAGCATAGGTACATATATGAGCAGTACAATGGCCGGCCTTATCGCATAAAGCAATTTCTACCAGGCAACCTTTGGATGGATAGAATTTGAAGGACGAAAAGTTAGTAGTAGGCGTAGGTCAATAAACTTATAAATACATACATATATGGGAACATAATTACAAAAACACATATATATATAATTATACACACATAAATAATACATATCATACATAAATACACATATCATACATACATACAAAAAAAAAATAAAAAAAATACATACATATATAAAAGAGTAATGCAAGTACATAATAATGTTGCAGTTTATAAAAGTTCCAACGCTAAGTAGTGATCCCTAACCAAAGATTTAAATTTTTGTGATGTCTCGGCTCGTCTTATATCTACAGGTAATTTATTCCACAAGCGAATAGCTGCAACAGTAAAGGAGTTATCGAAGAAGCTTGTGGAGTGCTGAGGCATTCTCAACCGTAGGTTTTCCGATGATCTCAAGCACATATCATGCGTGTCATGTAGGAACTCAAACCGAGCCTTTAAGTAGGAAGGGGTGAAAGGGTTGAACAATATATTATATAGAAGGGAGAGAACATGAGTATTTCGGCGAGATCGAATAGGCAACCACTTGAGCTGAGATCGAAACTGTGAAACGTGATCATATTTGCGCAAACCAAATATAAATCTTATGCAAACATTCTGAAGGCGCTCAAGTTTATCTAGTTGGTTTTCGGCAAGATCGAGATAGCTGGAATCTGCATAATCAAGGATAGGGAGGAGAAGGGACTTTGCGAGGGCAATCTTTGTAGCAATAGGAAGGAGATTTGTTAATTTCCTAAGTGACCCTGAGGAAGCCAACAGTTTCCTGCTCACCTCCTGCAACTGTGGACCCCAGGACAGGCTACGATCGATAAATACTCCCAAGTTCTTGACCTTATTACTCAGTGGTATAGTGGCGCCGTCAAAAACCACAGGCGGGATCAGCGTCGTGTCCAGTTTTGCAATAGCTCGACTGCTACCAATTATAATAGCCTGTGTCTTTGACGGGTTTACCATCAGGCCGTAAGATTTAGTCCAGGAAACTATCCGTGACAGATCCCCATTAATTGTATCCACTGCCACCGATAAGTCCTCCAAGGGGGCCTGCGTATATATCTGAGGATCGTCTGCATAAAGGTGGTAGGAAGATCGAAGTTGATTAGAGATAGAGTTTATGAAAACCGCGAAGAGTAAAGGAGAGAGAACGCCGCCCTGGGGCACACCGACGGTAGTACTACACCAGTTAGACAGAGCAGTTAGACTACAGCAGTTAGTCAGAGCTTAGTATACAAAGTAGCACATCAAAATCCACCGTGTTACACGCGTTACTGAAGTCTAGGAGACAAAGGATGGTTAACTTACCACTCTCCATTCCAGATCTAATATCATCCGTAATGTTTACCAGGGCAGTGACCGTACTATGACCAGAGCGAAAACCGGATTGGAGGGGATTTAGGAGATTGTTTTTGCGGATGAATGCACATAGCTGGAGATTGACGAGCTGTTCGAGGACTTTGGAAAGAAAAGGAAGTATGGATATGGGACGGTAATCGGTTAATAAACAAGCGTTGGATTTTTTTGGAAGAGGGGTAATAATTGCATCCTTCCAAGACGATGGGAAGGTACCATTTGAGAGTGAGGAGTTAAGTATAAAGGAAATTATTGGTAGGATCTCATCGAGGATGGGAAGGATCATATTCCGGCTAATACAGTCACTGCCGACTGCTTTGGATGTGATGGCCATAATGCTTTTCCTAACATCACAAGCTGTAAATAGTTCAAAGACCAATTGAGAATGGTTAGGAGTTGGGAGTGATGAAAGATACGTTAAGGTCTGCGCCTTGACCGACCCATCAAAATGGGATAAGACAGAGAAGTGCTGGTTAAGATCATTGACATTCATATCCTTGGGAATGGCTACATGGCGCGATTTCCCAACTCCAAAATTTCAAAAAAACTTCCACACCTTTGATGAATCACCATTTTGAACAGTGCTATGGATATATCGGCGTTGTGCATTCCTACACACCTTACTGCAGAGATTTCTGGCAGCGATATATTTTTGCAAGTTGGTATCGCTGGGTTTAATTTTATATTTATACTTTGCCGCGGCTTTCTTGGAAATCACAGCTTTAATATCGTCTGTAAGCCATGGTGACGGTGGATGCTTCATTTTGACAGCTCGAACAGGCGCATGTTTATTAAACAGTTGGATCAATTTCGAAGTGAAAATGCTAACCTGTTCGTCGACAGACTCCGAAGTCACCAATAAGGTCCAGTCGATACTGCTAGCGTCGTCGCGCAGTTTATCTGGGTTAATACCACAAAAGTTCCTCTGCATGACAACTTTAGGCTTGGCTTTGGGTGGACGTATCTTATATGAAAGAAATAGTAGATCGTGATATGAAAACTCATCCGCTGGGTATTGGCCGTGCTTAACAACGTGATCTAAGTGCGAGACGATAATGAGATCAAGAAGTGAGGGCCTACGACCTGGAGAATGATGAGTGGCATTAGATGGAAGAATAAACAAGTTACTAGAATTAATTAAGGATTCAAGTTCCAGGGAACGATCATCGCCGGGCACCACTGGGAATTCTCTCAGTCTTTACCAGAGGCGCTTGGCAATGGACGTAGGTGCGGCCGCAGCCCCAAGCCGCGGATTTAAAAAAAAAAAAAAAAAAAAAAAAAAAAAAAAAAAAAAAAAAAAAAGGGAACGATCATCACATTTAAGTAGGCATGTGTTGAAATCCCCCATGATTATACTGTGACTGTAAGAAGGAAGGAGATCCAATAAAAGTGTTTCGAAGGAGGAAAAATAACTAATACCGGAGGAGGGACAGTAATAGACGCCGAGAAGGCCTTTGGAGTGATTAAGTTCAACTTCCAGAAACAAATGTTCGCCGGCGTATGATGGAGGCGGTTATTGTGACATGCTCAAAACAGTATACGGTATGTAGGATCTAAGGTATATAGCCACGCCTCCACCGCGACTGGTTCGATCGTTTCTTAGAAGTTGAAACCCAGGAAGGATACACTTGACGGGAGGTACTTCTGGTCTCAGCCATGACTCGGAAACAAGGATAGCATGAATATTCTTACAGTCAAAAGCGGTCAGCATCTCTGAAAAATGAGCCGAAATACTTTGGGCGTTGATATGAACGACATTAAAATGCTTAGGAACATCAGAAAACTGAGACTTGAGACTATCAGCCAGGGAGGGTATACTCACATAGCTTTCATCTGAGCTACTCGCTGTATGGAAACTTTCATCATCACTATTGTTGTCGATATTGCACATAAAACACAACTATTTGAAAAAAATAATAATAATTATAAAATAAATAAAAAATAATAAAATAATAATAAAAAATAATAATAATAAGTAAATCAAAATAAAAATGCTAATAAATAAAAAATACAATAAATAATCTAACGAACGATAAAATATAAGTACTTATGATAAATAAGAAATTTATAAATAAAGTTTCAACTAATTAGATAAGTGGGTCTTCTATAAAAAGAAGAATGGGAGTATATAATTTAACATTGCCAACAACAGTAGTGAGTTATTGGGCATTCTACCCAACCTTAGTTCCATCGGTTATCTTCGATAACCTCAGTCACGGTGGGATAGAATGCCCAATAACTCTTTGTAAAATCATTTACCTAAGCCAACGTTCCACATTTTAATGCCGTTCAATACACTACCGTTCCGTCAATGGTTAACCAATTTCACTTGCTAGATGATTGCTTTCGTACAGCAAACTAACCCGATGAACAATTTCACCATCATAAAGTGTTTTTTCATAATCAGTAACGTTAAGGTCACGTACAACATTCTTTTTAATACCCTTGGCTTTTTTTAATTGTGCTGTGAATGGTGTTGATACAATATAACTTCGATCTCAATCCAACAAATTCGCTTATTATTTTACCAGCCATTTCATCTTTAAACAAGCCTGGTATTTTTTTGTTCTGTATGGGTAAAGTATACACATTATTTTTACAAAAATTGCTGGTGTCAAAGTAAGATAAAAAGTTATTTTTTATGTCTTCATAGAAATCATGGGTTTGTATATGATACACAAAACTATCTGTATCCGTGTAACACATCCGTATCCTATCCTTGTAAAAAGGTTGCATTACTGAATAGTGAAAATCATACATATGACTTTTTGATAATTCTAGAACAGCAAAGCCAATATATATTGGTTTGTTCAAAGTTATTTGTTCAGGATTTAACTGCACCGCTACTAGATTTTTAGTGAAAACCGTTGCACTATGGAAATTTGGACGAGCAATAAGGTTTTGAGCGCATTTTCTTCTTTTAGTTATGTTTTTGATATCTCGCCACTGAGAAACTAAATGGACATTAACCCTGTTTTCAGTATTTTCTAAAGTTTTTCCAAATACACTATTATTCAAGAGCTTAAAAAAATCTTGTTCGAAAGTTGAAGAACCTTTTTGTCTCAGTTTGGTATTTAAATCAATATATTGTTTTAAATATGGGCTTTGTCGAAAACTGATTATTCTATGAATCTTCTTCAATATTAACCCATGTTTCATACAAGTTTGTAAATGCACGTAATGAATAACATATTTAAATTTATCATATAAATTAGGGATTAGCTTAGAACTCTTTCCCCCGGGGGGTATATATTTTTCAGAACAAAATGGTAAATCGTTGTGTAAGTTATGCAAATGCTTAGGGTATACTATATCCACTTCCAAAATATAACCACAATCTGCATCAATTGCAATTTTCGTTATATCTAAATTGTTAATTTCTTGTTGAGTGAGAAATTTGAAGTTGGATAATGGTAAGTATTGACACATACTATACCCATACAAATTATTACAATCTATATAAGAGACAACGGAATCAGGTTCCGAAGATTTGTAATCCGGTAAGTATATGTTATTTGCTATCGCATGCCTGTGAGAGCTCCTACACTCCTTCTCTAATACCACTTTGTAACATGTGTATCATAGACAAGTCATTAATTAGTTCCAATTGAACACATGTTTTTAATAACATAGCGTCAAAAGATAAACTGGGTGCAGTTAAATAAAAAGCTGGATCTAAGTGATAATGTTGTTTACAAGTCTGTCTAAAATTTTCAAAAATATCTGCTAATAAAAGCACATCAGTTTGTAGGTATAGATCCGTATAACCACCTAAACTAGTAATTCTAAATGTTGACCAAACTAAATGTGCATGCCGGTAATCATCTTCAGAAACATTTTCATCATTGAGGGAACTATAAAAGTATTTCTTTGGAGGCAAACATTTTTCATCATACCGTTTCCACGAATCCATGTATTCATATGGATAAATGCCTTTGCGAGTAAGTAATTGGAATTCATCTCGGACAGGGAAGTGATTTTGTAAATTTTTAAACATTTTTGGTTTTAAAGTTTTACATAATTTGTTTAAGCTTGTCCCCAAAAATTTAAACGAATCAAGAAAACGCATTTGATAAAACTTATTATTTGAAACTGATACAAATTTCGTAAATGAGATATAGTTTTCTTTATTTTTAGGTATTATTATTTTAACTATTTGTTTGCAGACCAATAATAACAAATCTTGGTTTCTCTATTTGCGATGATGTTTTTATGGACCAAGTATGTTTAGTAGTTTTTGGTAAAGCCGGATATTCATATAAATCCCAATTCCTGAATATCATCTGGAGTGGTCGGTCTTTTTCTAACAGTTTTAACATATTTATTTTTTCTCTATCGGATACTTTGACATGCGGTACTCGCCATATTATTTTATTTATAATAATATCTTCTACCGTTTCACCAGCGCTAAGTTTTAGGGCGTTCAGATTAGTATTACTTCGTAACAATATTAATTCATGTTTGCTGTTTATCACTACTTTCTTGAAATCTTCTGCAAAACCAAGAATGTTACAGAGGGGTATGGAAGCAGAAAAGCTACCCCCATTTGTACTATTTATACCATCGATATTCCAACCCCAAGCATTAGATACTTTAGCCTCGTTTTCGTTCATTGATATTAATGATTTCATTGTGGTAGTTATACCAGCGTTTTTTATTTTATCTATTTCCACTCCATTTATCTCATACCTTATATCTTGAAACAAGTAAAGTAAACTATTGTTTCTGAAATGAACGCTACTGACTCTCTGTTTAGAATTTTCAGCCTTGTTTACAACAATAGTTCCTTCCAAAAACAAAGTGCTTACTGATGGTAATATATACAAGTCTTGTTGATTAATAGGTATCCTGATTTCATCGCTTCTATTGAAACTTGTTACGTAAGGCTTGTAAGAGTGAAATTCAATTCCTTCCACAGAGTTGTTGTATGCAGGAGCGGATAAAACATCTAGTATATTCATTTTAACAAACCAATCGCATTAAGAAAAGCTTTATTATTGTTATTCAATTTTATGACCTTTTTGGATCGAGCTCTTATTGGTTTGATAGTTTGAGTAGGACTGTTATGTTTAGTTGAATGAACCACATATTTATTATAATCTATCATGTTTTCTTCTGATATGTAGATACAACTGCACTTCTTCACCTCGCAAATTTATTAAGTTATTATTTATATCTAACAGCCTTATCTGTATGCAGCTTATATTGGTTTGGTTTATTGGAAAGTAGATTGCGTTTTTTGGAATTTCTATAATCCTGTATCCAGGTGGAACATTAAGTGCAAATTCGTGTAAGATGTGACTGGATTGACCGTTTATATAGGAACCGCTAACTATGTCACATTCAATCCTTATGACAGTCGTAGGCAAAATGTTAACTGGAAACTCTGATACATGATATTTATTTGCTTCTAAGATCTGTTTTTTAAATCCCAATAAACTTCCAAATGTACCTTCTTTAGTAAAATCTATAGTTGATGTACAAAATAACATAGTTTTTAAGGTGTTGTTATTACAATTGAGTTTTATGGATGCATCTTTATCACAGTTTTTAAATAGTCGCTAATATCTTGTAATTCATAAGTTCCTTCAGGTATCTCGATAACATTTTTAGAACCATAATATAATTTATTGTTTGTATTATCAAAATTTGGAATAGAATTATATGTAGAGAAATGTAATAATGCACATTCATACTCCCCAACTAATGGCAGCGTGCTTGGATAATAGGTAGATAATACCGATGAGTTTCCAGTTATCGATAAGGTGAGTGACATCTTGCAAATGATGGAAATGAAAGAGTGATATAAAATTTATAGTATTTATTCCAAAAAAAATGCAAATATCTTAAACACAAATGTCCACAAATTATTGTGTTAAATTGTTGATATCTACTAAAGTTATAATAAACATCACAGTTCTTAAAATATAGGATTAATTCTCTTGGCGGTTTTAAATCGCCAAAGCTATCAAAATATTCACAATAATTATTTATTTTAACATAAGCTACCCAATGCGTTCCATAATTTTTTGAATTATCTAGGTTAACTATACCACATTCAATTTGTTTAGTTGTTTTTGGTAACTGATCCTTCATGTAAACTCCCCGAAAGTAAGGAATACAATAGGCATACTTCTGAATATCGATATTAGTTAAAGCGCGATTAGGTAGCTGATCAATTAGTTTTTTGATGGATTTATAAACAATCCCTGACCTTGCTTATGTGGTTTAATGTATAAACCTTTACCTATTGCTATAGCCTCCATAGTTTTATTATGACGTTCAGTTTCTTGTAATTTTTTCTGACCGTCTTTATAATCATTCACTGTTTTAGCAATACCAGCTGCACCACCAGCTAATGCTCCTAAAGCAGACAAAACAGTTTTCAAGGGATTAAAGGTAGAATGCCTCCAGTTTTTGGTATAGGTATCATTCGAGGTACGCGAACTTTTGGAATGCATGGAACTAATTTTCTAGCAACCATATACAAGCTTCGTCTAACTTGTTAACACCTTTATCACCACGTAGTAATCGTTTTGAAAGCTTTGTTCCTGGTCCACAATAGTTATAACCGGGTATGTGAAGTTCGAATGGTAAATGATTAATGATACTATTTATTAGTCCACCACCTTGCATCGTCTACAGAATAATGAATAAACTTTAAAATTCTATATCACTTATATAATTAACTTATTCCACTATTGCAGTCTTATCAATCCAACTGTTCTCTTTGTTATTTAAACCCAACCATTTTACAAACAAATATTGGATAGAAACAGGCGTTACTTGGCGAAAATCCATGACAAAGTAATGGTAAGTAAGATGTTAAAACGAGGCATTATCAAGACTGTCTCAAAGACTCTTTGAGACAGTCTTGATAATGCCTCGTTTAGAGGCGAAACAATTGTCGACGTTTTGTTGTCCTTTTAACCCTGCGAAAAATAATGCTATTAAATTTTAAAAGTTTTTAACATCTTACTTACCATTATTTTACAAACAGTTTGTTTCCTTTCTTTTTTAATACCTTTTCTATCAAATAGACACCAGGGCAGGACGACTTTTGAAGCTCTTGTTCGTAAAAAGTTCCTAATATGACTTGTTTTTGATTATCTTCGATGCGATATGTTATTGGTACAGTGTTATTTATCTTTTTTATAGTAAATAATTCTGTTGACCAGTTAGGAGTGTATCCTTTCTCAAATATATGTTTGTACTTACTAATTCGAACATTGTCACCAATTATAAACTTTGGACGACATTTTTGGGTTACCTTTATCATGGAATTTGTAATATTTTTAATGTCCGTTTCATTAAACTTATTGACATTAACAGGTGCAAATTTAATAGTACGATGTTTTGTGTTGTTATATGTCTTCATAACACCGTTCAAGCCACCATCTATCCACTTATAGTGTCCGTTCAAGCTAAAGTATTTGTACAATTTATTTTTAATCGTTTTAATAACTCGTTCAACAATTGAAGTCTTTTTGGTTGAAAATGTTGAGTAGTGATTAATATTATAGTTCTGTAAAAGCTTTTGAAATGTAGAATTATAGAACTCAGTACCCCTATCAGTTTGCAGATGAGTTGGTATCCTAAGATTAGTAGAAAGTAATTTTTCAAATGCATGAGAGACATCATGTTTGGATTTAGTTTTTAGTGGTTCCACCCAAACGTACTTTGAGAAGCAGTCAATAACTATTAAAATATAGTTAAATCCTTTATTAAAGGTTTTTAGGTTTTGCATATCAACTAAATCTGCTTGCCACAAATCATCATTACCTTTTAAAATTACAGATCGTCGAGGAATTTTTTTTCGTGCTGCTTTATGTATTTCATTGACGATTTGTTGTTTCGCCATTTTGATAAACTTTAAGGTCTATGTTTTTCGATCTTTTAATACAGATTGAATTGCGTCTTGAATTAGTCTATCAACTGCTTTTCTTGTGTAATATTTATTTTCCAAATGAGTCACTATCTCAGACATTATTGTTTTTAAAGCTTTCTCTATGTGGTTTTGAACACTATTTGGAATAGAACTTTGCAATTTTTGTAAGTCATTCATTAGTACACCTTTCAATTCATCTACATATGCTTTATTTACTGCATCATCTGCGTCTTGAGGAGGTTCGACGCCTTTTAACCTCGATATCTTCAAGTCATAATCTCCACGATCAGATTTTATTAATGCGTTATCATTAAAATCAAGTATTTCCGATATACGCATTCGCTTATGAATATAATGACCAAATTTGTCTACATTCATATTACAGGTGTATTATGTTGAACGGTATATAGTAAAATGATACACATATAATATTAGTAGATTTATTTATTTGATGATTTTGCTTTCACGTAGTTCTTCAATGATAGATATTATTTCATTGTCTATTCCTGTGTTACCAGCATCTCGAGAAGCAATTAATAACTTTAATCTATCAACCAACTCATTGGGATCATCCCAATATACAAAATCTGTGTTTTTTTTTCCACATTTTTGTTAAAGGTAATCCTTTTCCTACTTTCTATCTACAACTTGGACTTTTACTTTCTTGTTCGAAAAGTGGTTTAATAACTTGCAAATATTTTTGTCCTTTATTACTTTTAATTGGTTTTTTGGATCGAAATTACGACGATGTGCATTCGTTACAAGTAACATTGCCTTATAATTTTGCTTGTCATAGTCATTAACCAAGCTCAGATCAATGTCTTTTTTTAACAGTAACTCTCGCAATCCAGGTGTACTTTCGTACTTGTGTCCGGCTACAGTAATAACTTTATCTCCAATCGTTATGCTAGAGGAACCTAACATTAACTGTCCACGGTTATTTCTTAAATCAAATGGTACATCCGATAGTACTTGTGAAGATAATGACCAAGATGATACATCTGGATTAGTATCGACTAATGACTGAAATGAAAAGTCTGATGAGGGTTCCGATTCGTTACTATCATTACTGCTATCATCTGTTTCTTTCATATCTTGGTCTTGTGGTTCTTGGGGTTCTCCTTTTTCCTCCTTTTTTGTTAGAGCTAAGTGGTTATTAGTGTTGGCTATTAAATTGAGAGATTCTGTAACAGGCTTAAAAACTGTATCAAGAGCATGCCTATTATTATCTTCTAAATCCTTCATTTTACGTATTTTTTTCCTGACAGCTTGTGTTGCATCAACAATTTGTTTTTTCAATGATTTATCCATTATGTAAAATAGGTGGTAATCGGATAAGAACCAATTAAAGAATAACAATAAAGTGACTGCAGTCTACTTAATTATTCAAATATTGGATAGAAACAGGCGTTACTTGGCGAAAATCCATGACAAAAAAATGGTAAGTAAAATGTTTTAAGAAAAAACTTTTTAAATTATATAATAGCATTAATTTTTCGCAGAATCAAAACGACAACAAAACGTCGACAATTGTTTCGCCTCTAAACGAGGCATTATCAAGACTGTCTCAGAGTCTAATTTAAAAAGTTTTTTCTTAAAACATTTTACTTACCATTGTTTTATTCAAATTTCATCTAATAATACAAAAGTGTCAAACGTTTTTCTATAGCAACCGTTGTTTTTAGAACAATCTTTATTAATTACCACATAATCAAAAGGCTCTTTCCATATTAGGGAACACATTTCTCGAAATTTCAACCATGTCATATCGGTGTTAACATGTTCTTCGTAAACATGTTTCAAATTAACTTCATCTTGCTTAAAAAGCACAATTAAGTTAGAATTATCTCTTACAAGTTGTTTAGGTATTTTCGTATTAGTTTGATTTAAATAAAAACTGTCAATCAATTTATGTCTTCCCATGGCAAAATAATCACGCATATTACTTTGATTTTCACATGCTACATCGTCAAAAATAATCACAGAATTAGGTTTCGCATCTGTAACCTTCAAAACGTCATCATTTGCTTGGTATTTCTGGAGAGTACGGTATGGTATGGTACTCGTTGTAAAACTTTTTCTAAAAAGATGTACTTTGGTTGATGTAGAGTTTTAGAATATACATAAACATTCTGAAATGTCAATCCATTTTCATGCAATAGAAGACCAATTAATAAGTTAGTTTTTCCACAATTTGATGGTCCGCAAATGATGCAACGTACTGTATTCGGTAATAATTCTCCATGGCGTAACTTGTTTTTTGTCAAATCGTCACAGATTGTATTGACCTGTAACGATTGTGTTTGTTTAACGAATTTCATGTTTGCTATGTAATACAATGGACTCGTAATGAAAAGATGAATTTATAACTACAAGTAGTCGAGCCAAACTGGTTACAGAAAAGCTGTAGGTTATAAATGGTAAGTACGTTTTAGCTTATCGTAATTGTGATTCTACAAAATAGTTCCCTAATGAACATGCAAGGAGCTTCGGCGAACGTACGAACAGTGGGACAGCGTGCTCAAATGATATTAATGTGGAATATTCGTTTAGTTACGTTATTTCCCAATCCAAAGTGATATTGGGCATTCTGTCCCACCTTTATCTATCTTAAAAATGTGATCTTAACGTGTTCATGTTAACAAACATGCATCGGGTTAGTTTGCTGTACGAAAGCAATCATCTAGCAAGTGAAATTGATTAACCATTGACGGAACGGTAGTGTATTGAACGGCATTAAAATGTGGAACGTTGGCTTAGGTAAATGATTTTACAAAGAGTTATTGGGCATTCTATCCCACCGTGACTGAGGTTATCGAAGATAACCGATGGAACTAAGGTGGGGTATAATGCCCAATAACTCACTACTAACAACAACAACAATAGCGCCAGCTGCGCTAGTAAAGTAAAATATTAATTATTCTATAGTTTTAGGCGGTTAATCAACAACAGCAGTCCGGGTTTACATAATTATAATAAGTTTTACTGGTTCAAGATATAGAAAGAGACAGAGAGTAAACGAAAGGAAGGTACAGTGCGATTATCTGTGGCAACATTTGTAAGGCAACTTTGTTTCCACAAAGGCATTAGAGCCATGCCAGAAAATTATGACAATCTTGACATTGACAACCTTCCAATCGTCAAATGTGTCTATTCAATATTGATTATCGTGATTTGTTTTCTACCTACTTCAATTTAGGATAATAAAAATTAAAGTTACGTTACACATTAGAACACAAACTAGAAAATGACAAGTATAAGAAAAACATTAATCTGATCTGTGAGTAGGTGGAACTTAACACAATGTGAGGGTATACAAGATAGATTATATGAAAAGGCGCAGACTACCCGGACTGTGTTTCGATGCACCGATACTATAAGCAAAGCGTTTACTTCTTTGATGCTGCAACCCGTTTCTAATATTCCATATTGCCTTAGTTTTATTATCGGATTTTTCTATTTCAGCCCGTATATAATTAGATTTGGCTATTGAACAAACCTTTTTGAACAGTTTGGAGTACTTTTTAATCCGTTCAATTACTTGTGGCTCATTAGTAGATGCCTTTGTCTCGTATAATTCATATAATTTCTTTCTACTTTTATAGATTCCAGGCGTAGCCCAATCACTAAATTTAATTTTGAATTTATTTACATTTATTGTTTTTTTTTGTGAATATGTTATTGCATTCGTATTTGATTACTCCGAACAAATCTCCGTAAAGATCATTCCGGTTTTTATCATTATTCAACTCCAAAAGAGGTACTTTATTATTAATGTTTACTTTAAATTTTTCTAATCGATATTTTGTGATTGGTCTACATACAATATTTTTTGATGATGGAACATGTTGGTACTTAAATCTAGCTAACTGACCTGCATGATCTGAATTAATAAAATGTATTATTGATTTCTCATCTACATCGCTGTTAGAAAAAATATTGTCTAAGCAGGTAGCTGATGTGGCTGTGGTGCGAGTTGGTTCACAAAAAAGATTTTGTTAGTTAAAAGATTTAAAAAGGTTGAGGAACCTTAGCGCGTTCTGGGAGTTTTCTAAAATATTAATATTAAAATCGCCACATCCCACTACAGTCTTCTTACATTTACATACTCTTTTTAAGGCTTCTTCCATAATGGACTCAAACAAGTAGTAATCTCCAGATGGAGGTCTATAGACGCTAATAATAATATATTGTTCTAACTCTGCACATGATAGTTCAATATTTCGCTCACTTGTGAGTGCTACTACATCTTTTCTGTCTTTCGATTTTAATTTGTCATTAATTAAAATGAGTGACCCACCTCTTATAGCGGAATCTCTAGTAAACGCACTGATGATTTTATAATTATCAATATTAACTAAGAGTTCATGTTTTTTTAGCCAGTGTTCTGTTAAACAAAGTACATGAATACACTTTTCATTCAAAAATAGTTCTAGCTCTAACTCTTTGCCAGAAAAGCCTTCAATATTTTGATGAATAATATTCATGAACATAGACTTTCCTTTGTCCTTAAATTTAATTTGCTAGGGATTTCCTCTATTGTCCTACAACTAAGTTTAAATTATTGTCACCCTTATTTGGAACAGATTCCAAGGTCACAAGACAAACATTGTCATTTTTCTGCTCAATAGAAGCAGATTGTTTAGCCAAGTTTTTGGCTGAATATTTAATAAAAAATGATAGCGAAGATGCTATCTGTCTCCTAAAATATATATTCAAATAGAATTTATCGTCCGTCAATAACAATTTATTTTCTAAATACATGTTTATGTCAATCAGATTGAATTTATTCGGATTATGAAATGTCAATGTATGTATTGTTTGATTTAGCTTATATCTAAGATTGTTTTCGGCCTGTGACAAGCCACGGCTATAAGGAAGTGTGAATAAAATAATATTTTTAACATCTAATAAGCTCAGTAATTCTAAACAATTTGCCATTATATTTCTGTCTGCATTTCCCCTATCTCCCACCAAAATTAAAAGTGTACAGTCGCTGTTTAAATTACAATTCTTAATATTTTTAACAATGTTAGGGTAAGTTAATCCCGGCATACAATAGTTAGTAACATTTTGTTCTAAATATGAACTTAGTAACCGGCCCATTGATTTCCCTAATTCATCACAAAACATCACTATTTCAGATTTAACCATAATTTGTTTGTTAAAGTTACTACTGGGTTTCTTGTTTGACTCAAGTGAAGGGCTCATGTTTGAAGTCAGCGAGGACTTACAGACCGGCTGAGGACCAAGTAAATGATTGTTTGATGACAATGTGAAATTTGCACTCATAAGATCCTTCATCGCCAGAATGTATTCCTGATACTCACTTTTAACATTACAATACCTATCAGTCATTATATCCAGTGATTTTTTTAAATTATTAATTTCTGTTTCTAACTTTAGATATTGTTATTGTAATCAGAGATATTATTTTCAATTAATAATGAATACATGTCAAGTTCATCGCCTAGGTGCCTTCTCTCATTAATATACTTAACTTTTTTGTACATACTTTTTTGTCTTTTAAGAAGTTTTTGGGTTTTTCTAATGTATTTATTAATTTTCACATATTTCTTAAGTTTGTTTCTACTGCACTCAACTATGCCCATCGTGTGATTGGAAGTATGAGCTATTAAGGTATCATTCTTTGTGAAGTCTATTGTAATTGTGGGTTCTACGTTAGGTTCAGTAGCAACAAGGCTGGGCACACTACCAACTAACTCCTCAAATAAGCTATGGGCATGGGATACCATAGTGTCCCGTTTCTCGGACTCAAGGTGGGAAATGAGGTGATGGGCTTCGTGCAGCTCCTGTTCTAAGACTGACATGCGCTTGAGGCCCTGTTCATACTCATCGTTGCACTCTCTAAACCCAGATACAATGGTTTGTAATCTGTCCCGCTCATCTAAAACTAACCTATTTTCTGTATGCATCACAGCCATCTGCTTTTTTATGATATCGTATTTATTTAAGCTATCCAACAGTTCCTTTTCATTATCATCTCTTTTTCTATGCAACTGTTGAATCAACGTTTTTGATACCTCCAATTCCTTCAATGTCAGGTCAAGTTTTCTCAAGATATCGTCATGTTTAGCCTCATCACGGCGAGCAGAATACATGCTACGTGTGACTGGCATTATGATATTATAAATTTATACTGGCGTCGATACTAAGAAAACTACCTGATCAATACACTAAGTACCTACACAAACAAATACGTATGTAACATCAAAACGTATCGGATTGAACACACGACAAATTCAAAAACGAATAGGTACGATAATAAGTATTTCTTAGTCCGATTACCTGTGTAAAAATCACTCAAATCACATTAAATCCGAGTTGACAAAGTTTACAATTTCTATAAATCACTTTTAAAATTTTCAAACAGTCATTGACTTTTAGCCGGTAAACCAAAATCAGCAGGACTCAATTTTCACTAATTACTTATTTATTTTACACTGGTTTTTACCTAGATACACTTTGATAATAGTAAGATTGTGTTATGTGATGAATTTTAGCCCCAATTATCGAAAATACCAATAATAAATTAAAATAAATACAAGACGAAATGCGAACAGATGTTAGCCGTAGTGTTGCCACAAGCCGAATACATCTTAGAATATACGGACATTTGAATTCCAAAATTTATCAGGGTCACCCCATTTTACGGTATGCTTGAGTCAGAATCTGTTGACTGAAATTAAATTGCAGTAGAAAACAAACACTACCTATCTAATATTGAATCACATAAAAATGTCGCGTCCTTGTCCTCAAACAGAAGACAAATAAAACTTTTCTAATGACATGTCTAAAAGTTAATGTGTCCCATTTTGTTATTGATTCATTTTGGTTCAATTATGGAAAATAAAATAAAGTGTTATCATTTTTGATAATCATAAAAGAAATTAGTAATAGCACAGAATAGGGAATAGTAGGTATGTAAGTACTTAAGTTAATTCCCACATTGCTTTGTAACCGCTTTGCACCGCTTTGTAATAAGTCCCACAAAATATATACATACGCACTTCGCTGATAGATAGCTCGCGGTTTTCCATAAGCAATCTGTACGGTCAAAATTTTTGTTTGATCATCATAATAAAAAAAAAACTGTAATAAAACCAAAAAATTAGAAACCTCTCGTGACCGTCTTCGTCTCAGCCAACTTCTCACGCGAAATTTGGAATATAAATTATCAAGATATCGTTCACGAATTCCGTACATTTCCTATATCGTATATAAACAGGGGCAGGTATGCAGAGTGGAGCGGGCCACGGCCTTGGCCGGGCTGACCTAAAACTGTTAGTTCAAGGCTCACGGAGATGCACCTCCCTGTTGCACTATGTCGGTAATAACTATTATTGTTATTTCCATTGCATTTTAACCGTTTATTATGTATATGTTTGAATAATTCGATTATGTAACGGTTAGGCAAGTACACAAATACAATATAAGTACATCAGCTCATTGATAGTCTTACTCTTGTCTTAGATACTAACCGCAGCAAGCGTTTGATGTTGATTGCCTTGATTGATACGGGAATGTCGTGGAATAGGGCAGTAAGTTGGCTTCCATATTTCTTGTTGACATTACATGAACAACTAGCGAACGCCCGCAACTTTGTCTGCGTTAGTTCTTCTAGTAGCCTATTATGCTTGGACTTCTGAGATTATACGTACCTAACATCGGTCCAAGCTGTTTTCCCCCCTTTATACTTATACATGGGGCACACTAAAAGTTTTGCACTTCTGTATGTGTATAAGTATTTATATCAGTTTATCGAGTACTCATATCACAAGCTCTGCTTAGTTTGAGACTAGATGGCGTTGTGTGAATTGTCCTAACATATTTATTATTATTATTTATTCTAGCTAATCGGAACTATTTGAATTTCGAATGTTTTTTAATAAAAAAAACAATTGGCAGGAAATCATTTGTCAATTGTTTTTTATCACACATCAAAGTTCTACGTATGCAACGAAAATGTAATTAAGTCGAAAAGATTTTAGAGCGATGATTTTTATGATTTTAAAAGTTCTCTCTCTCTCTCTCTCTCTCTGCACGAATGTGCCGCTCGTCTTCAAAATGCTTTTGGGAGAGAAGCACCTTGTTTGAGCGCCGTGAGGCGATGGTTAGCTGAATTTGAGAGAGGCCGAGTTACTTTACATGACGAATTTCGCGAAGGGCGGCCTTCAACTGCCGTCAACGAAAATAATGTGGCTACTGTTAAGCGGTTAGTTGAAGAAAACCCGCGGATTACCAATGAGACAATTCGAGGATTATTGGGGATTGGTATGAGTCAAATCCAGAAAATTTTACACGAAGAATTGAAAGTTCGGAAACTTTGTTGTCGTTGGACCCCTCATGAACTGACAGCGGAGCAGAAGCGGGCTCGCGTGGAATTGTGCTCACAGATGCTACTGAAGTACGACCACGGACATTCTAATGCTGTTTATGACATTGTCACAGGAGACGAAACGTGGATTTATTGTTTTGAACCCGAAAAAAAAGGCATTCTTGTGAATGGGTGTTTGAAAATGAGAACAATCCAACAAAAGTGAGGCAGGCGAGAAACGTTGGTAAAAAAAATTATCGCGTTTTTTTTCTCAGCTACGGGTCCCATCTGTACAATTCCACTTGAAGATCAAAAGAGTGTTAATGCCAATTGGTATTCTACCATTTGTTTACCCAGGGTGTTAGAAAAAGTTCGCGAAAGACGACCCAAAAGCCGCGTTCTCCTACATCATGACAACGCTTCTTCGCACACGGCTAACAAAACAAAGTCATTTTTAGCTTCGAAAAAGTACAACTCGTCACCCATCCTGCACAGAGCCCCGACCTAGCACCCTGTGATTTCTGTATTTTCCCCAAAATCAAAGATTTGATGAGAGGTTTAACTTTTACCAACTCCGAAGAGGCAGTGATAGCGTTCAATCAGTACGTAGAAAACATGCCTTCAGATCTGTGGTTTTAAAAAATGGTTCGATCGCACGAAAAAATGTTTAAAATGTAAAGGAGAGTATTTTGAAAAGCAATAAACATAATATTTTGGTTTTAACATGTTGTTTTTTTAAGTTACGCAAAACTTATACATAGTGTGACCACGTATATAGTCCTCCTCGCCGTGTAGAGACTCCTTCACGTAGATGGATTATGTCTTGCTCGAATGTGACTTGCAAAGCCAAATTTGGTTTTAAAAATGCGGTTGCACGGCGCGCATAGGAAATCACTCCCACTGCTTTTCTGAGAACGTCTAAACTAGGTACGTAACGTACGCAGATTTAAGCGCAGTGTTCAGCACAGTCTTGAACTGCTCAAGAGGAATGTTTAAAATGTATGATTTTATTAAAGTTTTTATTAAAGCGACCACATAAGATTACTTGTGCCAAGAGATAATTGGTAGGGCCTCTTAGTACCCCTTTATATTCTGCATAATAATAATATGTATATTATGGTTGGGTACACCTGTTGCCCAAAAGAAGGGAATTGACGTTTCGCCAAAAATACACTTCAAAAATTGACACAACAACTGACTTCAAATTACTGAAATGGGACCAAATAATTATGGGAATAATACCAAATTGAAATGGGACTTGGGAAGTAATAGATTTATTATTATTTAAAAAAAATCAAAAATGGTTCACCTAGTCCAGAGATATGAGGGAACAAACAAAAAAAAGAAAAACATGTAGACGAATTGAGAACCTCCTTTTTTGGAAGTCGGTTGAAAAGTGAAGAGTCGACTCAAGAACTTTTATGTCGACCAGAGCCTCTTTCTTTGATCAGCAAATATATCACTTGCAGGTGAAGAACTTGCAGCTTGCCTCTAAAATCATTGCCAGACCTATGTATTGATGCATGATGCATGCATCGATGCTTATAATTGGAGACGAATGATATTATGTCTGTTAAGCGTCGTAATATATTTATTTATTTGTATGTATACTCAGTTGGTATACATAACTTATAGTAGATTCAAATCTACTATAAGTTATGTATACCAATACATAACTTATAGTAGATTCAACTTTAACGATTCGAGATTCGAGCGGTAACTAACTAGGACCTGACCACATCATTACTGGATCGATTGCATTAAATGCCAAGTTAGGTTTATCCTCGACAAATAAAAGCACAGCCTAGTGCACCCGCGCCGTCCTGTCCTTGCGCCACTGACCCAAAAACACCGGTTCATGAACACACGCCAGTCATGCTTGTTTTATTATTATGGAGATGCATTTTAAATGTTAAGGTGTTAAAATTGTTTCTATGATTGTATTATTTAATGGCTTTCATGATTTTCGAGGACTTTTTTTTTTTACTTTATTTACTCACGATATCAGATAACCCACGGGTTCAATCAGGGTTTCAGGAGCAGTTTACTAGATTTGCAACTGTGCGTGATTGAAGAGAAAGTACAAATATTGTACTCACTATACCCCAGTTTTAGATCTCAAATAATCAGGTGGCAATGACTACATCAGCTACTGCAGTGAGTAACCAACTGCATTACAGCAGGAAACTTCCGCAAATAAACATCCACTTGTGCCTACTGGGACGAGGTTTGTCTTAATCTCTCTAGCAAGTTGTCTATTTGGTGAAGGGCCAAGAATTGCCTACCTACCTAGACCTATATATTTATAGTTCTTGTGTGATCCATAAAAATGTTTAGTTCGGAGTTTAGGTGTCGTATGTAGGTATAATATTTATGCATTTATCAGTCATTAGTGATATAGGTACGTTTATTAGTCGTCTAGATCCCATAGTACAAGCTTAAATTAGCCTAATTTGGGCAAGATGACATTTTGAATTTCCAAAATATTTATTACTTTTTGTTTAGGTCTTATTATGTTCTGGTTACGTTTTAACTTTTTTTATTGGTCAATTAATATCTTTTTCAATAATATTGAGGACATTTTTCACACAGCGCCATGTAGCCCAACCTTGTGTTATGGGGTCTAGAATATACCTATTTATTTTTTGGGGTCAAACGGTCATAAAAAGAGGTCCAATAAGCACTGCATGGATTATTTATTATGTTTTGAAAGAGTCGCACGCGTGCTTCTGAGATGATGTCAAGGCCCATCGAGCCGTTCGAGGCCCAAGGACTACGTCACCGAACAAACCAGGGTGCTCATCATAGAAAGTTTTTTCCTGAGTGGGATTTGAACCCACGAACTAGGAATCCATTAGTTGGCTTTAGGTGTTCTAACTAAACACTGGACGATACCGGTTGTCAATTGATTTCACAGGGTTGATTAATAATGTAAATATTATCTATGTCCTTGGCCACTTGAACAAGTCTCCCGTAAAGGGTATTGTGATAATTATCATGATATTTACTTATGTATCTTGGGCCGGATCACAGCACACCCTACACCATCAATACGTATCGTGTCAGTACTGAAGCGTTATTTGTATGAGCCAGACGTGATGGACCCAAGACGGAGGAAAATTAGAGCTTGTGTGGCAATAATTGTAGCCGTCTTTAAATAAACGAGTAAAAAGAAAGCGATGGATGAAGAATTAGCTACAAAAGAGAGAAAAGCATACACATCTGAATTTTGCATCTGGCATGGATTCTAAGTTGGGAATAAACTCTTTATAAAACAATCTTGTCATGGATTCTTACTCGTAGCACGGGTTTTCCGCGGTAGACGCGGTGTCACCGGACTTCCTAGCGACTGGCGCGATAAATATTGACGCGTAACACTACACGTAAGATAAATATCACGATCCAGGTTCTGGGATCAGATCACAAGGATTTCCAGAAATCCAGCGATAAATATTGTGATCCGTCAATACACTAGCCTACACGTCAATAAATATCGTAATCCGATATAAATATATTGACGGATAACAATATGGATCTTGCGCGTAGCATTCACCTTAGAGTTATATATTTTAATAGGCAATTATTTATCCAAATTACCTACTCTTCGAGTTTCATTTCAAAAGTACCTTAGTACCTTAACTAGAAGGTAGCTAGATCATGTCTATATTCCCGGAGGTGTAGGCAGAGGTCTTGTTGGTGAACTACCACCAATATAATAAGAATAACTTATATACTTACACTATGTAATCATGTTACATAAAACCCAGGCCCAGGGCCAGGGCTGCGCTCGCTCGTACGTCCGTTGCCGGGCGTCTCTGGTTCACACGCAGAAACATAAAACCCTAGGAATCCAGGTAGCTACCTACTTGATAGGATAAATACTTATTATAGGTACTCCTAAGCAATAAATCAAGTGAGGGTCAAACTATAAGTAGGTATTTATTTAAACAGGGGGTCCGCCCATTCGATTACCACACACAATAGAAGAAGGGTAAGAAATTAGGTGGGTCTATATCATATTGAATTATAAACAAAATTACAATTCAAACCACTTAAAAATAATAACAAATACTTATTTAAGTACCTAGCAACCTCACTGACTGACACCAGTCGATACCGAGACATAACACTTACTTGTTAGGTGAACTGAATCTGATCGGGAACTGACGTACAGAATCGTACTGTAACAATCGTACTGAGAAAACTATTCAACGCGAACGGATCAGCGGGCAACAGCTAGTAGGTATCTAATTGTTAGGTTTTACTGATTACTATTATTTTAATATATTTAGTACTTAGATTGATTGATGGTGCTTGCAACACCGAAGCGAAATATAATGTGATGGGGGGTAAAGATTGTAGGGTAGTGAGAGATTAAAACGGACTGCCAATGTCTGCAGACTCCGACTAGGGGGATTGATATAAAAGGGAGTGTTGTAGTATGATCCTATTCAGTTCCTGTTCAGTTTAGACTACGAATTTACAAGTGTATTGCTTTATGTTATTCACAAATTATTACCATAAGTATATAATGAGTAATAAGACAATTTGGCTACTTGATATTACGGATCGACTGTCGTCGATCCGCGAGGATTGCTTCTATACTATGTAAGTATATTGTTACTATGTTTAAATGCTTGTAAGATATTATAATATGACCCTACCGAGTTTCTTGCCCTTCTTCTCGGGATAGTGGTAATCGAACGGGCGGATTACGAATAAATATAAAGTAAAGCCGTACACAGGGAGTTTTATTACATAATAAATTCTCGGTGGCGTGGTTGGTAGTGCATCCGCTTTCAATGTCAGAATATCGGATTGTCAGTCCTTACACAAAATTTGTGTGATGACTGACACATAAGTTACTTTACCACAGTCTGAGTGTTTCTTATGTACATATTATTATAATACCTAGTACCTCATAGCACAAGCTCTGTTTAGTATGAGACTAGTGGCCGAATACTGAAACGTCACTCAAATAAGCGGTACTCAAAAGTGACGTTTTTATGTGAACCATTTAAGTTTAAGTGCTGCTCAAGCATTTAAACAGCTCATAATCAATTGAGTGACGTTTCAGTACTCGGTCGTAGATCGTGTTGTGCGAATCGTTCTACCATATTTATTTATTTAATTATAATGCTAAACTAATATGCTATATCTCCAGGGTCTTAGTCTTCCTCACCTTAATGACGTAAGAGGTTAAAAAGAGGCACCTACGTGGTTACGTGGGATCCCAGTGACTGACGAAATGTGGCAGTAATGAATCCCTCTGCTCTACCCAAAACTTGGCACAAGTGTTCACTGCTTTCAAAAAATTCGTAACATTTCGTCAGAAACGCAATTGGTCATAAACGCAATTCGTCAGAAAACGCATCTCGTCAGATTTGCCATTAGTCAAAGACGCAACTCGACGTATAAGCAATTCGACAGATTATGCAGCTCGTCTTTTTCGAATCTCGACAGACAACTGCGTATCTGTCGACTTAAGTCTCTGACCAATTGCGTGTCTGTTGAGTTACGTCTCTGACCAATTGCGTATCTATTCCCTAGAGATGATGAATTGCATTTATGACCAATTGCGTTTCAGATGAACTGCTACGAATCCATTTAACACATTTTATTCATCGTGAGCTTTTTGGTTGGGGGAAATGGGGAAGCCCCCAAGGGAAAAATAATGTGTTTAAAAAGCGCGAGGTCTACTGTTTGAGCACTAGTCACCCATATCTAGGAAATAGGAATAAGTCATAAAACCAAATTTATAATTTTACACACTTTTTTATTAACTTTACATACAATAGTTTCTTCATGTTGAGTTGATATTATTTATTATTTACCTATTTATCTAAGCAATAACAGCTAAAACAACTATCTTTTCAAGTATGACTAATTAACACACAAGGATTAGTAGTAGATGGTAAGTTACTGCTAAAAACAGATTGCCATTACTCGTGTTGGTACACAAATAATTGTAATTTGTTTTTTTTTTATGAAATTACAAACAAAACGTATAAAAGCCTTTGTAGGTAGGTTAAGGTATGTACGTATTTATTTTTAAGATTGCTGTTCGTCGTATAAATTTGTTTAAATAACTTATCTTTTTAACAACTTATATTTTTAAAACCACCCAAATAAATTTAATTTTGAGTTGGAAGTATATTGTGAGAATAAATTGTGAGTGTAACTGATATTAAATTACCTTTTAAACTTAATCATGATTTTAATATCCGACAAATTAAATCACTGATAAGTAACATAATCTACTTTTACACCTAGTTACTATAAAATAAACGAAAAATAATTGACTTTTATGAAGGTAACAATCATAAATAATTAAAAGCACTAACATTGATTAGGTTTATACGAAATAAACATAATTTTTTAACATTTTGAAATATAATTTAAATTAAATCTAACTATGTCGTTCTATTACTGTGGCAATTTTGTACTATGGGCTTGAACAGTGTGTAAAGTATGAAGAGAAATCAAAATTTATGTAAACCAAGTTAATAGTATATTTAAATAGTTAGGAATTCAACTTTTCTAACTATAAAGTGGGAGAGCTAACTGTTTAAAAACATTTATAAGTATCCTTAGCAAAATGTAATTTCCGAAACCGTCTCAGAAAAAGGTAATATTCTCTTCAAAATTAAGATGTTGCCTTCTCCGATATGTTTGTAAATTGTACGGTGTATAGAGAAAGTATCATTATATTTATGTTAAAATTGCTTTTGTTCACGTATTAGGAATCTTGTGTTATTTGATAACTTATTATTAAAAATTTGGTGTATGAACCACAAATTTCTAAACGCTAACATCTCGTCTAACATTGCTTTATACACCAACTAGTTTATAAGTATACAATTTTACAGTACGACTTAAACATTTTACAAATATTTATGAACAGCTAAAAGCATATTTTTATTTATTTTTATAAACTACATCGCAATACCATTTTATTGAATAATAGTTAAATTTACATTTTGTCGTAATATTAAAAAGTTTACGAGCTCTGTGCTCATAACTTTTTGTGTCTAAAATTAGGTCTCACATTATTAACTAAAATTATTTTTTTACTTATTTAACACTAATACATCTAACACCAAACATTGCAAATAAACAGTAGCTGTATTATACAGAAACGCTTTTATCATTAAAATAAATGGAACATTTTCTACATTATTTTATTGTTCTATATATCATAAATATGTCCATAGTACAATATTTATTTATAATTTTTTTTAATATTTGACATAGTCACGAATTATTTTGTGTATAAATATTGTGTATAATAGAACATTTTTATTATGAAACAACAATACTATTTACATTCTAATAGTCGTATAAAACTATTATAGTACAGATATAATTTTATATCATAGGTATTTAATTTTTTAACGAGTTCATTTCTCCGAAAGGCTTAACAATATCGAGATGAAGTAATTTCAACGCTGTTTAAAATTACAAATATTAGAAGGAACTTGGTAGCACATTCATAAATTGAATCCTAAGGTACCTTATATGCAATGGTGATCAATTAAAAACAAGAGTTGATAGTAAATTAATTTGAACACTTGCTAACAACTAAAGACTTAGAGCCCCACTTACCAACTTTTTTCTTCGAACTAAATGTCGACGAGGTGTGCATACAAATACCTCACAGAACTTGTAATCAGAAAATCTGTGTTGTAACCATCGAAATAAAACCAAGTCTGGATCTCCATTAGTGAAGATCGTTATTAGTCACTAAACAAAACTTTGTTTAAAGCTTACAAGTTAAATGGAGCCTACAAATCTTTAAACCTTTCAAAGTTTATAATAGGTCTCGTAACATAAAATAATAAAACAATAATATACATCGTTTTGCGGGTATTCTGATTACTACATTGTATTGATATGAAATTTGTTTGAGTATATAGTATTGAGCTGGTAGTATTATAAAACTGATAGTTGTACCATAAGAATCTTTTTACACCACAATAAATTATAAAATAAATATCTAACTTATAAAGTACTAGGTACCTACTAGTTTCCAGAGTAAAACAATAATAATAATGTAATTATGTCCATATGTAATTTACCATAATTATTATTATAATATAATAATAATTATAGGTAAGATTATAGGTAAGAATACTACTAAAATATGTTTTTATGAGGTCTAATTAGACAATTACATAATGATACCACTACAATGCTATATATTATATACCTCTTAGTATACGGTTGTATAAACCTAGATAAGGTAACACTATCAGGTTGATCAGTAAAATCACAGTGTGTTTGAGAAATGTATAGTATACTACATTTTAGTAGACTTTTAGTATTTTTATCTACGTTACTTACGTAGGTAAATATCTGTATTTTGTTCATAGTGTTTACTTTGGTACTCGTAGAATATTCAAACCTAAAACGCGTATTACAAGTATTATTAGTCAAAACGTAATAGAATCAGAATACTGCCGTGAAGTTAGCAAATTTTATAAAAACTTTAAAGTAAATTATCGGAGTTGAATAAAAATCAACTTATTATTAAAGTCATGGTTGAATGTACTACTATAAAGAATATTTTGGTTTCGTTGATAGGTACGAGTACTTTACGCTGCCAGCAGCTTCCTGAAATTCAAGATATACATATATATGTACTATCTTCTTATTTAACATAACGTAATATTATATACCTACTACATTATATCTAATAATTACTATGTTATGTATATATTGCCTTTGATTTCCCTATGATCATGTTTTATTAATTTTAATAAGAAATCAGTTCAAAGTTTTTAGGTTTGGAAACAGGGTTTTATTTTCATATAAACAAAATTTAAAGAAGCTTAACGTTATGAGCAGGTTATAAAAACAACTCAGTAAGCTAGGATTAAGCTTAAAATTACAAAAATAGCCGAATTCAAAATCCATTTTAATTATCACACGAATTACCCTTTTTAAGGAGATTCTCGCAATTATTATCAGTCTTGCAAGCTTCGACTTTGTCATTTGATACACTACAAATAAATATTGTACTGCATTTGTAGTTTAGCTGTGGTAGAAATAAAATAACTAACTGAAAGGCGTGAATGTTGAAATTTTGAAGTATAAATATTTATATTTCACGCAAGAAACTTATGACAAGTAACTTATGTATGATACATAAATATGTATGATAATAATATTATAAATGTATTAAGTTAAAGATGTTTATTATTTTAAATATTCTTATAATTATTATTAATAAGTATGATATTTTTATACGATCAAATAATTATATTTATATTTATATTTTGAAAATGACCTATTACAAAAATTAACAATAATATTCCTCCGTAAATGTATAATTCTTTTATAATCTATGGTCAGCTGACTACATCGCCCGGCGCCCACTGGACTGTGTGGCGCCACTTGTCATTCTACGTCCGCCATCTTCGGGACGTTCAAACTATTTTTCTCCACAAAAACAATCAGTATAAAATCCAAAAACTATTAAAAGTGAACTGTGTGTGTGTGTAATAACAGCATCTCAGCACCGGCGCCGGGTTTTCACCAGAATTCAAAGACCACGGGTGAGTCAATCTTACTGACCTCATTTGCATATAAGTCAAAATTCAATTAACTGGGCTATCGTCATACAGTAAATATATTTAAAATTTTCAAAATAAAATGATTGCGATATTATAATTATTTCAAAATTTATTAATACTTAGGTAATATTAAAAAATATATATATAGGTAATTATTATAATTAATGAAATACTTATCTAATTTGTCTTTAAGTACTAATTATTATTGATTTTGTGCATCATAAGCGGCTATTGACCTGTGCTGTGCGCAGACGCCGATTTTATAACGATAACTCACTAAAACTGTTTGTGAATATACTTGTTACCTACGTGAATACACACAAGTGGTAACACAGCCAGCTTTCTGGAAACCTTTCCTTTTATATTTTTTTCTGACAGTAGCTACCTAATTAAGTGTTGTGTAAGAATTTTTTTTTTAATATTTATAATTCATTGAAAGAAATATACAGTTACACTTTTAATTTGAGAGCCAGCAATTTCTTTGAAGTTCATCAGTTTTAAAGAGTTTAAAATAAAAATTATTGCTTTTGCAGCCACTTATATATTATTTAATCTTATTATTTAAATTATTTCATTACTGATTCTAAATTCGCTATTATGGTATAAAACGAAGATTATAAATATAATTATTATTATTCTTATAAATTTTATATCCCTATTAACATGATAAATTATAGTCCCTAGGTATAAATTTTGCTGGATTTTAGAATTTGAAAAAATACTTTTCTTATATTGATTATAAACATTATGCTGGATATTTCTTTTAATGGAAAATTTGATATAAATGTTATATTTTTTTTTAAATGCGCCTGTTCTACTAAAAATAAGAGTTTTTATAAAGTTTTTAATGCAATGACTGGTTCAATAATTTTTGAAAAATAGTATTATTAACATTTTCATAAAAATGTAATCAATGTTTGGAAACTTATCTCTATTACACATTCATATGTATATATATTTTGTACTGTAGTTATCGAGTTCATGTAAAAAATAATTATTTTTTAAATTGTGCCTAATGTTGTTTTTTTTTTCTATTTACTTTATTGGTTTTGTTACAAAATTTTTCTCTAACTATTTTACTGAACATAGATCTATATGATTAGGGCATATTTCAAAAAGAAAATAAATTTGAGCAAAACAAAAGCCTAATTTGTATAAATATAACATAATATATCAAGTATGCATTTTATACGTTATACCAAAAATGAGATTTTTTAAATAATTAAATCCTATAATTACAAAATCTTTGTGCTCGATGTGCGTTATCTCTGTACGCTTCTAATTATTATAGCCAGTGTAAAAATAAAATCTCCTTAAAACATTATAACCGACTTACGTATAAAAGTTACAAATTAGTATTACACGCATTAATAAAAACACTGATTATTTTCACTCAATGTATGCTTGAGATGCAAAGATTTGTTCTCACACAAGACAACACCAAACTGTAAACATAAAACGTGCAATAGAAAATGTCGTCGTATCATGTCGATATGCTGAGACGCTATCCTAGGTCTTAGCGTCTGACCCGCGACGCCCCAGTGCCCGACGCGAGGCCCGCCAAGGCTCAAGTATCAGAATCCCAACAGTGCCGCCAGTATCATTACACTCCTGTATGGTTAAAGATAAAGGACACGGCGTTCTTATCAACTGGAGGTGACCGACGTGTAATAGACTGGTGGTTATTATTATTGTAATGCCAAGATTTCCTCGTTGAGGTACTCGACGATTGTAAGGCAATAGTCTCATAGTATCGCAGCCTCCCACAGCACTTCCTGCTCTTTATTATAGCCACGAATCCCTTTCGATATTTCTTGTTGAAGAACGCGTACAGTATTGGATTTATGCTTGAGTTTGACGACCCCAGCCATTGAGCTAGGGGTGTTACTACCGGGTAGATGTCCTGTTCCCATTTCTGGACAGGGCCTCCAAGTTTGAGCCTTGCAAAGATGAGATATAACGGGAACCAGGAAAGTACAAAAAGTATGACGACAGCCACCAACATTTTTACCACTTTTACTTTGGACTTTTGCTGCATTCTTTCCATTTGGGCATCTTGTGTATCAGTGGGGATATTTCTTCTTGAAACTTTAATCCAGATCAGAACGTAGCACATGGATATAAGGGCCATAGGCAGAATGTAGCAGAAAATAAGATTACCAATCACGAAGTACACGATTTCGCTTATTGGGTTTGGCCATACATCCAAGCAGAGGTGTACGTTGGAACTGTCGTCATAGACCACGAGATCGAAGAAGAAGACCCATGGCGTAGTGACGACGATAGCGAAGATCCAAATGAAGAATATCATCATCCTGGCGCGCCGCTTTGTGATTTGGCATTTTAATGGCCACCAAATAGCCAGAAATCTGTAACAAAAGAAATTTGTGTTAATGTCGAATTTAAAAGATTGTTTCCTCAAGATATTGATGAGGTTGACCGGCAAATTAGTGTATGAGTGCGTTTTTGTGCAACAATTGTGCCCAACATTTAAATTAATACAATAAAAAGAAATACAAAGTCATTAAATGGATAAACATTCTTTAATATTTTCATGAGTTGAGTCAATTCAAAATTATAAAGACTTCAAGGAATCACAAATAAGAAAATACACCTATTATTTAAAAAGATACAAAATACTTTTCAAAAAACAAATAGAGCTTTAAGTGTGTAATGACGGAAGATAGGGAGAACTCATGCGGGTGATATAAAGGCACTCGAGTGCGAAGAACTTCGGCGTCTGACAGATTAATTGGTTGGCGAGAAAAACAGGGCTGTTATGGAAATTAGGAGTCTGGAGAATTTTCAGATATTTTCGAATTGCATTTTTTAAGACGCTCTTAGTTTTATTAACAAAATATGGGAATCTTTCAAAATTGCAGAGGTTCAAGTCATTTTGAACTGCACACGGTGCATCTGTTGGCAGACGGACGAGACTGACAAAGTGCCCCAAAACGGCAACAGGTTCGGACCCGAACGTGGGACTAGCAAAGGGACTTGCAAAATGTGGGCGTATTAAACGTCTAAATGGATACTTTTACTTTTTTAATCTTTTCTTTTAGTTTTGAGTACCTTTGACGTGTTTTCTAGTCCTTAATTTGGTTCCTCCTTCGTATTTCTCCACAGTTTAAGTACAAACCAATAATAATATACATGATTAACACCTTGTACTCTATTCCACAAAGTTGTGGAATAGTTTACAAATGTGTTTGTTCATCATGTATTACTATAAGTTCCACCAAGTGCCAATAAACGAAAATATAAACTACTCTAATAATATGTATCCAAAAATATCCAAAAAGATATAGAAATCACGATCCAATGTCTTTCCATTGTATAACAAATCAAGGTCACAAACATTTATCAGACAAGCCTAAACAAAAACTGAGTGAGATAAATGGCTACCAGTGCTCCACTTAAATTAAAAAAATGTTTCATGAAAACGTGTTTTATTACAGTGTCAGTTTCTCTAAATAACAAAATAATAACACCATATCAGGTACTAAATTTTTATTCATCTATAGATAGGTACTAGATAATAAAGAGGAAAGATTTGATTGTTTAAAATATTAAGAAAGAAATTATAAATAGATTACAAAAACTGATGTCATCGGCAGGACTCGAACCCACGGCCTTTCCCTAACAGGGGGAATGCTCTGACCAACTGAGCTACGATGACCACTACCGACAACATCGAATTTTTTTGCTTCATATCATATTCATAATTTCTACATCGTGCTATTAACGTTAGCGTTGGATCCACCTACCGCAGTTCTACCGAACTGACCGTACCAGTGTATCGTGTTACAACGATATTTAAACACTGAATTTTTAGATGAATCCTTACCAAATCCATATAATTCTGTATTTTAAAGCAATGAGTTTGCTTAAACTATTCTTAAAATATTAAGAAAGAAATTATAAATAGCAATGGTAAGTAAAATACTTAAAAAAAAAAAAACACTTTAAACTTATTTTAAATTTCTTAATAGCACTATTTTTCGCAGGATTAAAAAGACAACAAAACGTCGACAATTGTTTCGCCTCTAAATGAAGCATTATCAAGACTGTCTCAGAGAGAACAGCCGTGCCGTGCAGCAGTGACTGTTCTGTGAAAGAAATTATAAATAGATCACAAAAACTGATGTCATCGGCAGGACTCGAACCCACGGCCTAGTGATCTATTTATAATTTCTTTCTTAATATTTTAAGAATAGTTTAAGCAAACTCATTGCTTTAAAATACAGAAATATTTTTAATTGTTTGTTTGTACTCGTACTGGACTTTGTTAAAATAATAACTATAAGGTATGTAGCTACATTATCTCTTAGTGTAGGCTACTTTTTATCTCAGCAATGTGTCCCATGGGAATTGGGAAGGAGAAGGTACATATATGTGGGCAGGATTGCGGTTTTCAGTTACCTACCTAGTTCATTATGTAACTAATGGCCTGGTGATCTGTAATACAGGTTTTGTATGAAACCCAGTATATACACCAGCTCTCACAAAGGTTTACCCCCCTTATTCGGTACAATTGTCATAAAAAAGGGACACAATCTGTTCTCTTGTACACCTGGCAGAAGATTCTTTTGAGCTCTTTGAGATCTAAACAAATCATTTTTAACTAATAGGGTGTACGTACGGTATTTGGTTTTACCTAGTAATTTTTAATAATTGCGTTTCATCATGAATGAGGGTGTTTAATTAAATAGCTTTAATTGAAATTGTAACTACATTTGTGTGATGATAAAACGTACATTTATGCTAAATCTGGGTGTTTCCTACCTATAAAATGTATGTACTTACAAGTATTTATATCAGTTTATCTAGTACTCTTATCACAAGCTCTCCTTAATTTGAGACTAGATGGCGTTGTGTGAATGGTCCTCACACAGGTATTTATTTATTTATGGAGAAACAATAATAGTATAATATAATAATGATACTGTTCGAAATAGGCATAAAACTATCTTTCATTCCAATAACCAAATTATCATAATAATGAATAATTTATTAAAATCTAAGGTCAAATTTTGAATAATCACCGTAGGCGCAGACTTGACCTCGCTTGTATGTAATCTTTTAATTGACAGTAGCGACCTTTATGCTCAATTATCAGGAACTTATTGATTGGAAGGTTAATTTTTTGAAGGACATCTATTAAATCGTCACGACATAGGTACCAACCGATATATAAACCAAAATGTTAGTTTTATGAGGTTTTCTCTAATAGATAGACTGACCTATAGAAACACTACGCTACAACCAATAGGGACGCACCAGAAATTAAAGTTATTGCAAAAACGGGGGACTATATGAAGTATTTTAAAAGCCTCTAATAAGAGTCTAATTACACAATTACTAATTAATTATAGACACAACAAACAGTATTTGACAAGTAAAAGTAAGTATTTGACTCCAGATCGACCCCTAATTTAAGTAAGAGGAACGAATGACTAGGTGGCGTGGTCGGTACTGCATCCGCTTTAGAATCCTGAGTCTCGGGTTCGATTCCCGTTCGGGACAAACTTTGTGTGATGACACATACTTTTGTACCGAAGTCTGGGTGTTTCCTATGTATAATATGTATGTATTTACAAAAAAATGTATATATGTATTTATATCAGTTTATCTAGTACTCATATCACAAGCTCTGCTTAGTTTGAGACTAGATGGCGTTGTGTGAATATTGTCCTAGCATATTTATTACCTATTTATTCATTTCCGAAATACAAAAGCTATTTATCTCCTTTCTGTACATTATGCCTGAGTATATACTCATAATATAGGCTATATTTTTATTAGTAGAAAAAAATTCTACAAGTGTGGCCTAGATGTATTACTACGATTTATAAAAATACAAGTTTCCCTTCATTCTAATTAGGCGTAGTATTTGTTACTTCCTAATAATAGACAACTACATAATGAGAACTGATTAAAAGGTCGATCTTCAAGGACCGTTTAGTGGAATTTAGTGTTAATAGATAAAAATTATTCTTTATAGGTCATATTATACATCGGAAGTAAAGTTGATAATTATACCGGTACATAGTTAGTTTTCCGTGGTGAACTTTGGTTTAACCCGACCGGTTCTATAAGCATTATATGGGTTTCAGAATGAGCTTGTTAAGATTTTTTTAACTTACTTAAATTACTTTCTAGAGGGGCTCGTGGTCTAGGGGTAAAGTGCCAAAGGTTAAGCAACATCTAGCCAGGCTTGTTTTAGGATTTCTTAAGACATTGAGACCCCTCCGTGCCTAGGAGAACACGTTATGCCGTCGGTCCCGGTTGTCATAAAAAAATCTATGGCAGTCGTTAGGGGTAGTTGGACCGGGCACCACTGGAAATACCTTCTGCGTGAACCAGATGCGCCCGGCAACGGATGTGATAGCAGCCGGAATTAAAAAAAAGGGGTAGTTGGAGCCCTAAAACAAAAATCCGACGGCAGTCACTTCACGGAAAATATCGAAGTTCAGCCGAATCGCAGTTAGACTGGAAAGAAGAGTCCAACTGGAAAAAGGGTAAGTGGATGATGATGGTCTATTACTTTCCAAATAAGGTTATTGGTCTTCTAAACTGTTAGTTCGATTTCCACTTAACGTCAACTACACTACATGTTGTAGTCGTAGTATGATCAGCTATCTGCCAGTGATAAAATCGTTAAAGTTGAAGCAGTTGTCTCAGAGATTAATCGGAACAAACAGACTGGAAAAAATCTTATTTTTTATGTCAGTACCATATTTTTATACGCATTTGATAACAAATCTGTTAATTTGGAAGTAAAAACAGTCACTTCAACTTATTTACCTGTTATTATTATTATAAAGGTAGATTCATACAAATACGAGTAATAGTCTGCGAAGTTATTTCCATCTGTCTATTTGAAGAAGATTAAATTCACTTGACAGGAAACTTTCAAGTTTCTTCAGATTTACGACTAAAATAAAGAAGTTTTTAAAATTTATTCATATATATCCTTATAATGGATTGAAATTTGATTTCGAAGCGACGTCAATGAACTGGCTGCAGAAAATAAATACACTTGAAAAATCTTTCAATTTCAGACTTTTGCTCGTAGTTTAGTACCGAATGTAAACAAAAGAATAAAAGTCAACTGAGTGTGCGGAGAATAATTTGAAGATTAGTCTGTTTGTTCGTTGCTTATTGTATACCTACTAATGCGGTGTGGATGTTTCATTTTGTTCCCCCCCCCCCTTTTTAAAAGAAACGATCTGCCTAGCTGACCAAAACTCCATAAGTCTGACCTCAACATTTGCGATTTGAATACCTATGTGTTTCGGTGGCGACAGTTGTAAAATTTGTGAGGAAAGTTAGCAGATATTATTTGCTTAGAAAGATATGTAATCTATACTAATATTATAAAGAGGAAAGATTTGATTGTTTGTTTGTTTGAAGCGAATAGGCTCTGAACTAATGATCCGTTTTTGAAAAGAATACTATATCACGCGGGCGGAGCGTTATTCATTTATTTGAAATCGGTCTAGTAATTTTTGAGATTATTATTACAAACAAACACGTAAAGATTGGTAACACCGCCTGAGGACATATCATATAGCATAACTTCATCTATCTGAGTAATTCTGCCACTACTCAATGTCAAGTTAATCCAATATTATTATCCTTCGACTCATCATCAGTAATACCGGGATTTAAGAGTTGTGCAACTTCGATTTCCCAAAAACTTTCGACACACTGTTAATATTGAATAACGATGCTCAGATGCATTGTAATCCCCTCATTGATATTTCCAACACATTTATTTCATCAACGTATCCACTTATGTGTCTGGAGATTAAATAATTCGATATAACGTGATGGATCTTCACGTGTAAATAATATTAAACTGTAAAAAAGCTTTGTAGTACAAGAGCTCGAAGGACTTACAAAATTGTATTGCTATACTTTCTTTTGCTTAGATTGAGCTTATGCTTAGATTGAGACTATACAACACTGTCATGACTAAAATACTTGCCTAATCTTTTTATTGCTAGTACCTATATTAGACTAGTTTTCGAATTCCCGATCCGTGGTATGCTGTATCAGCTTAGATCAAAAATACTATAGATATTGGATTCAGTACAAATACAACGCGGAATCTTGGCACTCGAATACTATAGGTATAGGTAATTATTACAAATACCATCTATAAAATAAACAAGATTGTACATTGATGGTTGACATAGAAATAATTCGTAATAATTAATACAAAAAATCAATGTACAGCGCCGTTGTCGCATCCCTCGAGAGTCAGCAAGTGGAATAGGAACTTAGTACGGAAGCGGTTGAAGCGCGCAGGTGTGCAATGACCGAGGTGAAGTGGTGCTGTTTTTAAAGCACTCATCGGTAATCTAGGTATTTTTGATCTAAGTGTATCAGGATAAAAACTAGCCTTACATCTGCCCAGTCTGCCAAAATCTTCGTGTATCAACACAAAACTCATAGTTAACAATTTAATAATGTAGAGACATTTGTTCATAATATCAAATCTTAACTCGATTATTTAACTTTAAATCTGAATTTACTTAGGTATGTTAATTTAGATAAAGTTACAACTAAATAGCTCCTCGACTACATAGAGTCCATAACTTAACGATAACTTCGGGAATTTTCCATAAACATTGACCAAGAGACACGAATAATTGTCGTCGATTAATCACAAGCGTACATCGCAAGTAACTGAGACTATGTAGGTGCCTACAGATCTCTCTAAACTTTTTGTCCTCTGTGAACATAGCCAATGTTGCGGTATTGTCAGGCAGACCTGACAAAGAACGGTTGTTCCTATCCCCGAAGGGGTAGGCAGAAGAACTCATTATTCCTACATTTAACCACGGTTGGTGTCCCGTAACTGGAGAAGAGACTGTTGCCGTTGCCAGGCACTTTGGCCTTTTTGGCGATGCCTGTATAAGCAGGTGCATCGCGTGAGGAAGATCCTGAACCGAAAGACGTTGAGATGACCCTTTAGCACTAGTTAAATAATTATTACCATACTTTTCTTGTAATAAATGAAACAAACCAAGTGAAGGCTTTCGGTTTAACTTCAGAGAGGTCAAAAACTTAAGTGAGATACGTAATATCATTTAACCTTTCACCCATTTACGATCCTTGTGCTCGTTGAATTATAATTATACAGAGGAGAGGCGGATTATTTACGATATTCAGTTATTAGGTGAATCTGTAATTTGATAAACTCCTAAGTTTAACTAAAATTTGTAAGGTATGAAAGGATACAATTTGCTAGCGTAAAAGTTCAAATAATCACTATTATATTCTCGTTAGTTTGATTCGGTATCTTTAAAAACAATGGTAAGTAAAATGTTTTAAGAAAAAACTTTTTAAATTATATAATAGCATTAATTTTTCGCAGAATCAAAAAGACAACAAGTATGTGGGACAGACTGGCAGGTCCTTCGATATTAGATATAAGGAACATAGAGCGGCGTCCCGCAATGGTTGTCCTGAAAAGTCCCTCTTCGCGAAGCATCTTCTTGACACTGGTCATTCCTTGAACAATAGTAACACTTTTAAAGTTTTACGTTTATGTGAGAAAGGGTTCAAGTTAAGTGTTTGGGAAAGGCTAGAAATAGTTAGAAGAGATGCGGACACCTTACTCAACGAACAAATAGATTTTCACACATCTCCCTTACTCAATCTGTTTGCGAACAGACAGACACATTAATTGTTGTTGGTTTGTGTGTGTCATTTGGGTTTTCTATGCAACTTATCAAGAGACAGTAATTAAATCAAACAGATAAGGTCAAGTATTGGTGAATACCTATTTTTGGAACTTAGTTAGCATGATCTGAGGTTTCTACCCACATTAGTTATTGTAAAGAATCCTACATCGCGATAATGAAATTTGCACGCGTTTACTTATAAGCAAACACGTTCCAACCACGAATTTTGCTGTTCTCTCTGAGACAGTGTTGATAATGCCTCGTTTAGAGGCGAAACAATTGTCGACGTATTGTTGTCTTTTTGATTCTGCGAAAAATTAATGCTATTATATAATTTAAAAAGTTTTTCTTAAAACATTTTACTTACCATTGTTTTGTCATGGATTTTCGCCAAGTAACGCCTGTTTCTATCCAATATTTGAGATCAGTGTGCATCACTACCCAGGCTAAACTATATATAAAGTTGATCAAGCTCCACAGAACACCAAGTCAAAATCTTTGGTTCAATCAAGAGTGTAAGCGCTTTGGGGTGTTTCCAAGGTACATCTGCCTAAAAACAAACAATAACTCAGTGTCGGCTAGGAATTCTATTTTAAAAGCAAAAACAGTGTGGCTAAACTCGGAAATTAGGAGTTTATTTAGAGTGAGAGACAATTTGAAGTGGCATTTAAAGGTTCTACACTCTGAGTTGTCATTCAGTTTACACAGAGTAGAATTTGATTTGTTGGATAAAAAGGCACGAGATTTAGCTTCTAAATTTATACATAAAAATTTTTAATACAATCAAAAAAAATATTTAATCTAAGGGTGAGTAGAGGCGAGTTTCTTGACCGAAGGGAGCAGGTGTTTTCTAATCATACATTTTACCCCAGAATCAAGAACCTTTCTGATATTCATCTCAGCAACAGTGAGGTGTCCCTTTTAAATAAAGGCTTAAAATATTCCATACCTAAATCATTTAACAATAAAAAATCTTTAGAACCTTTGGCATTAGATGCGGAGGTGGCAATCATTAGAAATAAGGGTGACATAATGTTGAAGGCACTGGTTGCAAAAAAAATCGATTCTGTTTGTTTGTCTGGTATTTTTAACTCCGAATTGACTGTACAAAGGTCGATTCGCAACAAACTTAGGGACGGGGATGTGGTTCTGAGTAAGGCTGATAAGGGTAACACCGTGGTTTTGATCCCGAGGGAGGATTACATAGAAAGAGTCAATGACATCATTTCATCTGATGATTTTCAACACTTAACCTTCAATCCTACAGCTAAGTTCCAGGCAGAACTAAAGCTTGCTTTGAAATCCACGACTTATTTATTCCCTGAGAACTCTTCGTTGCATAAAACTTTGATAAACATGAATCCCAGTTGTCCGTTGTTTTATGGCCTTCCAAAAATACACAAGGAAGGGTGCCCAATTAGACCTGTTGTCGCATACAGGGGGCGCCAGCATACAATTTGTCGAAGTTTTTGAACACAATCATTAAAGAAGCAATAGATTTTAACCCAAAATTTTCTATAAAAAATAGTACTGACCTCATAAACAAGATTAAAAATATTAAGTTACCGTCCAATGCTCAACTTGTGTCTTTGGACGTGAAAAGTTTGTTCACTAACGTACCGTATAATCAAGTATTAGATATTTTGAAACACAAATTAACAATAAAAAGGATCAATTTTAATAAAATAGAAGAAATTTATAACCTAACAAGATTGTGTATGACTCAGAATTACTTTCAGTTCAACAACAGTTTTTTTCTACAGAGGAATGGTTTGGCTATGGGATCGCCACTCAGTCCTTTAATAGCTGAAATATTTATGGATGCATTCGAGACTAACCACATAGTTGGGAACGTTCATGTCTTGTACTATTTTAGATATGTGGATGATATTATTATATGTTGGACAGGAACAAAACGTCAGCTCAGTGTCCTTGTCTCCCAAGTTGAACTCAGTACACCCTAGGATTGATTTTTCACTAGAGTTGGAGTCAGATTCCACTCTCAATTTCTTGGACCTTTCAATTACTAGAAGGAACGGTGTTCATGAGTTCCGTATCTATAGGAAACCAACAGTTACAGACACAGTTATTCCTTACTCATCCAATCATCCATGGCAACATAAAATGGCAGCTTTCCACAGCTTACTGAGCAGGTTACTGGCGGTACCGTTGAGCCCACAGGCATTTGGTGAAGAATTGTCCATCATTTGCTACATAGCACAAAGTAACGGCTATGACGTAGGAATGGTTCACTCATTATTAAATAAAAAACGTAGAAAGGCTAGTTTTCATTTATTATATCCGATTCAAGATCCACCTAGGAAGTACACGGCCTGTTTGCCGTTCGTGGGTCCTGTCTCGTTGAGTATAGCTAAGATCATGAGGGAAAGTAGTATATTTGTTGCTTTTAGAACTCAGAATACCTTGAGGGAGCTATGTAATGGCAAGGATTCGGTGTCGGTCTCACGCAGATCAGGTGTTTATTTGTTGAGTTGTGATGAATGTGGTTTGAAGTATGTTGGACAGACTGGCAGGTCCTTCGGTATTAGATATAAGGAACATAGAGCGGCGTCCCGCAATGGTTGTCCTGAAAAGTCCCTCTTCGCGAAGCATCTTCTTGACACTGGTCATTCCTTGAACAATAGTAACACTTTTAAAGTTTTACGTTTATGTGAGAAAGGGTTCAAGTTAAGTGTTTGGGAAAGGCTAGAAATAGTTAGAAGAGATGCGGACACCTTACTCAACGAACAAATAGATTTTCACACATCTCCCTTACTCAATCTGTTTGCGAACAGACAGACACATTAATTGTTGTTGGTTTGTGTGTGTCATTTGGGTTTTCTATGCAACTTATCAAGAGACAGTAATTAAATCAAACAGATAAGGTCAAGTATTGGTGAATACCTATTTTTGGAACTTAGTTAGCATGATCTGAGGTTTCTACCCACATTAGTTATTGTAAAGAATCCTACATCGCGATAATGAAATTTGCACGCGTTTACTTATAAGCAAACACGTTCCAACCACGAATTTTGCTGTTCTCTCTGAGACAGTCTTGATAATGCCTCGTTTAGAGGCGAAACAATTGTCGACGTTTTGTTGTCTTTTTGATTCTGCGAAAAATTAATGCTATTATATAATTTAAAAAGTTTTTTCTTAAAACATTTTACTTACCATTGTTTTGTCATGGATTTTCGCCAAGTAACGCCTGTTTCTATCCAATATTCGGTATCTTTAACCAATATGAAGTTGTACAGTTTGTTTAATTGAACGCGCTAATCTCAGGAACTACCTACCGGTTATAATTGATTTCTTTTTGGCGTTGATTTATCGAGGAAGACTAAAACTTCTTCCTGGATAAACGGACTATTATATAAATGGATGGATAATCTATACGCTGTTATAAATCCGGCTTCGATCAATAAGAGCAAAGCAGCAATGAAAAATTACCGAATGAACTCGCCGGGAGTCCGATACTAAATTAATATAATTAAATGCAAACTGTTTAAATTACGACCACTTCCTATTATAGTAACTTTAAGAAAGAACCAGTATTTTGATTTTGTTTAATCTCATATAATTGGCACCATAACTGACAAAATAACTGTCAAGCTGACATTGACATAATTTGTTATCACATAATTATAACAGTACGACTTCAAGAATGGTGGGTACAAAATGATAGCAAAAATAAAAGTACCTAAAGTACTATTACATAAATAAATTATTTACTGACTTCGATGATTTCAAATCTAAAGCATAAACTACACACAATTACCATGTGTGCACTACAGGCAGGCGAGCGTAAAGGTACGTACAACAATACCTGATCACCAAACCTCTTTGAATTTCTACCGACTAGACGATTTTTTTTTGTACGTCACAATAATAATCACACTATCCTTAGTAGGCAAGCGGCAAACCCCCTGAGAAACTAAATGACTGACCAATCAGGGAAAATGTGATTTCCCCAATACAAATTTATACTTTTTGTAAACCTTGGACCAAAAGGCGTCGATTGGTAAGAAAACAAAATTTGTGCGGTTGGGCTATTAATTGTTATAAACAAATTAATTTGTTAACTGATAAAAAGTTGGTTTTTATATTGGAAAATGATTTCTAAGGGTAAAACGGGCAAAATAGAACACTTTTACTTTGCGATTGCGAAAAAATGCGTTTTAAAGAAGTTACAACCATTTTAAAGCGCAAAAATAGTCACATTAGACATTTTTTATCTCGCCGAGTTTTGATTGAATTCAAATAAATCCTGCGGCAGAATACTTCTCAGATCTTAAGCTTCAACTGACTATTTTTCAAAATGAGAAAATATACATTTTTCACATCGTAAAATCTATTTATACAAATAGCGTTTTTTTAGCGTTCCACAATCCGGAGGCAGTGAGAAATCAGATGCCGGCCAAAGCAACACGTAACATCCTGTATACATGTATACAATGGCGCCACTTATCTCTAAGGAGATCTCTTCCAGTGGCCTAGGACTGGAGAAGTGAGTTCAATCAGATGCTCCTTATCAGGTGACTCAAATGCAACTCGATGTAAAATTGTTTCTCGACAACTACCCAACCGATTTTCATGATTTTTTCACTCAAACATCAAGTATTCTCAGGAGCAGGTTTTGTTCGAGACCGAATTTTGATTTAGGACCCTCAATCAGATGCTGGTGTGTGTGCAGGTTGGTACGGTTGTTAAGGTTAATAAATTTACATACACTATAACTACATAAATACACAAATACATACATATTAACTTATCATAAGCATACATACGTTAATATACAAATACTTAAGAAAGGGAAGCGAGATAGTTTTCCTTCACTTTCTTCTTGAAGACATAACAGTTTTGCAGTTCCTTATATCGTCCGGAAGAGCGTTCCATAGCCAAACAGCATGAACAGTAAAAGGGTAGGAAAAGAAATCGGATTTATTATATTATATATAATCGGACAGTTGAGGCGATAGGAGAGGTGAGGCCGGCACGATTCATCTGATGCGCGCATCAGAGAGTCTTATTAGCTAAACCTCGGGCAGATTTCAGGCTATTAAATTTATCTCGAGAAGTGAGTCCGGTGAGTATAAGACACATGAAAACAATTGCAACTGAACAGAGCCGCTATCTTTATTTGATTCATAAAAATGAAAATTAAGATATAAGTATAACAAAGTTGAAATTAACCACCATAAAAAGAAGTCAAGTTTTATTTCATAAACTTTCAAGTAGAGTGAGTGTTGCACATTTATCAACGCCAAACCTACAAAATTACCGCGATATAAAATTAAATATTCCATAATTACATTATCAACGATCTTTAATACTTTTAACGATATCAGATAAGCGCGCGGCAAATTGATTCAACAGTATCCAAGTAATGTGTCATCAAATGAGCTGTGAACTTTAACATGCGTTTAATTTTAATTTAAGATTTAATTTTTGAACAGATTTTAATGATTCGATTTTCCTTATTTTTTTTATTATTTCAAGGAACTTGTAACGTTATTAGACAATTTATATTTAATATAAGTAAAAGTATCGCCATCCAACGTGGCAACACAGCCAGCATTCTGGGAACCTTCCCAGTCGGCAATGACGCGGAGGATTTTTTAAACGATATTTTCTAATGTAAATATTTTTAGTATATAATTATGTACTTTGTAATTCTTATTGTAAATAAATGATTTTTATTTTATAGAGTAGGATACATTTTTAAAGAGTATCACATATATTTTTGTATGTTACGTATGTATACTGCAGGCGGTGTCAAACACCATTTCACAACAAGATGCGCATCATCGCTGTCCATAATATCATAGAATGACATATCTGAGAAGAAATTATTATTTTACCTACTTACAGTAGTTTTTTTTATGGGGTATGAGGCGTTACATCATAGTCCTATTAATCTTTACCTACACACGGTACATGTACCTCAGCTTACTTACAACTGCTATATAATCTACCTACCCCTAGCATTAGGAACGATGCAACTTACTCCCCGTGGATTATGTGAAAATAATGGAAGAAACTTATCATACTTTTGACTGAATCCATACAATTTTAAGTCAGCATGCATTACCATAGCACTAAGATTACTAGGAGACCGTTGGGAACAAAATTGGAATAGTAAATGATTGTGTCTGCCAAGTAATTACACCGTGGTAATTTTTTTTTAAGTTTCGCGGCCGCTTCCACGTCCATTGCCGAGCGCCTCCGGTGAACACACAAGGAATTTCCAGTGGCACCCGACAGAGTTTGGCCACCTGTGTGGCCACTCCGGACCGTCGTAGGTACCTACACACCGTAAAAATATATACTAAGTATTTAATGTTTGGTTGTGGCGAAAGTCCATAGCATTTCTTTGGGTGCATTTCTAGAGTGAGGAATCTGAACCTAGTAGTACAGTATTTTATCCAATAATAGCTTTACCTCTTTCTGGTAATTTAAATGTCGATATAATATAATTAATACATAAAATGGTGTCATATAAAGACTCTTAATGTACGTTTTATTTTATGCAATAACTTACACCTCTTACAGCAATGCAATTAGCGACACTAAAAGTCGATCAATACGTACTTGGTAAAGTAAATAATGATTATATAAAACGTCAATAAATCAAAAGTGTCCGTCGGCACTTCCATGAAAGTAAAGTTTTACTTTAATACAATTAAAGTTTTCATCAAGTTAATTCACAGATAAAATTTAATATCGATATTATAAATCAGTTTTTTAAAATCGATAGAAACTTAGTTAATTGACTTTCGACCTTGATTATTTATTACATATTTACTTTTTCCGTGATGTGATATCAATAATGTTAGGTACTTGGATTATAGTCACAAAAGTAGTTATTACCGTGACAGGATCATCCTTACATGGATGTGTTACTCTTTCTAAAAGACTACCGAGGTTATCATAAATACACAATATGCAAAGGACCCGCTTGCCAATGCAAAACGAAAATACCTGAGGCGCCTCTGTAAAAGCGACATCCTGAGTCGCAATACTGATAATATCAGCTTCCAAAACGGTCTATAACACGTAGTGTTGAATGCAGATAGTTATTGTAGTGTCTTTAGTCTGCTGGTATGAGCGTTCTTCTTGGAAAGACTATCGTTTTTGCAAGCTCATACCACTCACACTCCACAATGCTGAAGGCATAGCATAACATGTTTTTTTAAATTCCCTTGTGTCTTGGTCGCTAAACTTCAGATGACACTATTCTGTCATACTAAAATGGAACAACCACGTATCCGGGATCTAGATTATTGCCGCAAAACGGGAGCTTTTATTTGTGCCCGATTAGGTCGGCTTAATACCACCATCCATCTCTTCTAATATATACCTATAGATACTAAAAACGTATGGTTCAATATACCCGTTAATAATGCTATGTCAACTTAGTAAACAATTTTCAAAGGCAAAATGTAATCTGAATGAATATTTAAAGCCGTAACAATGTACAGAGGCAATCAAGTTTCAATATTTATTCAAGGTAATGTTTAGAAGCTATTGAAATTAACTTGAGTTAAAAGTTTTATATCTATAAAACAAACTTGGTGTCTTACTCAACTTAGTTTAATAATTCTAAAGAAGTATGCTTAGTAAAATACCCTATCCTGCTTTATTTTATTTTTTTACTCTAATACGTATTAGGTACTACCCCCTGCATATCAATACTATGACATACCTTTATTTTTGATCCGGGAACCTTTGATTATCACGATTAATTCCCATTAAGATATCAGTTCTCAGAAGATTTCTGACAATATTTTGTGTAATACCTATGAAACTTATGAAACTCGTGTCTAACTTCATTGGTTTCATAGATCCCCAAAACGGTAACCCACCCACACACACACCACACATACACCACCACACACACACCAAAACCCTTTCAAATTATCTGGAGGATTTAAGAAGAAAGATAAAAATTTCATAATGCTTGTTTCACTTCAATGGATCATTGTTCGGGAAAAATACATTAATATACCTGAAATGAAACTTATTTTATACTGTACAATACGTAGAGTACCTACATCTTTTGAAGAAGAATCATCCCATCCCGATAATACATAATATGAAAATCTTTCGAAACTTGCTTTACAAAGTCTACTGTTTGGAATCATATGCACACTTCATTCATTTCATTTCTATTTGAGTATCTTGTAGACTCTTTATTTGCCTCATATTTTGTGTTTTCACAAATTTTGTGGTTCGTTAACTCAACTTTATACGTAATGAAAAATATAAGTAAATATCTTAGAGCAAATACTATAGCGAATTCTTAGAATTTTAAATTTGTACTTAGCTTGCCAATCAAATTGGCTAATACGATCAGGGTCTTATTTGCAAAACGAGATCAAAATAATACGGCACAATATGCGACATAAATTTCGGGCCTATGAAGCAATCAGTACTGACTACGTATATAAAAGGGTACTTTCAGTAGCAGTACTCATCAGTTGGGTACCAGACTTCAACAATGCAGACTATCGTAAGTATTATCCTCTAACTAAGTGCTTGTTACGTAATTAGGGCTATGTAGGTACTTTGGGTTACAGAACTGATTTGAAAACCAACAAAAGCAAAAAAAAACACCATATCATCTCCTATATGGTGCTAAGAGATTCTATCAACTTGTCCAGGGCCGAAGACATACTAAACAGCACACGGTGCACCTGCTGATAGTCAGAACAAATTTATCCAAATTGCCAAGCAACGACAAAAGGCTCGCTTCAATTACGTGGAAGCAACAACTTGACTAATAAAATTTGGATGTAATAAACGCCTCTGTTTACCCTCTTGGAGTACAAAGGTGTGTTTTTGTGTGTACTCGTATAGTACCTATACATTGTCGTCGACTATTTCACGGCAGTACTAGACTGAGGCTTCGTGTATTAGTGGGTACGTGTTTGATCGACGTCATTTTGTAGATCGCATTTACTATGCTGATTTGATGCCAATTACATCCTCCTATCATAGTGAAATAAGAGAAAGATTGACTTGAAAGATTGATTTGAAAGACTACCGCTGATGCTAAGGACTTCAGGAACACGAGCCAGAACCTCGTCCGTTTGTCAGCAGAGACACCTTGTAATGAAGTTTGGGCCTCAAACTGTTCTCGGGGCGCTCTCGGGGCGCTCTCGGGGCGCACGCAATAATTTTCTAGAAAGGAGATGATGTTCAACGTTATTATTTGCCCTTAGAACAACAATAGCTTGTTATGAAATTGATTGTCCTTTAATTAACACATATTAATAATCTTTCAATATTTTTTATAGATCCTCATCGCTATTTTGGCTTCGGCAGCGGCGGCTCCAGCCTACCTTTTAGCAGAAACACCGGTCTATCGCACCTCACCTTTGACTTCGAAGTCAACCTACACGCAGAGTAGTCAAGTTATTGATCACGGCAGTACTTTCATTCACACACCCGTAGTCCACTCCTCAGTACTCTCCGTAGCTCACTCTCCTTTGACACTAACAAAAACTACTATCACGAAATCAAATAACGTTGTCAATCATGGTGGATCTACGATTTTGCATCCAGTACATACATATGAACCCCTGCATGACGTGTACCATGTCCCAAAGACTACAGTCACCAAGAGCAACCAGATAGTAAACCATGGCAGTACTTCTGTGGTGCATGCTCCAATTGTCCACGCTCCATTTGTGCACACTTCTGTAGTACATGCTCCTGTGTTACACACTCCTGTAGTACATGCTCATGTGGTACACACTCCCGTGGTATATCACTCATCACCAGTTGTCACCTACAAGTCTGGAGACTCAGCCATCAGTCATCAGAGTTCGACAGTCCATGAAACTGTACCCGTACTCAAATCATCACCCGCTTTCGTGGCTCTTCATCATTAATTTATTTTGTTTTTGTTGAATTATATGAATTTGTTTTCTAAATATTTTCAGTTATTTATTTAACCATTTCACCGTTACCTACGACTACGACACTTATCCCGAAAAGTGTTAACTGAAAACTAAAATTATTTTATAAGTAAAACCGGGTTTGTTGAAATGGGATTTAAAGTGTTACATTGAAAAGAAGAGTACATTATTTTTTAAATTAATGTACTTTCAAAAGTTCAGTCGCTTAAGGATAATAATATATCATGACAACGAACACGTTGAAGTATATTTATCTTAGTTTATTGCATCGAGTAATCTCCACGATCTGCAGGCTGTTTACTCCTTTATGCAAATACTACAATGTTCACAAAACCTGACTTAACAGAATAACATAAATTGTGCTTATTTTCTATGCTCAGTTTGTCGCTGTATTGTGTGTATGCAAAACTACCTAAATTACAAAAACGTCTCGGCTTTGTGTGGGTATTATTGTTTCTATGAATCTATAGAACATACATTTCTTACATAATTATGACATTATAAAGTGTGGTTTATTTGGTCGAGACTCACATAAAAATGTGTAGATTGATCGTAATAAATTTTGAAATGAAAAGAAGATTTAAAGCTACTTTTAATCCCTATAAATGTTTCTCGTGTAGAACGGGATTAAGTTTAGTTCCATTGACTTGATTTTTGTGACAAAGACTGCAACAAATACACATAACACTAATATCTTTAAAGCTGTAACTATTAAATTTATGTACGACAGTTTTCGTAACAGTTTAATTCAACACATCTAAATACTCAATGAAGTGTAGTTGGAAGTGTTGTAATCAACCAATTATGCAGCAATAGGATAATAATCCAAACACATTCATACTGATAGTTTGAGCTGACGTCACTTTGTCTTAACTGGTTTGTGACATTGACATCTAGGTGTATGGGGACCACGCACAGTGCGATTCTAATGGCCGTATTCCACCAGTAGTAGAGAAAAAGAGGAGAGAAGTAGTAGTCTAACGGTATATGCGGTGAGATGTGCTATGCTATGGATGCGTTTGATATCGAACAATCATATTCACATGCTATGTGAACAAATGGTGGAAAGGCACCCTCTGTATCAACTACTGATAGCAGTTCAACGGTTTACGACTGCTACCAACAATTATTATGAAATATTAAAGTAGGTACTAAAATGCAAAAAAAATAGCGAACTCTTTAAGGTTATTGCCCTACAAATTATTTGTTGCTTTTTGGGTAAGCATAGATCTTTTAAATAATTAACGGGTTATATTATGTATCCTTTAATTGTTTCACATTTTTAATTATTGGGTTTTGGCCCCATGTAAATAGGTTGCAGCAGTATTAACCTGACAGATTTTACTCTAGGTTTCTATTAGAAACAAAAACTGGATAAAACCACGAGGCTAGGAACAATGATTCACGTCGCTACATTTTTAAAACAATTAAACATGAGTTTTTTTGGAGACTACATCGATATATTTGGCAGATGTTAGGTGACCGCTAATCTTCTATACCTAATAGTTTTAATTTTAGAAATTGTGTCTGCACATTTAACCCAATTAACAAAACATAAGTGTAGGCAACGTAAAATGTAGTACAGTTTGCGAGTCCTAAGCGGAGCTTTGCATTTTTGCGAGTGCCCAGAAAAGTAGAGTAAAAAAGCTGTGTACTACACATGACATGTGTAAAACGTACGCGCACTCACACAAATGCAAAGTTCAGCTTACGCCTCACGAAATGTAACAAGCTAATATTCGAACGGGATTTCATTCAGTTAACAGAGACGTACTAAGCTAAACTAAGGACAATAATATTGTTTCAAAATCTAAAGTAGTTATCCTCATACCTAAGTATAAACTCTTACACCATCAACTAGTATTACATAGACGCTTTATAAATGAACATAACACCGCTATCATCTGTGATATTATACCATGAGCGATACATATTATAATTACCAGTAATGTATACGCCTCAAGTTTCAATCATTTTCGGCTTACAATAATTAATTACAATCTATCTCTATCAATTCCTCTGTTACCTTCCATGTCATCCCGTAACACTATCTCAGTTCCATGGCATTTAGCCAAGAGTTCTTGGTACTAATTGTCAGATCGCATGACGTTACAAAATGATATCAAACTATTATACCAAGGTCATTGGAATAAAGCAAAATAAGCTTAGAAATCTGATAAGAACTATGAACTATTCAATATATTGTTCAAGTTATACTATCAGCTGATGTAGTATCTTAAGTTTATTTTACACAATCAATTTCATGTGTTAATCTTGCATGTACTACTCGTATCTAAGTTATCATTAGGTAATGTTTGTAAGTCACAAATCTGCCAACGCCCTTAGGGTACAAACAAATGTTTGAAGTCTTCGATAGTGGTTAGAGTATCTAATCAAGATCTATATTGACCTTGAACTGAACAACATTGAATATATTTGTATTATATTCAAACATGTTATTGGGTTATTTAAGCTTGTACAATTGCATTATCATTGGCATATTGTTATTCATTTATTTATGCTTGCTTACATATCAAATTACAAGCAAGACCAAAATGTAAGCAATCAAATAATTATAAGACATGAACTGGTTTGCAACCTAACTGAGTGAGCGAATTTAAGTGTCTACAATTTGAAACAAGAAAATTTTGCTTTCGTCTATTTATCTGTACGTTACTGTGACTAGCGGCCACATTTCTTATGATATTCACGAAACTCGAATAAGAAGTCAGCCCTTAATTTAAATAAAAACAATGAGATATATTTTTGATTAGGGTGAAATGGGCAACAATAAGAAGTACCTAAAGACTTTAATGATCACTAAAAACAAACAATATAAATTTACCTAAATATTGTCAAGTAAGATCTAATGGTTTTCAACACCGCAACAACAACTTCTGAAAGCCCTTAAATAATCAGACATTATTGTAGCATTGGCGCTAACTCCAGAACCAAATACAAACCTTTTACTATACTATTTGAGCCTGATGTTGTAGTTAATTTTATTTATTTATTAATTACAGGCAACAAATATAAAAGTTACAGGTGGTATAAACTTATTCTTCGGCCCATAGATACCTTACCATACCTTAAAACTACAAATACATATAGGTACACATATGATACGAGTATATAATACTTGTTTTAGATCGTCGGCAATAAAGTAGTGGAGTACCTATATGCAAGCGAATTCACATTTAAGAATGTAAAAGATTCTGTCTCCACGAATTCCACTCTATTCAATTATTGAGTATGTCTCAATAGTACCTACATTGAAACACGTCAATCGAATAAGAAGGAATTTAAATATTAAAATTAATTCAGCCAATGGCGTTTATGTAGTTGACAAATGTCAGTTAGTTGACGGATTGCGAATGATAGTTATGACTGTATCCAAATATCTTATTGCGCCTGATACGATCTGATACTCCGATCGTATCAGGTGAACTAAAATACTTGTGCAAATTAATGTCAATCACACTTGACACGGTGTTATATTAATTAGTATTAACAACAGACCGACAATAACAGAATAATGAGAATAAACAAGTTTAATTGATTGCATTAAAGTATTAGGAAATTAATATTTTATTATATTTATGCTAAACATAACGTATTGAGAAACCGTTATTTTACATACTATATGCATTGATTTTTGGTAACTTATCTTAAAGTTAAAACTTTGGTAGCATCTGGTAGCGTGGTCAGTAAGTAGTGCTACTGTTTATGACGCCGAAGTCTTGGTTTCGATTCCCATATCGACTCAAATGTTTATACGATCCACAAAACCAAAATAAATATTTGTTTTGAGGTTAGGGTGTTTTCTATATATACATACTTGTATGTTTTTAGAATAAATTAGTATGTTTATCAGTATTCTAGATCCCATAACCATCACTCACCGACGCGGGATAAAACCCGACCCTAAAGATGCGGGGTAACACCCGACCACCACGCAGTGGCCACACGGGTGGCCAAGGTCCGCCGGTCGCAACAAACATTTTTCACATCGTAAAATCTATTCATACACAGCGTTTTTTTAGCGTTCCAGAATCCGGAGGCAGTGAGAACGCATTTTTTCGAAAAAATCAAAAAGTGTTCTATTTTGCCCTTAGAAATCATTTTCCAATATAAAAACCAACTTTTTATCAGTTAACAAATTATTTTTTTATAACAATTAATAGCCCAACCGCACAAATTTTGTTTTCTTACCAATCGACGCCTTTTGGTCTAAGGTTTACAAAAAGTACAAATTTGTATAGGGGAAATCACATTTTCAGCGATTGGTCAGTCATTTTAGTTTTTCAGGGGGTTCGCCGCTTGCCTAGTATATGTGTGCCCGGTGACGGCAATAGGCTTGCCCACTGTTACGTGGGACCAAAAATACTGGGAAATTGTGGGTGTGGAATGCACCTCTGCCAATCCCTTCGGGGATATAATGTGACTCTTTTATTTTATTTTTTGTTTTTGGTATGGCTGAATCACGTTAACGGTGGGTTAAATGGTTAAATTACTTTATGCCTTATAAACAGCTATGTTCTTGCTTCGGATTTAGCTGTTCTCTCTGAGACAGTCTTGAGAATGCCTTGTGAGTAGGTGAAACATTATGTCGACGTTTGTAATGTCTTCTGTTTGGCAAAATTAGTGCAATTATATAAAAATTCAACATCTTACCCCGTTGTTTATCATGGATTTTCGCCGGGTAACGCCTGATTCCATTCAATATTTAATAGTTTCGTGAGAATTGGGAGCAAGAACACTATTCAACGAATGCAAAGCCGTAGTAGGCATCAGTTAGTATATATACAAATATATACAAAAAAATATATACAAATGGCGTTGACGATACATACATCACGCCTATATACCCGAAAGGGTGGGTAGAGGCACATTACACAACCATACATTGTCAGTAATTTTATTGCCATAACCGGGCACTATAATTTAACGGTTAATCAAAACAAAATTCCAACAGTCAGGACAGATGTTGCAGACCACTAAACAGAATCTGTGCAGTCTGAGCAGAACTACAATAGACTTATAAAGTTACACAATTACAAATCAAAGGCGTATTAATGTTGTTGCTCAACACTTAGGTTTCAACTAACGACGTCAACAATTATCCTTTGGCAATTAATTAGCTTAAAAAGGAAGGATACGTAATTGCTTTAGTGTAACTTGTTAATCTGAAAATGTATTGTTCTCTTGTAAACGGAAGTATTGGATGGAATAAGATATTGTGTATGTATGTATGAAAAAGTAGTTCTTGTTTTTGCAATAATATTGAATAATAATAATAAATAAATATGATAGAATCCGTAATCCGTTGTGGAGGTCAGATGGCAGTCGCTCCACAGATAATATCGCAAAGTTCAGCCGCGTCGCAGTTAGACTGGAAAACCAACCCCATTTGGGTTGGTAAAAGGCTCGGTGGATGAAATAATGATAGAATAATTGAACAAAACGCCCGTTCTAGTCTCAAAATCTTCAAACTGAGCAGCTATATACATGTATCCCTAATACGTTTTATCCCTGCGTCAGTTAATATAATAGCCCAATTTCTACGGATATTTCAAGATCAAGATTAACCAGATCAGTCTACCATTCTCCAAATTTAGCAAAACAAACGAACAGCAATTGAGATGTGTAAAACAATTAGATTTAACCGTTAAATTATCATTAAAATAACAGCTATATAATCAGTCTCGCGTGCATGGACTTGACATTCACGTTTAACTCACACGATTGAGAAACAACGTCTGTTCGAAGATCTGTGATTAATTATTATATAGGTATGTTTCAAATGTAGACCCATGCGTTCAAAGAAACTTAATCAATGATATTATATAAACGAAGAATGATTTATTCTTTCTCCCCTAATACTTTATTTTCGTTTTACCAAACAAACTTTTGATAATAAATGAAATATACCTCTGAAGCAACTACTTAATTTATCCAATTATATAATACTATTACCGCATCCAAGATTCGTTTTTCTCTCCCACCACCGCTATTGAATTATGTCAAAACATTTTACAACACAACGTTATTTGGCATCAAGTTAAGCAGAGCTGGTTCAAAAACTGATCAAAATACATAAGTGAATTACACAGTTATACACCCAGCTTTAGTCAATATATTTGTTGGCACCAGCTAAAGGGAGGCCGGCCTATTGTCGTTACGACGCACTGCATAGGTACGTCATATTATTATCAGTAATCAGTCTGTAATACGAACCAAATTCCAAAATGTACTTTCTGCACTCCGGAAGGACGACAGGTCCGCCCTACATAACATTTGTGTTACAAAACATTATAAAAAACCTATAAATTCTGATACAAATATTTAATTTTGTTTCGACTCTGAATCGAACACGAAACTTTGGCTCTACACGAGTAAAGTTTACACACTGCGCCTCCACAGTTCGTGTAGATTATATTTATTATAGAATAATAATATTTATTAGGTATTGCCTTTTTTGTATTACTAAACAAATTGTTTGGTTCAATTGCACAGATTGCAGGCTCGGTTTAATCTGACCTTACGGTATCTGGTTCCTACCTACTTGTCAAAAGCCTTGGTTTACAAGATTCCCTTGAACCATGTCAGGATGTTATTTAAAAAGAAACTTACGGCTGTCACAGTCAATTGATTGAAGTTTGCATTTGTAATTTTGACGTCAAAACCTTGCACCCTTGCTTACATAACAGTTATACTTGAACCATGATATTTTACCTATTGCTATAGACATCTAATTTCTAAGGACACAGAGCCTACCAAAAATGTATGTGTAGCCTAGGGAATTGTCACCTATACCAGGGCTATGTCACTCGCCTAACAACCGCCAAAAATACGTGACGTCACCGACAATTTGAAGTTGTAAATCAGTTAGGGTTGTCTCTTGTTTGTGACACGCCATTGACTATAGAGTTGATATTGAGGCATTAACGTCATCATTATTCGTCAAATTATGTTGGTATATACGAGTATTTTACTTTACTGGACAATCCTAACGTTCGAATGATGTTTTCTGTAAACAGAAGAATGTGCTTTAATTAATGCCGGAGTGCAAGTTCTGTATGTAAGTACTTATTACCTATTCTGTGCCTATACTACGAAGCCATAGTCCATCGCGAACATTTAAAACTAAAATTATCGTGTATGCCAAATAATTGTACCGTATTAGATATCCCAATGTTTATAATCTGTATTATATTTCTAAATACATAAGTAAATATTATACATAGAAAACCCTAAACTCTGAAACATATATTTCACGATCACACAGAATTGAACCTGGGACCTCAGATGGCAGTCGCATACTCACACCACTACGCCACCGAGGCAGTCAAATGATTGTCAATATGAATGACTGACAATGATGGTGCTATGTGGACCAATAAATATGATTGCTGGATATCGAACTCATTCATGGCAATGTACCTTAGCACATTTTGGTGAAAAACAAGCAAAAGTTTGAAATCACGTCAGTTAAATTTTGAGTTTATTCTAAGACAATAAAGTGCATTAATTACAAACATGAAAAAAAATATATAGCACCAGCGAAGACGACGTACCCGAAGTCAGGGTGGGGGAGCTAGGTGCGGCAGTACTCCGGCTTAAACGCCGGAAAATCACTGCCCCCGGACCCGACGGCATTCCTGGCCGTGCATGGGTCCTGGCCCTCGAAGAACTCGGGCCTCGACTGATGGGGCTCTTTAGCGCATGCCTCGAAAGGGGCCAGTTTCCCAAGGTGTGGAGGACGGGGAAACTGGTCCTGATCCGTAAGGCGGGGCGGCCGGTGGACTCACCGTCCGGATACCAGCGAAGAAATCCCCTTTCCTTCCCCTACCCCTACCCTCTCTTCAGAATGCATTATTACCAATGAAGGACAACCTTGATATCCTTGGCATAGACGTTCGTCGAGAGCTCAATAATAAAAACTACATCGAAAGATGTATAGGGCTAGCTTCGCGGAAACTAGGAATACTGAATAAGGTAAAGAGATTCTTTACACCGGACCAGAGGTGTCTGCTGTACAAGACGCAGATTAGACCCTGCGTCGAATACTGCTCTCACCTCTGGGACGGCTCCGCGAAGTATCTGCTGGACGCTCTCGACGCTATGCAACGACGGGCTATCCGTATTATAGATTGTCCGGAGGTAACGGGAAGCCTTGAGCCGCTAGTTCAGCGCCGAACAATAGCTTCCTTGGCCGCATTCTACCGTATTTACCACGGCGAGTGTTCTGAAGAGCTCTTCAATCTGATCCCACCCTCTTCCTTCCGATCCCGAACGACTCGTGCCGGGCAGAGATGCCACCCCCACACAGTGGATAGCATGTTCGCGAGAACCGAACGTTTTAAACGTTCGTTTCTCTGCCGAACGATAGTGGCCTGGAACGCCCTGCCTGTGCACGTGTTTCCTCCCACATATAATCCTGGGTTCTTTAAGCGGAGCGTGAAGAGGCACATCAGTAGGTCGTCAAGTTGAGGGCCACTCTCAATAGTAATGTGTGCTGTGAGAGTGGCCCACAATCGCTAGACGTCGTCACGACTTACCACCAGGCGGGCGGCGTCAATTTGGCGAACCAAATATAAAAAAAAAAAAAAAAAAAAAAAAAAAAAATACCGGCCGATCGTGTTGCTCGACGAGGTGTGTAAGCTCTTTGAGCGAATTATCGCGGAACGCCTCGTCGAGCATCTCACGAGTATGGGGCCAGACCTGGCGGATAACCAGTTCGGTTTCCGTCGGGGACGCTCCACTGTGAGCGCGATCATGCGCGTGATGAGCCTGACGGAGGAAGCAGTCTCGCAGGGCAAGGTGGTGGTGGCGGTGTCTCTTGACATCGCCAACGCGTTCAACACCTTGCCATGGAGCTGCGTTAGAGAGGCGCTCGTGTATCACGAAACACCTCTCTACCTCCGTCGTATTGTCGGGGCCTCTCGCTGGGGACCATGCTTCAAGACATGGTATCCAGCGAGAGTAGGTGGAACGCGGCCGTGTCCTTCTGCGAGCAAGTCATGCTCGTGAAGGAGGCGGCCGGGAGGGAGAGGGAGCGTACCCTCCCCGCCGAGTTCCGTAGTCGGCGGCCAGGCCGCCCCAGACTACGCGACTACGCCCAAAACTATCGTCCTCCATGATCGGGGCCTGAGGGCGGCGGGATCGCCACCCACCGTCCTTACAGAAGCAGGCTAGAAGGGTTGCGTGCTGCGGGGCCTTTGCCCCATAGCACGCAACCAGATTCACTCACTGACGCGGGATAAAACCCGACCCCAATGACGCGGGATTCTCGTCCCGACCAAACACCCGCAGAGAACACAGAGGTGGTCAAAGTCCGCCGGGCGCCACTGGACATACCCTCTGCTAGTAACCAGAGACGCCCGGCAACGGACGTTAGAGCAGCCGCGGCCTTGGGCCGCGGGATTAAAAAAAAAAAAAAACTTGAAAAAAAAAATTTCCTCTTTTTAACAATAGTATAGAAGTAAAATGTCCCCATTACACGATGACCTTAATAAAAAGATAACCATAATTCATTTAATTTACGCATCAGACATTCAAGTAATGCCTATGACATTTTGGGCTTAATTAAACTTATATTTGCAATTAACACCTCGCAATAATATTAATGATAGGTAATACAGTATCGGTGACTTTGAAAAACTGACACAGATAAGACAGTTATCAGCGTCGATAATGTGCCAATCGATATGCAATATTACAAGTTTGACACATCAATATAACAGTTATGTATGGCCGTTATGTTGTTTATGGGATTCAGCGAATATTTGCGTGATAACATTATATAAGTCAAAGTTTTTGAGGATGGAACTGATTTTGCAGAAATATTACGCCCTCTTTGCAGAAATATTACGCCTCCGGGTAGGCACGGGTAAATGTCTTTAGTTAATGATATGGTCCTGTGTAATGGAGTATATATCCTCTGAAACTTTGAGGTATGATGAAAGAAACGCCATAATTGACTTAAGCACACAAGCATATTATTTTCATAATAAATTATCAAAGTAAGTACTTGTATTTTTATGTACTAACTGTATTTTTATGAATTAAAGGAAACAAAACCAATTGCTACACTATTATCATAAAGCGAATATTTAAATACCAATAAAAGTAAATTCGGATTAAAACGTCAAAACAATTACGCTTCTGTGTTACGAGTATTGTGTCACTTAACAAGTGAACAACGACATGTAAATGGCTTTAAGTGCATTCCAAGGGACAAGTCCGTTTAAAAATATCCAAAAATACTTTTAAAACTTTACTGAATGAATATTACGTAAAACAGACAACCTTGAAAACTGTCTTTCGCAATGATGTAGAGCCTGCTAATGTTGGTAATGGGGGTCGTAAGTTACTTGAGAATATTGATTTTTAGGGTTCCGTACACAAGGGGTAAAACGGGAACCCTATTACTGAGACTTCGCTGTCCGTCCGTCCGTCCGTCTCCAGGCTGTCTCTCATGACCCGTGATAAATAGAAAGTTGAAATTTTCACAGATGGTATATTTCTATTTTATAGTCCGAGACGCCCCGGACTTTAATTGGATGTGCTATAGCGGCTGGCTGGATTTTGTTGCCTTAAATCAACATTTCATCGCAAGGCAACGGGTTTAATATTTTTTTCAAAATTACAATATAGCTGCTTACTTTTTATTAAATTTATTCGGCCATTTTGGACATAACCTATTATAAATGTGCCCGGTGTGTACGGAACCCTAAAAATGAATAAAAATTAACTAAGAAAAGCTTTGGCGAAAATACTCAAAGTCCAGAAACTGTATTAATTAGGCTCGCTCCTTTTTAGGGGGAACCAAAGTGACTGGTGACAAATATGGGCGTATTAGACGCCCCTATCTACCCCTGTAAGGTAAAAAAGTGATGTTGTGTGTGTGTTTACTTATCAATAAAATCGACCATGAATCTATGAAATTTGCAATCACTAACTTGATCTTGAACAGAGTTTGGTCACAAGACAGCATCTGTCAACCTAACAGCGCATAAGTAGTTCAAGTTACAAAAGTAAGTACCTACATAAGTGGTGTATGAACTTGGCATCAACCTAAATACATAGAGTTGTCAATGTTTGTATTTTATGGTTTGTTCATTACTCTCGACCTAGGACCGCAGCGCAGGTCCGAAATTCGGTTGCTTTCTGCTCTCGACAGGTTTCATGTGCAACGATGTAAGCGACGAGTGAAAGTGATTGGATGCGGCATTCTTTGCACCTATAAATGTATGATAAGTGACATCATAAATTGATAACAGATGCGGCATAGTTGATTTTCAAGTTATGGGTTATATTTTATCAAAACTTTATAATTATGACAACTGGTAGTTTTAGGAAGACATGACAATATTTACTTCCTTCTAAAAGCAAGGTCAAGGTGATGGTTTAAAATTGATTTAAACAAGAAAATTTAACGGATGTTTGGTTTATTTTGTGGTATTTATTAAAATATAATAGGTTATACTAACGGACACTCTTGACATTGTAGACGTGGTAAAGTAGTTTTTTTTTAATGTTTCTACTCCGGTCCGCTACACGCTGCCGCCGCTGGCTGTTGTATGCTTTATGTTGAGTTGGATGTTATATGTAGGCATAGCGTATTTTACTTGCTAACAATTTGGCTTTAAATATTTTTTCCAATCACGCAGTAGCTTTGGAGGCTATTCAGTACAAACAATCAAATTGGTAAAACTACCGTTGTTTTGTGGTTAGTGGTAGATATTAAGAAGGCACCTAACCCTAATCAATTCGCCCAATCCGCTACCGCTAACCCCGCTCCCGCTCCCGCTATCGCTCGAGTGAAGGATAGCGATATTCACTTTCCAAAGGACAGACAGAGATCGAGCGCGTTCTCGTAAATTTTACGTAAGCGACAAAATACAAACTATGAATTAAAGACGAACTATAATGATTATGAAAATAGTATATTGAGCAAATGTAGGTTTTATCAATGCCTTTTTAGATATTAAAACTTATTAAAGAAAATACAGCTAACTTAAAAGATCTAAGTTAAAATGTCATTAAAACAAGGTTTTTTGTAATAAAAAATCTATCGAGCATTTTTTCAGTAATCGTGTTTTCATCTTGAGAATTTAATCTTCATGAATTGAAGTTATTTGTACAAATAAATCAGTTTCCTACACCTTATAGATTTTGAGATTTAGGTCAGTAAAGGTAGTCAAGTTAGGGTCAGGTGGCGTCTTAAATTTCATGTAAAGTTTAACAATTTACGCGTGATTAAATAACAATCAGCTTAAACTTTAACAATAAATAAAATTTGTTGATATTTTACTTTAGTTAGTTCTTTAGAAGAGTTATTTATTGCAATTTTATATCTCTGAAATAAAGTGAGTGAAAAATCTGTCGAAGCAATATTGCAACCTCAACTCAAAATTATATTAAAAAGTAAGGTTTTGATTAAATGAATCACAACAGCTTTCTCCTGAACCAAAACATGTAGGTAACTTGTTGTTGGATTTAAGTACCTACCTTTGAATAAGTACCTACTTAAAGTAGGTATAGTACTTCCATTATAAGTAACCGTGACTTTAAACTTTAGTATTAAGAAGTAGTACATACACACATAATCATCACGTCTATATACCACAAAAGGTAGGCAGTGGTGCATTACACACTCACACTTTGCCAGTAATTTTGTTGGTCCGACGTGGGAGAAGGCAAGTCTATTGCCGACACCGGGCACTCTGTAATTCAAACTAAAATTCCAAAAATAATAAGTGGCAAGTAGGTACTACTTACTATACAATATTATCAATTTTAATTTTTAAATCACCCTGCACTGTCTTATTCCGTGTTCACTTGAACCCATCGAGGAACACATCGTTTAATCACAGACCTTATCAATGTCAACATGCCTTCTGTACAAAAGCTCGCGTAATGTATTCATGTTTCAAGTACATTGCGTCCGTTCATTGTCGATATTCGGCAGCCCAGTATATAAGCTGCGTTGTGCCAGCAGTTAGTTAGATATCTCGACACCACAGTCAAGACAACATTTACCAACAATTACCATGCAGTCCTTTGTAAGTGTAGCTTTTAATAAAAGCTTTATCAAAAATATAATTTTCAAAAAACTATTTATATGTATCAAATAGAATATTGAAACGATAACATAAAAGAAAATTTGCAATGTTTACATAAAGTTGTATTTTCTTTGAACTTTTATTAATTAAAATAAATAGGATACCTTAAAGAAGTAATTATACACAAAGACATCGATGACCCGATTAAATAACTAAATTACACTGTTACAGTCGCAACAGTCACATGATTCATTGATTGCACTTAATCAGTAATCGTTAAGGAAAAACTATTGCAAACTTCACCTTCAAGTAAATTACAACATTGTTTCCATTTCAGGTTGCTTTCGCCGCCATCTTGGCCTGCGCTGCTGCCGCACCCGGTCTCCTAGTCAGTCACCAGCCAGTAGTAACCCACATCTCGGCCCCAGTGGTGCACACCATCCCCGTGGTAGCCGCTAAGACCACAATCACGAAGAGCAGCCAGATCGTCAACCACGGATCTCCTGTCCATTCCGTACACGCCGTGCATGCCGCTCCTATTCTACACGCTCCCATAGTTCACGCTCCAGTAGTTCATTCTGCTCCATTAGTTCACGCTCCAGTAGTTCACGCTTCCCCCGTGATCATCAAAACTGCCCCCGCCGCCATCAGTCACTCCAGCTCAGTTGTCCACCATGGTGCCGTAGTCAAGTCTGTACCTATACTCGCTGTTCATCATTGATTTGTTTACTTATATAACTATTTATTACGATCATAAAATAAAGAAGTTTTAAGTTATAGTTTTTGTTTTAAGTGAAAAGTTTCGTCCTCAAAAAGGTTTATTTAGCAACTAAATATTTTTAATTTGCGTCATAAAATACATCAGTTTAAGGCGTTTAGTTAGCTCAAAGTTAGTTTGAATTTATTGTCATATTTTTGGAAGTTAAAGCAACATACAGTACAACAAGGTCTTTAGCACCAATTAGCGATTGTCAAAATGAAATATTGTTCAAACAATGTTTTAATAGTTAGTATTATATTAAATGATACTAAAACATAAATATAATATTTGGAACTGCAGTTGTAGTGTAAGCTTATGCTCATAGATCAGGATCATTTTCGTAGTTGAATTGAAATTACGAGTTGGTTTAAATCGCTCAATAAATAGTTATTATTATAATACTTAGTATTAAATTAGTAAGAACTTGTACTAAAGGAAATACCTTTATCTATTTTATACTACCTACATCTATTTGGAAGATTATATCAATATACGAACTTCAAACAATGACATTAAAAATAAGTAAAACAAACCTTTCTTGGGAAGTTCGATTTTTGCTGAGCTCGTGTCAGGTGGCTTTTTAGGTTACCTCTGGCCCTCCGCAAAAATCGGGTTTCCAGACTCTGCCATACCGAACAACGTTTCTTGTCCTGCACCTGGAGCTAGTTAGGAATAACTAGTTCTTCAGTGCGGGACTATCAACTAATCAAGCATTACCTTGACATTGGCGAATCATCGATAAATATCGATGGAGCCACGTTTTTAAAGAAAGAAGAAGAAGAACCTTTCTTGGTATTTGCTTTGGTATTTGGGCTCGTACATAGATCTCGATCCAACTGAACATACAACGCTGCAACACCATCTCCACATTTAAGAAAAAAGTGAAGGAACACTATCTCTCCTCTCTGTCTTAAGTATTTGTATGTATGTATATTAATTGTTAGTATAATATGTATGCATTTTGTATGTATTATATTCTTATAATATTATGTATTTATATCCATATACTTATATGTATTAGTATTTATATGTATGTGTATGTATATTCTGGCGTTTTGCGTTAGGTAGGTACTTGTATTTGTTTGTATATTTCACTGATACACCTACACACATAAACCTTATTCTTCCAAGCATTCCCTTCCCTTGGCCCACTGGAAGAGATTGCTTTTGAAATAAGTGGTACCTTTGTCGTGTCTGCCTGTTCAGTATTCTCTTAATGGGAGGTTTCACATGTAGTTTCTAGTCTTACTTCTTAAGAGGAGTACACAAATAAGAGGATTATTGATTAAAGCATTGGTTTCCTAAGATAGCGGTGCCGTCACATAGCGGCAGTAATTCACCTGTGAATGACGCCATTAAAACATTTAGTATGTAAAAGAACGGTGTCTATTATCTTATTTGCTAGGTAATATGGGTAATTGATAAAATCCTTACGACTTATTTGGAAAGTACGATAGGTTTATTTTGTTTATTTTATTGTCAATACTGATACGAGAGGTTGTCAGTTATTGTGGCAGTAGAACCCTCGTAGGAAAAGCTCACTGTATATAAACATTCAAGCAAAGTGTCTTGGGATCTATTTGGGACGAGTGGTGTAACTCTATAGCATTTTGTTTGGTGTGATTGTCACAGATTAGTGAACAATGTAGAGGTCATAAGTGTATTTTACCCTCCCATAAGTATCATTACTTATTCATAATATTATTTTGGTTTCTATCTTTAAAATAAGGTTTTGTTGAAACTAATGGTAACTATACAAGATAATTGTTGTTTCAAACTTTTGTAAGATTTGTGTAATAAGTGCTTTTTTTTAATTTTTTTTAAATTCCGCGGGCCAAGGCCGTGGCCTCTCTAACGTCCGTAGCCGGGCGTCTCTGGTTACAAGCAAAACGTATTTCCAGTGGCGCCCGGCGGACTTTGACCACCTCTGTGGTCTCTGCCGTGTAATACGTGCTAAGAAATCATCAGGCAATTATATACATACGAGTACATAACATAACATACATGAGGAGCTCCTATATAAACTTGAGCTTTTGCAAAATCTTTGTATTCGTTTTATATTCAATTTGAGGAAGTACGATCATGTCTCACATTTTCGCAAGGAACTCAAATGGCTCCCAATCCGTCTTCGTAGAGATGCTCAGATATTGTGTCTGCTATTTAACATTGTACACAATCCTTCCTACCTATCCTACCTACGGGAGCGTTTCTCTTACATGAACGCACCTGATGCCCAGTGTTAGGTCTCACCTACAATACCGTCTATCCTGCCCCTCTCACAAATCCGACTTCTACTCCTACTCCTTTACTGTTCATGCGGTCAGGCTGTGGAACTCGCTCCCACCGAACATACAACGCTGCAACACCATCTTTAAATTAAAAAAAGTGAAGGAACACTATCTTTCCTCTCTGTCTTAAGTATTTGTATGTATGTATATTAATTGTTAGTATAATATGTATGCATTTGGTATGTATTATATTCTTATAATATTATGTATTTATATCTACGAGTATATACTTATCTGTATTAGTATTTATATCTATGTAGGTAGGTATATGTATGTGTATGTATATTCTGGCGAATTTGCGGTAGGTACGTGTATTTATTTGTATATTTGAATGATACACCTACACACACATAAAACTTATTCTTACAAGCATTTCCTTTCCTTGGCCCACTGGAAGAGATTTCTTATGAAATTAGTTGTGCCTTTGTACTGTTAATCTATCCTTAGTATTCATCTTCTATTTTCCAAAAATACAAAACATACATACATTAAAATACATACATTAACATATCTTATAAACACTCTTTTCGAAGTTTTGAAGTATACCAAGGATGTATTTTCGAGTACTATGTAAAAACCGCTGGTTACAAGAAGTGGCAAAAGTACGCGGTATTAAAGTTGCGATGCTTCATAGTTCCGGTGGCTTTCGGTCTTGTTTTACACTTTGATTAGTGATAAAGGCGAGTTCATACATTTTCTGATTTCGACATCAGAACATATATGGATTTCTACGACTAATCAATAATCAAAGCGTTAGAGTTGAGTGCATAAAATCGTCATCAAATTGTCATCGTTTAAAGAAATAGGTATAACCTATTTCTTTGGTTCCAGAAAAGGACAAGTGACGCTTAGTCAGGTGTTGTCCTGGACACGTTATTTGATAAAATAGTTCATTGAGTTGTTAATTAAAATTACCTATTTAATGTTTGTATCAATTATCCTCAAAGTTCTCGTAATAACGTTACGTTTAGCTTGATGGTAAGATGTTCGAAATTTCCATTTTATCCTTATTCAATTCAAAACGACGTATACTGTTTCAAAACTTTTAAAAGTCTAATAACATTTTATTAGACCTCATACATTTATAGTAAATGCCTATGTGCAGACAGTAAGTAGCAAACGAGTTATTGCAAGACTTGCCATATAAGCGCCGGTCAGGGCTTAAACTTAGATGCATCACAAGACATACATTTTTTGTGTACTTCGAATGTCATTTACAATATTCATTTACCACAGACTAGCAAGTCACATTGTTATTTTTTCTGGATTTGTACTTGGTGAAAATTTAAACGTCCTTATTATCATTATAATGCTTATGATACACTGCAGAGATTAGAAACTCCTGGAATTTTCGGTTGAATTAGGGAGTGGTCATGAATATGGGGTTTTTACGTGGGTCTGATAGAATTACTGGAAAAATGTGGGTGTATAATGCACCTCTGCAGTACTTGTATTAGGAGAGGGTTCTTATCAGTTTTGTAGCAAGCGGGGATCGATCTCACGTGACTTAACCACAAACGTTTTAAACCTGTATGGCGAGAGAAATGATGTCATTATGACTGATTCAATAACTACTATCAAGTCTAGGATTTGAAAGAACTGATATGTCAGGTAAATAAGCAAACAGTTTCAAATATAAGTTCTAACTAACGTAGTCGTAATCATGGACATTGTATAAGTAATATCTCTATGGTCGTAATGCACTCAAAATCAGTTTCCTAAACTAAATGAAAAAATGTATATTATTACATATACTTTCTGGAGACAACATTAGTAATGCCAGTCTATAAAATCGACAGTTCAACTGGATCTCAAGCCATAACTTTTAATTTACCAGAATTAAATCTATTGTCATTACTTTAGTCTCTGTATCTCTCACATTACTCTACGTCTATAGTATGAAACACCAGCCACATAACGGGGTACCGATGTCGCAACGAGTGACTATAGATACTTTTATTCAATAGCTACCTATACTTTTACAACACACAAATATTTTATTCGACCCGGGAATTAAACCCGAGACTCCGGAGTCAAAAGCCGATGCTGTTTTTTGACAGATTGCTGATGTAATAGCCACTAAACCATCTTCATTACTAAACAGCAAGAAACGGACACGAGTGAGTCAACATAAGTAGGATAAATCCTAATTATTTAGCTCAGTGAATTAAATAAATTGCTAATCTAGACCTTAATATGTGGTCCTACCCATCAACGCATCTATGGTATGTTACTACACGTAGTAAGTGAATTCTTGGCCTATTGCGGGGTTGGTTTGTAAACTGACATAAGACTATATAAATTGTTGCACGAAAAGGATTCATCACTCGATTACCAGAAGCTTGGACCGAAGGATATTAAAGAAAATGTATCGCTTTGTGAGTCGAAAATTATTTTGTAACTAACTATATTAAAATTAAACTGTAGAGTGAGTTTGATAATTTTTGTATTGATTCCATTTATGGAAGAAGGCTTTAGGCTGCATAACATCACGCTACGACTATTGAAACGGAGTAGTAATATAGACCAATGATAAGGGACTCTATCAACATCAACTTCACCTGATAACAAGCGAAGGAGACTGGCAAATTATATAAAGTGTTTAGAAACAGTAATCGTCCGTCCCGTTACGTGACTTGCGACTAAGCGAATGATGATTTGGTGTTATGTTGTGTGTAGACTTGTGATGCTTCTTTGGTGTATTTTCTTTACTTGTGAAAATGTTCATAGTAAAATAATGTGTGCTTCGATTAAGTTTTATCTTTTGTGTCTCCTGAGAGAGTAAAAACAGATGTTCAACGTCCAAACGTTTGTTTTTTCGCACTAATTAGAGCATGAGCCTACCACCTTCTCGCCATCGAAAACGAATAAAAAGGTATACTGTTAAAAATTTTTACATAATTCTTGGGCAACTTTCGTTGCCCTAACCTTTCTGTATTTTTACATAACTATTTACATGACTATTACATAAATTTACATGACTATTACATATTTTTTTAATTTTTAACAGTGTATGCCACATGCAGCAGGTGTAACAGATGTACTAGATGATAGCTGTCACTTCTAATTCATTAAATTAAAACGTTGTTACAAAAGTAAAATACATGAACAGATTGAGTTTCTAATAGAAAATCGTAATTTCTATATAGGTACGTAATTTCTAATACAAATATTCAAATTGCAGATCACAATGTTAGTGCTCCTGACGGCAGTGAACGCTGCTCCAGCACCACAATTGTTCCATTCTCCACTGAGCTACTCACTACCCTCAGTGTTCCATGCCCCAGTGGTGGCCCACAGCCACATCGTGCAACATGTACCACTGACCCATCATACTGTTGTACACGGATACCATGCTCCTTACGTATTCTAAACAATATATAAAAGTTATATATATTTCTTATTTAAAAGTTTTATTATGATCTGTTTAAGTATTTAATGTTATTGTTAATCATATTGTTATTCTATTTTAAACTACCTATACCTACGTAATAGTTTAAATAAAAATCTTTCTATCACAGTATTTAACATTTTTGAATTTTTGTTTAATAAACTCATTTATCAGAATTATTTTATTGTTTTAATATGTTTTATAAGCAGTGAATTATGCTAACTTTTTCTTATTTAATTTTACGATATGAATCACAAAAAACTATAGTCTTGGGTTTAACTCGAACCAGCGACTGATCCCTTTCCAGGACGAACGTTTTACCAACTGGCCAAGACACCACTAGCCCAAGACATCTAATTTTGTGATCACTTCATCCCAAAGAATACTTTTAATTACTTATACAACTTGAATGAATAAAACTTGTCAATTGGATTTCGTCGATAAAATATAAGCTTTTACTGTCCAATTAAATTTACCAAAAGTGTTGCACAAAAACCATGAATCATTGACAACTTTTAAGCAAGTTTTATCGATTTCTTAACATCAACATCTTAAGTCATTCTCGCCTGCACGCGGTGTACTTGATGACAGAATGGAGAAGACAGTCGCAGACTATAGTAAGTATAGCCCCCTGTTACGTGAGACCAACCAAGTGTTTTGGATGGCAATGCTTATTCTTTGGATCAGAAAAAACCAGCCTTCTGGTCCTGAGAACCATCGATCAGACGTTTAGTGATGATCTATACTAATATTGGCTCTATTTAAAAAAAACCATGTTCTTGTTAAAAGGTGCATTTATCCAGGAAGGCTATAGGCTATACAGTATCAGGCTACAATCAATAGGAGCGGAGCAGTAGTAAAATATGTTTCAAAAACTGGTAAAGTTTATTTCTGTTGAGAACTACCGTTGCGTGCGCTGGTCAAATAGTTAAGGTTATGTTAAAATAATGTACTAAAGAATTATTCCTCTATAAAAGTTTAAAAAAATGGTCCGTGTTAGCATACATTTATCTATTAAGGTTAACTCAGTATAATATATTTTATGGAAACTAAATTCGTTCTAAAATAATTATTTGGGAAGTTAGATGTTATTACGGTCGACGCGACGGGAATAATAATAACAGGCGACGGGAACGGGAAAAAATCCTAAGTAATTACCACACGGCTGAAGTTACGATCGCTAGTGTCTATATACAAACGGCGAGCGCTCGGACACCATGACCAGGACCCAAGTGCCTCAAACCCAAGTGCCTCAAACCCAAACGGCTCAAATATGCATTCACCTGCTAGTTTAGCGTAAGTACGCCGTTTGAGGCAGCTGATGCAGCAGCAGCGCCGGCACATACAGATGTACTTAGTTGATGTAAGGGGGCTAAAGTAAAAACGCATGTAGCTTCCAACACTAAACTATACTCATCCTAAATAATTAGGTATCGTTTTTAGGAAATACTGGAACGGTATAATACATACACACGTAGGTAAAACCTCTTGAACTACTAAATAAAAAAAAAGATAAATAGATCTATGTTGTTTTTATTTTCTATTTATATCTATCAACGTCATGTTTTCTATTAAAAAGTAAAGAGTAATTTAACTTATTTAGAACGAGTCACTTGACAAATTGTAATCTAGAAATACATTATTTACAAAGACAAACACCTACGACTGTCCTAAACATTTTAGTTTCAACATTTCAAAAATGAAATTGAAATAGTGTCTCATTGAAAAAATAAATGTCGTTTAGATTTTTTTAACTTGTGACTTGCATGAAATAAGTAGAATCTTGTTTTTTGGGGTTCCGTAAAACTGAAAGGTGAAACAGGACATTATATTACTAACATTACTTCCGTCTATCTGTCACCAGACTGTACCTCATTAACCGTGATAGCTAGACAATTAAAATTTTCATGGTTAATGTAAGTAGTTATTTTGCAGTTATAACAACAAATACTTAAAACAGAATAAAATAAATATTTAATTACGACTTCCATAATTATAACAAATGTAGAACAATTTGCAATTTTTACTCTAGATTAAAAAGAAAGTTATTACAGATAAATAGTGTCTAATCATGTAATCGTAGTACCGAATCCTGAGTACGCGGGTACCACTCGCACTTGGTTGAGTTCAGAGCTCAGCTAAATCCTTATCCCAATAATGGATAAGGCCCTTCAAAGGCAACTGATGTATTGTGGTCTTTATAACAAATCAGGGCAAATAAATAGGTGCAAAGGTTTTCCAAACCCTTCCAAAGAATATTATTGGTTAACATCAATTGATTTTTTCAATGGAGTTCTTATATTTTATTAAATTCTGACAAGTACAAAGTAAATCGGGGTGAGATGTTCTACCTAACTTAACAGATAAAATAATAAAGAAATAAGTGTGTTCTTAAATACTCATAATATTATGTAACTGTTATTTACTGTTAAAATTTCCCAATAGATGTGGTTTAACAGTATTTCCCCATAATAATATCGTTTCTTTACATACATTGGGCGTGTTCACATTGCACGATAACGACACACGATATCGTATCGTGCAATGTGAAAACGCCCATTGGCGTACCTAATAAGGGTGTAATTATTTGGCAGACACGATAATTTACTATTACATCTTTTTAGTTAAAATTTTGACCTTTGATCGTTAAAGATAATTTAAAATACGATAGTAAGGTTTAACCGCTAAACTATAAATTATAATAACTCATGTTACTCAGTCACGGTCACTGGTATCTAGACTAACACAGTTACCTAAGTCATAATTTAGCACAACTAAGGCAATCTCAAGGTAATTAATCTCAGAGGCTCGATTAGACTACATATTCCCGTCAAACACGACCTGTGACAGTAAGTACATTCTATGCTTCGGCGTAATAATTAAAAGGTAGTTTTTATCTTACGTAATGAGAAAAATCTTGTCACACAAGGAAAATCTGAGTTAAATACCAGTCAAACCATTCGTAGAAAACGGTTTATGTTACCTACTATCCCTCGGTCTTAAAATAACATTGCCCAACGGGCAGACTGAGGATCTTTTACCCAAAGGAAATTACATTTTGTATAACCTACGCATAATCATATTATAGAATAGTTTATTTACTAATCAAAAACTATAATAAAGAGACCTTTAGGGACCTAACTGTAGTTGACAGGCAGACTCAATAAGGGTCTGTGCACATCGCATTTTTTGAACGTGTCATCGACGCGTGTTCGATTTCGACGAAATTTCTTTTCACACCTGTTTCATTCAAACACATGATTGAATCTACTACTACATAAAACTACAAACTAATGTCAATAACAATAATGATGCTCAGAATAACTTGAATGAGTATATATAATCATCATAATTGTTTTGTACAAATTTAATGTAGAATAAAATAAAAACAGCCACGCCTGTTCAACGATGTTAACGAAAGTAAGTAGTGGTATACAAACAAACTGCTCTGTAGGAATAAAGGCATTTTACTATGACGAAAGTAAGTATTTAATAAAGCATCGATGTCGCGTTTTTGCGTCGATATAAACTACGGTAAATTGCCATTAATGCGTGTTCCTAAAACGCGCGTTGTAGGTCGCGGTGTGAAGAGACCCTAAGAACAAAAAATGGTTCGTAGTTCAACTCCACTTGTACTATCACTGGTATTGACAGATATACTAAATTAATATCCTGTTGATGATTTACTTTCTTTGACTGCATTTATGTAAATGTATTAGGCATAAATATCGCCCACGCCTACATGGAGCAGTTTTCTCGTTACTGATCACCATGAGAATCTATTATGGGAAAACAAAATTCTAATGTTTATCCAATAGCTTTGTCTATCTTCGTATGAAATATAAAAATAAGCATAGGTAAGTAGTTTTTTTTCGTTGTGGCCGACTATGGAGGCAATCTTCATAATTTTATTTTATCATCATCATCATTTCAGCCTACTGCAGTCCACTACCGGGCATAGGCTCCTCCCAAAAAAATGTCATAGTATTCGGTCATGGCTTGTCCGCATCCAGAGGATTTTCGCAACCTTTAACAGGTCGTTAATCCACATAGTGGAGCCCAAGCTGCGTTTATCAGTACGCGGTCACCACTCGAGGACTTTTTGGCATCATCCTGCCATCAGTCCTGCGATCGACTTTTACTATCTATCAAGATGTATTGAGAATACCAAAAATAGTAGACATTTTTGATCGATAAAAATACGTCATATTATTATGTGAAATTAATTTTAAATATTTCTTTCTTGACTTTCAATTTATTTTTAAAACGAACTAGTAGATAATATTCAATAACGCAGTCATTGTTAGTTCGTTAATAAAGTTTAAAATTTAAATACATGCTTCGTGACTAAGTTAGTATGCAACGTTATTAAAATGACATTGATATTATCTCTTAGTACTAACGATGACATTCAGTCGTGGTCATACTTTTAGTACTACAGTATTTTTTTTCTTTATTGAAGGTACCTAACGGCTAGACCAATTTTGCTAATTCTTTTTTGTATGCTCGGACTGCTGAGATTCTATTTAGTGGTATGTAACATCTGTCCTGACTGTTTGAATTTTGGTTTGAATTACAGATGATTATGGTATTTTAATAGTGCCCGGTAACAGCTATAAGCTTGCCCCCTTTTACATGGGACCTACGAAATAACTGGCAAAGTGTGGGTGTGTTCTGCACCTCTGCCTACCCCTTCAGGGATATAGGCGTGATATGTGTGTGTGAGTAATATTATTATAACCTGTGAATGGCTTCGTGGAAAATTTTCATCTTTTTTTATAGTTTTTTTTGTAACTTTAACCGTTGACGCACACGCAATGGAAACTCGTAAAAGCGATGTTTTTTTTTAATTTATTACCTCACTACGCCAGCTGAATGATATGATTAAATTTATAGGTAACTTCTTACTATAGCAAACAATAATACCTAATATCGGAAATCCCAGATAGTAATTAATAAGCGTTCGTCACTAATAATGATGAATCGTCAGAACAAAGCAATGAAAGAAGTACATTTTTCACAACCTATTGTTATAAAAGTACAAGCTAGACATATAAGGGCTGTGTAGTGTGAACTTGAGATACGAGAACCACTGAAGACTCAAGATGAACAGACATATCTTTGCGGTGAGCTCTTTTAATATCTCCTAATTTCACAATCCTTCTTAAACTTTGCAAAACAAACATTCAATAAGTTAAACATTTTTTTAGTATCCATTATATTTTTTGTTTTTAATAAATATTTTTGTTATGGATAGATCGATATTGAGGTCGATGAAAGTCTAAATATCACTCAACTACGGCTCAATATTTTATATTGAATATTTATTAAAAAAAACAAATATTAATTAGAAAATATTATTTTTTTGTTACCTTAATTTTTTTCTGGTATTATTATTAAAAAAAAACCTACTTTTTCTTTACCCAATTATATTTTCCCGAAGACGAGACAAAATTTCAGTCCATATAGAAAATGTTACGAAGTTATCGAAGATTTCTTCAATCACAGCGGACTATTTACCTGTGTTAGATTAATATTTTTGTTCCCGAGTGTACCAAACAAAGTTAGGATAAGATTTCATTATTGCCTCGTCATTTGTATTCGACGTTCATCTACGCTTGCCGTGACTGTACCGACTGGCACGTCACTACATTATGTAGAAGATTTTTGGTAACAGGTCACTGACACTGTTGTTTGTTTACAAAGAAAAATATTTAAAAATAGGGGAAAAATTTATTATTTGTATCAGGGACATGTCCTCTCTCAATTTGCAAGAGCCTATTGCTTGAGCCTATTTTAACTCACGGCTGTTTTTATCGTAGTTCTCGGTACCTAGTCCAGCAGTTAAGACATTCCACTTATCTTTACAGATTCTCGCCGTCATCGCGGTAGTGGCAATTCCATCGTTGACTGCTTATGAGAACAATAGGTACCCAGCGTACATAGCCCAAACTCCAGTAGTGTACCCAACACATTTCTTACCTTATAACCAGATGTACATTCAACCTCAGCCGTATGATATGAGGTACAGGCTCAGATATAATCCTCTTGGTTACTGAATTATTCTCTTGGTTCATGAATAAATGATACACTTTAATGGCAGTGGTTTTTTCATTTGTCCTTGTTTTACTGCACACAAATCACAGATGTTTTCAGAAAAGACCAGGTTAAAAGCATCATATATGAAAACAACAATGTGATAAAATGAAGTAACCAAATTCCAAAACAATAAGGTAATTGTAATTCACACAAAACAATGCCGTTTGCAACGTATGCACTACAACTTACCCCACCGAAGCAGTTAAGTAATTTGATTAAAGTACGGTTTGACTGTGCAGAAATTAAGTACTTCTTTGAATTACAGACAGAAATATATTAGCTCTATCAAAGTTAATTTGGTGCTCTTCTGTAAAAGATTTATAGGGTATTAAGATTTTTAAGCTTTGAATAAACTTTAAAATTAAATAATTGGCACTTAAATATCGCTTTATTGGCTGGTTAATGAGAAGGACAGGTATTCAAATAATCCTCTTTCAGATGTTGTATTATTCTTTCTTTGATTCGTACGTTTTAAACGTGTGGTGGTTCACAGTATGCGTATCTCTGTATCCGTCTCGTCGATGCACATCAGGATGGCCTATTTGGAGGGGTCATGATTCCCGTTCATGATCCCTCCAATAGTGGGGAACCCTACACCAGACTCATGTAGAGTTGGAAAAATAAGAATCAAAGAAGAATCAAAGAATCAATTTCATTTATTCAGTTTAGGCACATAAAGAGCACATATGAATGTCAAAATTTTACAATTTTGTCAAGTAATATTATAAAAATACTAAATTAAGTAAGTAGGTACATAAATAACCATTAGAATATGATTCTTTCGCTGGTTCGGTAATTTGGTTCTCCTGAGAAGAGACCAGCAAGAAACTCAGGTAGATTATCCATTTTCTTTTTTAATATTGTTTTGTTTACATTGTTACAATTAGTTTCTATTGTATTATACGAGTGGCCAACAACAGAAGATTAGGGTGACCATGCATTTTTATCATTAAGATATTCGTCTACATTATAGTAGCCTTTCATCATCAAACATTTTTTAACTACTATTTTAAACTTATTAAGAGGCATGTCAACCAAATCCTGAGGAATTTTATTATAAATTTTTATACATTTGCCAACAAACGAATTACCAACTTTATGAAGTCTAATTTTTGTCATTGCCCGTTTATTTTTATTTCTTGTATTAAAATTATGGTTATCGGAATTTTTTTTGAAGAGATCTATGTTCTTCCGTACATATAAGATGTTGTCGTAAACATATTGAGAAGCAACTGTTAAAATATTAATTTCTTTAAATAATTCTTTCAGCGAGTCACGGGGTCCGAGTCTATAGATTGCTCGTATAGCTCGTTTCTGTAATATGAATATTGTCTCAATATCGGCAGCTGAGCCCCACAGCAGCAGACCATATGACATAACGCTATGAAAGTAGCTAAAATAAACTAATCGTGCCGTTTTTTCGTCAGTCAGAGACCTTATCTTTCTAACCGCATAGGCAGCTGAGCTAAGTCTTCCTGCCAAGGCTGTGATATGAGGACCCCATTGTAGTTTACTATCTAGAGTTATCCCAAGAAAAACTGTGGTATTGACTATTTGAACTAATTCATTATTCATAGTAATATGAGTATCCACCTGTCTAACATTGGGCATAGTAAATTTTAAACATTTTGTTTTCTTCGCATTGAGCAGCAAGTTGTTACTTGTGAACCAATGCAATATTTCCGAAAGGGTATTATTTACATCGTCAAGTGCTACTTTTTGTCTATCACTTTTAAAAATTCATGATGTATCATCAGCAAATAATACTATCTCACAAAGATTTTTAGTGAAATAAGGAAGATCGTTTACGTATATTAAGAATAAAAGGGGTCCTAATATCGAGCCCTGGGGCACTCCCATGACTAATGAGGCGCCAGAAGAGTCGGTGCCATTAATGTTTACTTTTTGTACTCTCCCAGTGAGGTAAGACTCGAGTAAGCCAAGTGAGCTGTTCGAAACACCATAATAACCTAATTTTAGTAGCAAAGTCCCATGATCAACACAATCAAAAGCTTTTGATAGATCACAAAATATACCAATGGCATCCTGCTTTTCCTCCCAAGCATCAAATATATGTTTCACAAGTGCAACTCCTGCATCCGTTGTGTTCCTGCCTTTTGTGAAACCAAACTGTTTGTTATGAAGTAACTTATTGTCTGTAAAATGTGAAAGCAATTGATTAAATATTATTTTTTCAAAAATTTTACTGAGGGATGGGAGTATGGAAATAGGTCGAAAATTTGAAGGATCACTTTTGTCTCCTGCTTTAAATAAAGGATTGATTTTACTGTACTTCATAAGATGAGGAAACTGATTTTCATCTATACATTTATTGAATATGAATGCAAGGTGAGGTGCTATAGCGGGCACTATTGATTTTATTATATTAATTGAAATGCCCCAAAGATCCTCGGTATTTTTTATATTTAGTTGTTTAAAAGTTTTAAGTATAGTGACAGAGTCATTATACTGAAAATCAAAGTTAATTCTACATTTATCAACACTAGATTTAAGAAGAGAATTGGCTACGTTTTTTGACGAATTTAACTTATTTGTAGTGGTGATTGGAACATTTGTGAAGAAAGATTCAAATGCATTGGCCACTTCAGAATCAGTTTTAATATGTTTATCATCTATTTTTAACTCGAAGGATCGATCACGTGACTTTGCTTTACAAGTTTCTTTGTTAATAACATTCCATATTGCCTTCGTTTTATTTTCAGATTTTTCAATTTTAGCCCGTATATAATTAGATTTAGCTGTTGAACATACTTTTTTGAATAGTTTGAAGTACTTTTTAATCTGTTCAATTACTTGTGGCTCATTAGTAGATGCCTTTGTCTCGTATAATTCATATAATTTCCTTCTACTTTTATAGATTCCAGGCGTAGCCCAATCACTAAATTTTATTTTAAATTGATTTACATTTATTGTTTTTTTAGTGAAAATGTTATCACATTCGTATTTGATTACTCCGAACAAATCTCCGTAATGATCATTCGGGTGTTTATCATTATTCAACTCCAAAAGAGGTACTTTATTCTTAATGTTTTCTTTAAATTTTTCTAATCTATAAGTTGTGATTGGTCTACAAACAATATTTTTTGATAATGGAACATGTTGGAACTTAAATCTAGCTAACTGACCTGCATGATCTGAATTTACAAAATGTATTATAGATTTCTCATCTACATCGCTGTTAGAAAAAATATTATCTAAGCAGGTAGCTGATGTGGCTGTGGTGCGTGTTGGTTCACAAAAAAGATTTTGTAAGTTAAAAGATTTAAAAAGGTTGAGGAACCTTAGCGCGTTCTGAGAGTTTTCTAAAATATTAATATTAAAATCGCCACATACAACTATAGTCTTCTTACATTTACATACCTTTTTTAAGGCTTCCTCCATAATGGACTCAAACAGGTAGTAATCTCCAGAAGGAGGTCTATAGACGCTAATAATAATATATTGGTCTAGCTCTGCACATGATAGTTCAATATTTCGCTCACTTGTGAGTGCTACTACGTCTTTTCGGTCTTTTGATTTCAATTTGTCATTAATTAAAATGAGACCCACCTCTTATAGCGGAATCTCTAGTAAACGCACTAATGATTTTATAATTATCAATATTAACTAGGAGTTCATGTTTTTTTAACCAGTGTTCAGTTAAACAAAGTACATGGATACGTTTTTCATTTAAAAATAATTCTAGTTCTAACTCTTTGCCAGAAAAGCCTTCAATATTTTGATGAATTATATTCATGAACATAGACTTTTCCTTTGTCCTTAAATTTAATTTGCTAGGGATTTCCTCTATTGTCCTACAACTAAGTTTAAATTATTGTCACCCTTTTCTGGAACAGATTCCAAGGTCACAAGACAAACATTGTCACTTTTCTGCTCAATAAAAGCAGATTGTTTGGCCAAGTTTTTGGCTGAATAACTAATAAAATATGATAGCGAAGATGCTATCTGTCTCCTAAAATATCTATTCAAATAGAATTTATCTTCCGTCAATAACAATTTATTTTCTAAATACATGTTAATGTCAATCAGATGGAATTTATTTGGATTATGAAATGTCAATGTATGTATTGTTTGATTTAGCTTATATCTAAGATTGTTTTCGGCCTGTGACAAGCCACGGCTATAAGGAAGTGTGAATAAAATAATGTTTTTAACATCTAATAAGCTCAGTAATTCTAAACAGTTTACAATTGCATTTCTGTCTGCATTTCCCCTATCTCCCACCAAAATTAAAAGTGTACAGTTGCTGTTTAAATTACAATTTTTAATTTTTTTTATAATGTTACAGTAAGTTAATCCCGGCATACAATAGTTAGTAACATTTTGTTCTAAATATGAACTAAGTAACTGGCCCATTGATTTCCCTAGGCATCCCTAGGCTTCTAAAGGCATAGAGGTTCAGTTAAAACATGAAAGTTGATATCAGGCAGTTGTTAGCTATAAATACTAACCATGTCCGATCACCTGTTGCGCAAATGTCCACAATTAAAGCGCTACAGAAATAATTTTGTGTGCTTATTTTAGTGTGGACGAGTTTCGCTCGGACCGAGATTCTAATTTAATGCTATGTAACATCTGTGCTGGCTGTACAAATTTTGGTTTTGAATGTTTTATAGTACCTAGTAACGGCAATAGGCTTGCCTCCTATAACGTGGGACCGACAAAATTACTGGAAAAATGTAGGTGTGTAGACGCACATCTGCCTACCCCTTCGGGGATAAAGACATGATGTATATATATATATATATATATATGTCTATTATATGCAGTAATAAAAAAATCAACTTCTCTCCGTATTAATTGTACTGAGCCCGACAGAGTTCACAATTGCACCTTAATGGAATTCAAGGATATTGTTTTCCTATTTTCCTCCTCCACACATCCCTGTCAGATGTCATCTCCTCAGTCAATCCTTTCCTTGTCGTATCCTTGTTACATAATTATAGAATGCAATAATGTTTTGAGTATTGAGTGCGACGATGTTTAATTGAGGCTGGCCAGAGAACGAGAACGCAAAGAAATGATGACTCGGATCTTTGTAAGTATTATGCGTAGGAAGGTAAGTACTTATTAAAAAAAACTCTATTAGAGATTTTTATAACCCGATACTAGATTATCTGAGTATCCAGAAAGTGAAAATTAATCTATGCGTCAGTAACAGAATACAATTGGAATATGTAGTAAATGGCCTACTTTAGCAGATATAGAAACACAGATGATTGATCCCTGATTCTCTCTCAGTGCCTTATAAAATAAGGTCAAACCACGACAGATGTTACAGAACAATATCGTCTTTGTGAAATTGAAACGTGAGTAGTATTTTCTGAATAAAGTCAGATGTAGACTAGAATGTGAAACGTTTTACGAGTTCTTGAGTGCGCTCAAGGTCATGGTGTATGTTCTTTGCATCTCTGAAAGTAAGACTATTACAGAAATGCTAGATCCGTACACTGCGTTAAGTTTTAAGAGAATCCATAGAATATGTTCCTCGATCTTTACATTCACGAGATTTTACTCGCAATACTGTGAAATAAAGTAAATTAGAAGTAATAACAGAAATTGTCTCACCATAATGTACAAATTTTCATCCAAACATTTGTAAGTGGCAAACACCCCTAATCTAATTTTAAAACCTTCTAAAACGGTTTGGTTGATTTCAATAAATCTATCTCCGAAGCAAAGTACGGAGATAGTTGAAACCCGAAAGCTTAAGATTAGGGTCCGTTTCAATCTCTAAATGCCAAAACCGGATCGTGTCTTCAAACATTTATTAAATTAGTTCAGTAATTATAAAATGTTCCTTGCAAGCTATCAATTTAAAACAATAAAATCCTCAACCCAAAAAAGGTCATCGTAACAACTTGATCCTCACCCCGGACTCTAATTGAGACATGTGCGGTATTGGAGCTCATGCATCGTTAGTACGAATTGCGCACTTGTAGAATTGCGAACGGACCATCGACTGGGTTCAACGTGCGTAAGGGATTTTAGCACTTTTAGAAAATTGTGTTAATAGCCTTAACCTGGTTATCCTACCGTTGGAATAGACCTTTTGCGCCACAAATTGTTTTATGATAATATTAGAGTGGGTTTAAAATCCGCTCTTGTTTCACGATGCCAACGTCCTTTTAAGCTGAGTTATGGAAACATAAATATATTTGAGGACATCTTTAATATCTGTGTATTGAATGGGTACTACATACAGAAGGGACTTGAATTTACATAAAAAGCTAGGCCATTCGTATAAGAAACTCGAACGAATAATAACCTTTGTGGACCCCGTTACGTTGTCTGTTAGTTGGGAGGTTATAATGATAATATTTTGAAGCTAAATCTGTAGTGAAGTCTACTGTACATCTAGGAAGGCAATTTTTTCGTTTAAGTGGGCAAAATGTAGTGGTATCTATCGCTATACATATAATAATATATATGCAAGTAGAATATACAAGTTCAGATATGAAGATTTTGTACGTCTATAACTTTTATTTACACAAACGGTAGAAATTAGTAGGATTAGAATTTTTACTAAAAATGGAGTATTAACATTGCGCGAAGGCTAGCTGAAAAGGTTCACAGAATGCTGGCTGCATTTTCACATAAAAACGATAGGTACTTATTTTTTGATTCAATAAAGTTAAGAAACCAACAATGCTTTTGAAAAAATGTGGGCGTGTAATAAACCTCTGCTTACCGCCTCGAGGATATAGGCGTGAATATATTATGTATGAATATTTAAACATTTTAGGAAGAATTAGAAGTTTATCGACTTATGAATCTATGATACAGTTTTATTCCAGGTATGTTCGTCACTCAGGGTACATTCACCTGTTCCACATTTTTTCTAGGAAGCATCATATTTCTTTACTGGTACATCCTCTAAAATGCTCCAACAATAAGGAGGAAATGTCAGTACTTTTATTTACAATAAGAATTACAATATACAAAATATACATAATTATAGACTAAAAATATTTACATTACAAAATATCGTTTAAAAAATCTGGGAAGGTTCCCAGAATGCTGGCTGTGTTGCCACGTTGGATGGTGATACTTATTCTTTGGGCCAGAAAATAGCCAGACTTGTGGTCCTGAGAAGCATCGATTCGGCGTTTAGCAATGTCTCTATAAAGGCGGCGGGCACTCGGACCCCATATGTAATCACCTGCTAGGTTAGCATATTTACGCCGTTTGAGGTCTTCAGCCGATGCAGCAGCAGCGCCGGCACGTGTGAAGGTGCTAAGGTGTCAACGCATGTAGCGTCCCACACCAAAGGCCTTCCCATCTTCTACGGTAGCAACGACATACCGTCCGGTCTCTTTCCATCGCTTCGTGCTAAACCATTTGGTTCACGTACGGCCGGAAGACCTGCGGTGGAAAGAGCCCTACGAATTATGTCGTTTAGAATAGCGTGCCGAGGTATACGACCTGCGCTTCTGCTACAAGAAAGGCCATGGTGTCCCAGATTATCGACGGCTACAATAAAATTTCTACATTTTTCCAAAATTGTCCTGAACGGAGAGCATGTGTAAATTTGGGTACGAAAAGGAGGAAATTGTCACATTTCCGTAATTTCCCCGCGGTCGGTAACCGCGTGCCTTTGTGATGTTGCTGACAGATTTTGCATGGGGAATTTACTGTATAGTGAGGGTTTCGGGATGGAATTTATCATAACAATAGCGAGAAGGAAAATATAACCTATGTTGTAGGTACTTAATTTATCCTGCTCTACCAATATTAATCAGGAAAAAAGATTGCAAAGTTCCCGTAGGGTTTAAATATCTTTGTGAGGTAGACAGAGGCGTTTCACGAGTGGCATACAAATAACAAACTTTCCTCTTGAATCACACTTTCTATTGCTAAAAAAAATATTAAAATCCGTTGCCTAGATTGAAAGATCAACGACCATATCAGACTTTTCTACCACTGAAAGGCCTGGTAAAATCGGTCTAGCCGTTTTAGAGATTATCTCGGAATAAGCAAACAGTCAGAAAGATTTTATAAAAAGTATTCATTATTCATTTAGTAAAAATATATTAATTTTGAATTATTACAGTTAGACACTTCAATATAATTTATTTGTGATATAGAAAACGAAGCATGATTATTTTAGTCCTTTACTAATAACCTCTAACTGTTAGTGACTGTCGTCAGATTCACACATTTGTACTAACTACATGCAATTAACCTACAAAATGCAGTCAACATTGAATACAATAATATCTCGATCGAAATGTGAATGCAGATACAGTGCGGTTATTTTAAATTGGTCGATAAAGTCCCTCTGTGAGTATTGAAGAAAATGAGAACGATAGGTAAAAATAAAGTAATTGAATTCAATTTAAAACAAGATAATTTTAAAACAGCTTACATTATTATCGGTATCTGCCATTGTATTTTTTTAATGTTAGGTTCGCCGATTGCCGGTGATTGTGGGCGACTCTCATAGTACACAATTATATTGAGGCAGGGTGCGTACCAGGCCACTATCGTTTGGCAACGAAACGAACGTTTGAAATGCTCGGTTCTGGCGAGAAGAGGTTATATTTGGTTATTACACAGACCATTTTTTATGAAATAACAACTTGCTGATTCGACAGTAACAAGTTGTCATGTTTTAGTCGCTCATACCAACCTCGTGAGACATCATTTTAAATAACTTTAACTTTACGACCTAGACGCAAGATTTATGTACCTCATAAATAATAAATATGTACCTTTTGAATAAAAGTACGTTTCTATTAGTTTCACTTTTATAAGAATTGATTTCGCCTCAAGGTGACATCGGAGACTATAATTTTATTAACTTATTTAAATAGTAGGTAAAATTATTACTCACTCTCAGAAGATCCTAAAGGTACCGATATAATTAATTTCAATACCTTAAAAGCCGCAGACAATTAATCCTAATTATCTACGTTATGTAAAGAGAACGAGCAAAAACAGGTGTAAAGACAGGAATTCTTTATCGTAAACAGGTTATCGGGCATTTTTTTTGAATTTGGCAATTATAAAAATGTGTAATTGTATGAAAAGGCAAATTACAAATTGTTTAATTTGGTTTAATACCAATATTTCTTTGCGAATTAGCATGAACATGGAGTAAAGTGGGCACATTCTGTTTATTGCTGGACGTTTCAGCTAGGTTGTACCGGCCGCGGTTGCTAGCTGACTGACTGTTCCCGTTACTTAAAAAATAGACAAAGAAACGAACAGTTAAAAGGTTGGTACCCACTAGGCATATGGATAAATACTTAATAAGCATACAGTCGTTTGCAATTCACCTTTGGCAGAGATGATGAGGAGAGAGATAGATATATGAAGTACTCGTGAATAAAATATGTTCACAAATAAATAAATTCAATTCTATTCTCTTCATTTTCGCGTCTCAATGTTTTTCATAAATTTTCTATATTAATATCTTACAAAATCTACTGAAAAATGTAAAAGCTATAGCGAATAACTGTAATAAAAGTCATTCTTTCATCTCTAAACTGAAATGCCAAGAAAATCAAATAAAATTAATATGTCAGGGCATTTATGCATAGCGTAATCCAGACTCAAACTAAGCCTACCTTTCACTAAGAGAACTAGATAACTACTGATTCACATATTTAAATTTTTTTTTGTAAATATAGACATATTTAATATGTCAAAGACTGCCCTACCAACCATCTCCAGGGCCCAAGTGATCCTAACCAGCACACGGTACACCTGCTCACAAACGGACGAAGCACAGCACTGGCAAATATACTCCCAGGAAACGGTAATAGGGTCGCCACCTAATACGTGGAGGTTAACAAATTGGCGAAATGTGGGGGTGGTAGGAGCATCTGTCTGCTACTTCGGGGATAAACACGTGTTTTGTGTATGAATTTAGTAAAATATACTGCGACTGCTTCGGTGGCGTGGTCGGTAGTGTATCCGCTTTCAACGCCGGAGTCTCGGGTTCGATTCCCGGTCGGGACAAACTTTGTGTGATGACACATACGTTTGTACCGAAGTCTGGATGTTTCCTATGTATAATATGTATGTATTTACAAAAAAAAAATGTATAAAAGTATTTATATCAGTTTATCTAGTACACATATCACAAGCTCTGCTTAGTTTGAGACTAGATGGCGTTGTGTGGATTGTCCTAACATATTTATTTATTTATTTATATGTAATCAAACGCGAAACTTTAAAAGTTAATAATATCAAGCCAATTTATAGCCATTGCACTATAATGTTGTACTCACGTTATAGATTGCCAAACGAAGAGATTTATTATAGAACACGCGCAGGTACCTACATAATGCCTAAGGCCTAGACCCTAGTTAGCTTTACTATAAAAGGACGTTACTTAAGTGATCGGAATACATAGTCGTGCTGTACAAACGGACTAACAAACAGTTAATATTACTAACGTCATCATGTTTAAACTGGTAAGTTATTAAGTATTTTTTACACAGTTAAATACCATTATAGGAAAAGAGAAATCGTGTTTATTCCTAAAAATAAGAAGTGTACAGAAGTTAAGTAAATTGAGAAGGGATCCCGCAAGTTTAAAGTAAAAGTTCAGAAATTAACTTAAATTTTAATTATTTTTTAATTTTTAAATTAAATTATGCTCGCCAGGTCAATCGAATACATAGTTAACTAAATAATACCTAGAGCAAATATTTCTTTAACTTTCGTTACTTATATTATTTCTTAGTAAATCAATTTATCTAAGGTACAAGTTAATTAAGACCTTTACATACCTAAATTGATTTAGTTTTTACTTCTGTTAGTGTGCTACAACTGCCACAAATTGTATAAGGTTCAGTGATTTCATTCAATATTCTCCATCTGGTGCTTTTATTAATATAACAAATATTTATCTACACAGAAAATATATTTTCGTAATTTTAATAAATTTACCTTGTAGATGCCGACAGCTCCGACAGCGTTGACAAGTTTATTCGATCCTAATTCCCACGGGAATTTTTACGTGAGGTAGAAAGTATCCAAAGCTACTTCTAATAGCTTCAACTATAGGGGAATGAAAGTCCCTCTGAAATAGGTCTAGCCGTAACAAAGATTTCAAAGAGAACAAGCTTTTAATTTTAAAAATACAAACATACAGTTTAATTTTATTTATTTGTACGAGTATAAGTAGACTTATATATATGGTTTAGTTAGATGAAGTACTCGTTTTATTCAAGAAGGTATTTATTTATAAGGCATTAATAATAACTACAAGTAAAAAACAAGTGTATTATGACCTAATGATAACATAAGTAGTTCACGGTAACCACTTATATATCACATCTAAGTGATTACCGTGACTGGTAGACCAGAAGGAGTAGGCTGTCAAAGAATCACAAGATAACACCGACGAAAATAGATTTGCTACGAAAATTTTCAAGACTTTCCGTAAAATAATATTATGATTAGTTAAGAAACGCCTGGAAAAGCTCTCTCGTAAACTGAATGACGTGGGATGGTACGCTTTGAACTGAATTTATTCATTAAATGTTGCTGTAGTATATTTTTCTTTAACATGTTGCGAATAGGTTTTTCGAGAAGGTCAGACCTTTTAAATGGCTGTTAACAGAATTCAATTTGGAATTATGATGTTAGAAGCCTATTACACAGAATGTTGTTGGCTTATTATACAAGTTATAATCGTTTTGGAAGTTTTTTTTTGGTTAGGTATAACATCAGAATATCTCCTTAAAATTGTTTGCTAGGAACATTCTAATAAGGGAGGTTTTAAAGTTTTTTTTTATTATAGAATTCTTGTAAAAAGTAATAAAACTAACTGGTAACATTGTCTGAGCCTTTAATTTGCCCTGAGAATATTAGGTTTCTTTATTAACTTCATAGGTAAGTAGAAACCTATATTATCAAACTTGACGCAATACTCAATCAAAGCTAACCGGGAATAATTGTTGTTCGGCAAGTGCACCCTTTGCAGATGAGGATTAGAATAGAATAGAATAGAATAGAATAGTTTATTCGCTCGAAACATGGTGGACATAGATTTTCTTAACTGTCTAAGGTCGCGATCATGGTTCGCCGGATAGTTCACGGCATGCAAATTTTTAGATTTTTACAAGCATTAACAATTTTTATACTTTGTGGCCTAGATCCAATGACAATTAGTTTAATTAAGTTACATTATCATTAACGTCATTTAAGTCATTCTTAAAACTAGATCAATATAAAATGTCAACTATTATTTTTATTATTTTTAAAAAGTTTTTTCTTAAAACATTTTACTTACCATTGTTTTGTCAACTATTATTAAGTATTAGTATTGTAGCAAATTAGTCACAAGAGAATGTCAGTTTTTTACTATATATTTTATTTATTATAAACTTAAGACTAACGGGTCTTTTACGCGATTATTGAGATATATACATACCTCTTTATTACCCGACGTTTCGGCCCTGTTACAAGAGCCGTGGTCACGGGTGGACTGGCTTCAGCTCATCGTCGTCTTCGTGAAGTGCGGGTTTGTTCAACTACCCTCACTTCGTCGTCACTAACTATTGTGTTCGGAGAGCCACTACGGCATACCACACTGATAGTATCAGCAAGCGGGCGTTCGGTGAGGTGGCGAGTATATTTGCTGATCACCGGATTCCACGACGTAGATAGTCGATATCCATCTTTCCGGTTAAAGTTGGGATACTTTTTTATTTCGACGGCTTCCCGCACTATCCTGGAGTAACAGTGTCCGTCATTGGATGGTACGTTCGGTCTGTCTGATGTATGAACTACCACAGCTTCAGTCTACCTTACAAACACCCGGTGTCTGTAGAGGAATGGTATCTTTAGGGGTTCGCAGGTGGTTTACGACTTTGGAGTGTGGCCTATATACAGTCTTAATGGAGTATCTTTGTAGTACTGTTCCAATTTTGTCCGTCACTCCTTTCACGTAAGGCATAAATGCTGGTGCTCTGCTTACTCCCAAGGGTTGTACCTTGTTCCTTTCACGGTGTTGTGTATGCCCCTGATACCCGTTCTGCTTCAACACTTCTTGAACTTGAGCGAGCTCTTTCTGTTAGTGTTCAGGGTCGTAAAGATCATAGGCTCAACTTACCAGCGACACCGCAACGGATCTCAAGTGTCGCGGATGATGATGTGAACCGGCATTCAGGTACTTGTCCGTGTGTGTGGGTTTGCGGTACACAGTGTGTCCGAGAGAACCACTCTCTCTCACTGTTACTTTGACATCGAGAAAATCCAATGATCTGTCCAACTCCATTTCATGAGTAAACCGGATGTTCCGGTGTATGGAGTTCAAGTGGCCTAAAAATTGTTCTAGTTTTATTGGGCCCCTCTAGATTTTATCTTTTATCTCATAATACAGAAGACATCATCCACATATCGCTTCCACAGTTTCACCTGTGCTAACTGCATGTCTATGGAATCTTCAATGTGTTCCATCCAAATGTTTGCCATCACCGGTGCTACAGGGCTACCCATGGCCACTCCGTCGATTTGGAGGTAATGCTGTCCACCATAAAGAAAATAATTACCCTCTAGGCAATGTCTAAGTAGAACAATGTATTTGTTGGACAGACCATTGTCCTTCAGTTTCTTCTCGATGACCTCAAGGCAATCTTGAACCACACAAGCCACAAGTCCTATCCACTGACGGACACTATTACTCCAGGATATTGCGGGAAGCCGTCGAAATAAAAAAGTATCCCAACTTTAACCGGGAAGATGGATATCGACTATCTACGTTGTGGAATCCGGTGATCAGCAAATGTACTCGCCACCTCACCGAACGCCCGCTTGCTGATACTATCAGTGTGGTATGCCGTATTGGCTCTCCGAACACAATAGTTAGTGACGACGAAGTGAGGGTAGTTGAACAAACCCGCACTTCACGAAGACGACGACGAGCTGAAGCCAGTCCACCCGTGACCACGGCTCTTGTAACAGGGCTGAAACGTCGGGTAATAAAGAGGTATGTATATATCTCAATAATCGCGTAAAAGACCCGTTAGTCTTAAGTTTATAATGTGTACAAAACGCGAAAGTTTAAAGAAATATTTTATTTAATCTCAGTAGGTACCATACCAAAGTCCACTTAAACCCTGCGCACATAATATCATTAATTACCCAATAGTTTTAATTTTTAAATGTCCAGTATTGTTGCATAGAATAAAAAAGCATTTCTCCATAAGCCACTCCCTAGTAGATTGTTAATGTTGATGGGATCTCTGCCCTCGTAGCTCAAGTATCCGAACCCTAGTAGGTATGTATATGTATATGGCACATTTGGCTCATCTTTGTATTCTACAGCGATCGGTTCCCGAAATGTCAAGGATAATAATAATGACTCCTTTTTAGTTGTATCACCTTCAACATCCAACCAAATTTGTACAGAGGTTAGATCGTGACAGAGTAACAAGCAAATAACTTATCTAAACTTTTACAAACTACACGTTCATTGATTTTTGCTCAATAAACATGGAACAGCCTATAGACAAGCTGCTTTAGTTCTTTTTTCGTTTCAGACAATATTATTTGCTGTCATTGCGATCGCCCACGCCGGCATCATCGTCCCAGCATTGCCAGCTCACCACGTGGCCGTAGTGCCCCATGTAGTGTCCCACAGGGCTCTGGTGCACCCTGCCCCAGTGGTGCACCGCATTGCAGCTCTCCATGCCGCTCCGGTCATACCTATCGTGAGACATCACTCACCAATCATAGCTGTACATCACTAACTACTATGCCTGTATTATACAACTAAGTATTATAAAAGTTATGGTTACTAATCTTCTGTAGTTTGTATTGATCAACCTATAAATAGTGATGGATATTTGGCATACTTCCCTATAAATATAAATACAATCATAATTGTTCCTAAAATGCTAGGTTAAAAGAACCCATAACCGGAGAGCATGCATGAATTTATTTATGAAAGTGGAAGCGTATCGTAGCAAATGGAATTATATTGTAGGTATTTACCTACTCCAAAAAGTACGTGAATATGTATGTACCTATAGCAAATTTCTCGAAGGTAAAATGCATCTTATACTATATACATATTGGCATGCATAGACTCTACGCCTATTGCCGAGTATTGGTACATTTGTATTGTCGAAACGCTAAGGAGCCTTAGTAAAACGTATGGGTCCAAATCATCTTTATCGCTCGCGTTGTACCTGCTGACAGATATACGAGACTCTGGTAAATAGGTATGTATACCAAGCTGCAAACGTCAATAAACTCGTCCCCTATTACGTGGGACCATCTAGTAAACATAGGCTCGTCCGTTGACCCCTTCGGGGATATAAACGGATTTCGTGTGTTCTGTTTTCGAAAAAATAGATGGATGTGTAGCTATCAAGCTCATTGATTTCCTGAATCGCATTGTTCCGGCGAGTCTATTGTCACAACATATTGTAGTCTCGGAGAACTTTGGATAAATCAACAGATTATTATGTTAGCAGTGGCGGTTTTAGGAGGGGGCGAACAGGGCAATCGCCAGGGGCCTCGCGCTTGCAGGGGCCTCGCACAACGAGCCATGCAAAAAAAAAAGATTTTTTATTATTTTTGATTTTATCCTTAATTATTTATTAAGATTATAATATAACGGTAAATTAAACTAAAGTTAGTAAACTATTTCATTTATTCAAAACATACCTAATTGAACTTGGAATTATTTTGCTTGCAATGAATACTCTATGTCTATACTGTACCGTGTACCCTACAACAACCAGACCTACCTATTTTCGCATCTCTTAATTTTCAAGAAAGAGAAGGGGCCTCGCTGTATGTTCCGGGGTACGGAGTCGGATTATGGCCTTATACTCCCCGGTATGGGCAGCCAGATTAACGGCCAACAACGTGGCTGTTTTAAACAGACCGTTGACAGGTCTTCAACGGTCTGGCAAGATATTAAGAGGGTAACGCACGATCTCCTTAGAGGGTGCATGTCTCTTAGCCGGAACGCCTCCATAGGACCTAGAAGCAAGAGCTTTTGCGTCATTGTTTCAATGGCTCAAGGGGGTTCTGAAGCGGGATCACAGGCCTCCATCTTGAGAAATCGAGGCCCAACTACGCCAGGATCTCATGAAGACATGGAAGGTGCGACTTTATCAACCACGGTGGGGAACCACCACCATCCCAGTGGTAGGACCAATTACGGACGGGTGGCTGCACAGGCGGCAAGCTGACCGGATCCATCTTGAGGTCACGCTCCAGTGTCAACACTGCGAGGGTTCCGGCGAAAGCACCGCACTCCACACGATTGTGGAGCACTCAGCGTGGGCAAGTCAGCGCTGAGACCTCGTCGTTGGTACCATGTGGGAATACCCTCTCAGTAAAAACCATGCTTTGAGCCATGGTCTCCAGCGGGAGAAGGTGAAGCGTGGCCGTGTCCTTCTTCGAGCATGTTATGCTCGCGAAGGTGGCAGTCGAGAGGGAGAGGGAGAGTACCCTCCCTGCTGAGTTCCGAAGTCGGTGGCCAGGGCGCCGCAGACTCATCTACGGTCAGCTGCAGTGCTGAAGTCCCGCAGAACGCACATTTACTCACCGACCCTGGGTAAAACCCGACCCCAATGATGCGGGTTAAAACCCCACCCAACCCAGACAGAGGCCACATAGTTGGCCAAAGTCCGTCGGCACCACAGGGAATACTTCCGAGTGCGTATCTGGGGCGCCCAGCAATGGACGTAGGGGCGGCCGAGGCATTGGGCCGCAGTATAAAAGAGGGGCCTCGCAAAGAACTGCCGCCCGGGGCCTCGCGATGAGTAAGGCCGCCGCTGTATGTTAGTAACTGAAGTCCACGAATAGAACAATGGAACAGTTTTCTCGTTACGAGGATACAATGTATGTGATAGTCTAGAATCTAAATTGGCACAATAATGATCTATATCTAGACTCTAGTCAATAGATTATCTTTGTGACAATTGTCATGTAAATCTGTCCTAAGACTCATGCGTGATTGCCTAATAAACTTATACTTAAACATTTTCTAAAACTTTCATCTTAGTATTTTCAACTTATTTTTTCTTTAAAGCCTTGTCATTACTAGTATATATTATTACATATAAAATGCCATATTTCAATACTTATATTATCTCAACGTTACATTATGAGAATAACTTGGTAGTAGATCAAAAAGGGTAATAATGTATGGATTTATGACGTACTTTAGCCCTGGCCGGTGTCAATGACACCATATGTAAATAATCTAGTCTGTTCCAGTCTCCTACTTAACATAAGCACCTTTATAACACAACCATCGAAATATCGGGAAAATACAATAAAAAATCTGGCCAGGAGCGTGTTGGGTCAAGCATGGAATAGAGTCTATAACTCCTGAAAAAACAAAGTTGACTAATACGTTATAGTTTTCCTTGAAAGTTCATTACATGGACTACCATCATAAATATTTTCAGATTTTCCGAAATTTTCAGAGTCAGAGGTTTAGATTTTAGAGGGGGGGCGCTCTGTTTTACTAAAAATGAGCTATAAAATTAAAATATCTCGCAAACGAATAATTAAATCAAAAATATGTACCAGCTTTTTCTTAACTTTTTTAAAAGACCTATCTAATCCCCACTCCGTGGTAGACGCAAGAAAAAACAACCAAGTCTGGTTACGTGTAATAAAGAAAGAAAAATATGTTTATTCTTAGACAGATATGGCGATAAAAATACACAAGTAAATATTAGAAGAAGGTATAAGGACAGGAAAATCGTAGGTGTATGCTAGTACACGCCACATCTGCGTAGAAATTGGTCTCCTCTCAGCTTATGCTGACGTGGGCAGACCCACTATTGCCAGCGCTGGTTTTCAGAGGAGGCCAGTGACACTGAAAATGGCACACCCACGCAGTATCTCACCCAGCATAATAATCATAATATCACGCTGCCAAATGCCACAACACAAGAAACATAAAAAATAAACCAAATACATAAATAAACAAATAACATAAATAAATGTTGTATAATATTTATAAAAATATGTCGTGTGTTTGTGCAACAAAAGCAAACAAGCCGTGTCTATGGTAAACTCATAGGTCCGGTACCATAGCTTCGCGTTCGAGACCAACTTAACTGACAGCTGTCTGTACTGTCATCCGTCAACCTAGACTGACAAGAATATTAGTAGTAATATAGTAGAGGAGGTTCCTACCCGTGAAACGTTATCAACGTAGTAAAAACACATATCCATGCAAATATTCATGTGTCTAGCACTCATCGTTAAGGAGGAAAGCCAAAGACAGACGGGCGGACGGACAGACATGACGAAACTATAATAATAATAATAAAAAGTAAAAGAAAAGTCCTGGGCCGGACGGATTGCACAACTTTTGGATAAAGTGGGTTCGTAGTTCGCATGAACGCTTGGCAACACAGTATCAAGAAGCCCTCGAGTTTGGTTCCTTACCCGCTTTCATGACCACTGGCATCACCTTCCTGCTCCATAAATCAGGTAGTACCACGGAACCTAAGAACTACAGACCTATCACTTGCTTACCTACCATCTACAAGCTCCTTACATATATTCTGAGAACTAAAATAAACTCACATATAATGTCAAATAACATCTTAAATAGTGCTCAGAATGGATGTAGGGCTGGGTCACGTGGTAATAAGGAGCTACTCCTTATTGACATGGCCATTAGCCAACAGGTTAAGCGGAGTAGGGGCGCCCTCTCTACTGCCTGGATTGACTACAAGAAGGCCTATGATTCGGTGCCTCATTCATGGCTGGGGAGGATTTTAGAGTTGTATAAAATTAATCCGACTCTTAAATCCTTCTTAGTATCGTGTATGGGGCAGTGGACCACAGTCCTTCGTCAACCAGGTAGTGGTGAGTGCGCTTCTGGTCCGCGTGACTTGATTAGGATTGAGCGTGGTATATTCCAGGGCGACAGTTTGAGTCCATTGTGGTTCTGTTTAGCACTGAATCCACTTAGCACATTGCTGAAGGATTCAGGGCTAGGCTATCGGTTTCGTAGAGGGGGTGAGGTTATTTCTCACCTGATGTATATGGATGACCTCAAACTATTTACACTGAATCACCAAGAATTGGTGGCATTTTTAAAAACTACGGAAGGTTTTAGTAATGCCATTAAGATGGAGTTCGGTGTTGATAAGTGTGCGGTCATGCATGTACAGCGGGGGGAGGTTGTAAATTCACCGAATTTACAACTTTCTGAGATAATAACTCTCAGATCTCTCACCGAGACCGAAACATACAAATACCTAGGTATGTCAGAGTCATTGGGTATAGCGGTAGAGGATATTAAGAAATCGATGAAAGACCGTTTTTTTGGCCGCCTGACAAAAGTTCTTAATAGTTTTTTGTCTGGGGGTAACAAAATGCGGGCTTTCAACGGTTGGGTAATGCCTTTATTGTTGTACTCCTTTGGCATACTTAGGTGGACTCAAACGGAACTAGACGCCCTGGATAGGCGAGTCCGTCAACAACTGACATTGCATCGAATGTTACACCCACGATCTTCTGTCATGAGACTGTACATTCCACGGAAGTTGGGGGGTCGAGGATTTTTAAATGCCAAGAACCTCCATAACCATGAAGTGTGCAGTCTGAGGAATTACTTCCTACAGAATGGGTGTGGCATTCATTGCGATGTTGTGATGGTTGATAAGGGCCTGACACCTCTCTCCTTGGCTAACGAGAACTGGCGTAAACCAAAGGTGCTAGGTACTGAAGACTGTAGGGACGTATGGAAGAGTAAGGAGCTACACGGGCGGTTCTACCGGGTCTTAACAGGACCCGACGTAGACCTGCTCGCTTCGGTGAACTGGCTGCGTTTCGGTGACCTCTTTGGGGAAACTGAAGGTTTTGCCTGTGCAATTGCAGATGAGGTTATCAAGACGAACAACTATAGGAAATATATCATTAAGGACGGTACGGTCGACATTTGTCGAGCATGCCACCGTCCTGGTGAATCACTTCGCCACATTATTTCCGGTTGTTCGTATTTTGCTAACACCGAGTACTTGCATAGGCACAATCAAGTGGCCAGGATCATCCACCAGCAACTTGCTCTTCAATACGGCCTTATTGAGTCCGAGGTACCGTACTATAAGTACACACCAGAGCCAGTTCTCGAGAATGGTCGTGCATTGCTCTACTGGGACCGATCAATCATCACGGACAGGACTATTGTTGCCAATAGGCCTGATATCGTGTTGGTTGATCGGGCTCAGCGCCGGGCGGTGCTCGTCGATGTCACCGTCCCACATGACGAGAATCTCGTTAAGGCAGAGAAGGACAAACTTTCTAAGTACCTCGATCTGACCTTCGAGATAACCGCCATGTGGGACGTAGACTCGACGATCATTGTCCCGATAGTCGTTTCGGCAAATGGACTAATAGCGAAGAGTCTCGATCAACATCTCAAGAGACTCTCGCTAGACTGTTGGATCAAGGGTCAGATACAGAAGGCTGTCGTCCTCGACACGGCACGCATCGTTAGGAGGTTTCTCAGTCTGTGACCTCTACCGCTGGTAGTTTGGGCCCTGCTCCGCTACTGGTGGTGGTCTGACATGGATTTTTTTATAATATTATATGTAATTTTTCATATAAATATTGTAAAAAAAATTATGTTAAGAGAATAATTTGAATAAATGAGTATAATAATAATAATATTTAGTAATGCCATTAAGATGGAGTTCGGTGTTGATAAGTGTGCGGTCATGCATGTACAGCGGGGGAAGGTTGTAAATTCACCGAATTTACAACTTTCTGAGATAATAACTCTCAGATCTCTCACCGAGACCGAAACATACAAATACCTAGGTATGTCAGAGTCATTGGGTATAGCGGTAGAGGATATTAAGAAATCGGTGAAAGACCGTTTTTTTGGCCGCCTGACAAAAGTTCTTAATAGTTTTTTGTCTGGGGGTAACAAAATGCGGGCTTTCAACGGTTGGGTAATGCCTTTATTGTTGTACTCCTTTGGCATACTTAGGTGGACTCAAACGGAACTAGACGCCCTGGATAGGCGAGTCCGTCAACAACTGACATTGCATCGAATGTTACACCCACGATCTTCTGTCATGAGACTGTACATTCCACGGAAGTTGGGGGGTCGAGGATTTTTAAATGCCAAGAACGTCCATAACCGTGAAGTGTGCAGTCTGAGGAATTACTTCCTACAGAATGGGTGTGGCATTCATTGCGATGTTGTGATGGTTGACAAGGGCCTGACACCTCTCTCCTTGGCTAACGAGAACTGGCGTAAACCAAAGGTGCTAGGTACTGAAGACCGTAGGGACGTATGGAAGAGTAAGGAGCTACATGGGCGGTTCTACCGGGTCTTAACAGGACCCGACGTAGACCTGCTCGCTTCGGTGAACTGGCTGCGTTTCGGTGACCTCTTTGGGGAAACTGAAGGTTTTGCCTGTGCAATTGCAGATGAGGTTATCAAGACGAAGAACTATAGGAAATATATCATTAAGGACGGTACGGTCGACATTTGTCGAGCATGCCACCGTCCTGGTGAATCACTTCGCCACATTATTTCCGGTTGTTCGTATTTTGCTAACACCGAGTACTTGCATAGGCACAATCAAGTGGCCAGGATCATCCACCAGCAACTTGCTCTTCAATACGGCCTTATTGAGTCCGAGGTACCGTACTATAAGTACACACCAGAGCCAGTTCTCGAGAATGGTCGTGCATTGCTCTACTGGGACCGATCAATCATCACGGACAGGACTATTGTTGCCAATAGGCCTGATATCGTGTTGGTTGATCGGGCTCAGCGCCGGGCGGTGCTCGTCGATGTCACCGTCCCACATGACGAGAATCTCGTTAAGGCAGAGAAGGACAAACTTTCTAAGTACCTCGATCTGACCTTCGACATAACCGCCATGTGGGACGTAGACTCGACGATCATTGTCCCGATAGTCGTTTCGGCAAATGGACTAATAGCGAAGAGTCTCGATCAACATCTCAAGAGACTCTCGCTAGACTGTTGGATCAAGGGTCAGATACAGAAGGCTGTCGTCCTCGACACGGCACGCATCGTTAGGAGGTTTCTCAGTCTGTGACCTCTACCGCTGGTAATTTGGGCCCTGCTCCGCTACTGATGGTGGTCTGACATGGATTTTTTTATAATATTATATGTAATTTTTCATATAAATATTGTAAAAAAAATTATGTTAAGAGAATAATTTGAATAAATGAGTATAATAATAATAATAAGCCTTTTATTTCCAAATAACTTAATATTAAAATGCAATCTATACGTACTTACACTAATTAGTTACAATTATCTTATTTCATAACGATAATCTTCTTGATATTTACTTGCATTATTTGTGTACTATTTATTTATTTATTTAATCATCATTATTAACAATTATAAATTTAATCTGATTAAAATATTTATCTATTTCTTTATTTAGTATTAAATAACTATTCTGCACTTAATCAATATTCACATTAAGTATAGATCGAAAATTGCATGCATTTCATTATAAATTTAACAATTAATTATTACATACGGTCTATTACATTCGTACATTCTACATTTTAATTATACATATATCATTTAGTACATTTTAATTATACCTATGTTAGTTTTCTATTAATTAATAATGTCTATTCAATAAATTCTATTTAATAACTGTAATCCACTGTCTTGACTGACAGGTAGTTAGCATGCCTTCAATCCTGTCATTTGGAAACCCATTTCTGGGCGTAGGCCTCCTCCATCCATCTCCACAAAGTCCGGTCTGCCGCGTGTCGCATCCATGTGACGCCAGCCACATCCTCGATGTCGTCTCTCCAGCGCTGGCGAGGACGGCCTCGCGCGCGTCGGGCAGACTCATCGCGCGGGTACCAGTGTAGGACGCGTTCCGTCCATCTGCCATCTGATGTGCGCGCTACGTGACCCGCCCATCTCCATTTTAGTTTGCAAGCTAGTGTGGCTACGTCGACTAATTGAGTCCTGTCTCTTATCTCCGAGTTTCTTATGCGATCTTTTAGTTTAATATTCAGCATGCTCCGTTCAGTTGCTCTCTGAAATACCTGTAATTTTCCTATGACCTTCGATGACAGTGTCCAATTTTGGCAACCATAAAGCAAAGTCGGAAAGACCGCCGCTTCCATGGCTTTTTTCTTAAGCGCTACAGGAACTTTTGCCTTAAATATCTGTTTCAGGGACCAGTACTTGTTCCAGGTCAGCCTTATTCTTCTATCTACTTCTGTTAGTGTCTGATCGCGGAAACATATACTCTGACCCAAGTAAATATACTCCTGTACATACTTTATATCTAATCCAGTGACTTGTGTAGGTATTTTTGCACCATTTGTTAAGATGCATGTTTTTTCAACGTTTATTTCTAAACCACATTCGATACTTGCTGAGTTCAGTGTTTGGATCAAGTAGGTTAGTTCAGTATGACTTTCACTCAGAATTACGATGTCATCGGCGAAACGAAGATGATTTAGCAGCTCCCCATTGATGTTGATACCCTTTCCTTTCCAGTGTGGATAAAGTGTGCCAAATATACTTTCTAGCAGCGCTGTGAAAAGGTTTGGAGAGATTGGATCACCCTGCTTTACACCTCGCAGTATTTGAAATGACTCTCCAATGCGCTCCGTTCGCACTGAGGCCGTGCTATTCCCGTAGATATTTTTTAGTATTTTTATGTACTTCATATTAACTCCTTGTGACTCTCGTGCTCTCCAGAGTGCTCTATGTGAAATTGTATCGAAAGCCTTGGAATAGTCAATGAAGGCGATGTAGAGTTCTTTATTATATTCATTGTAGCGCTCAACAATCTGCGTCAGTGTAAAAATATGGTCCATAGTTGAGTATTTTGGCCTAAATCCTGCTTGTTCTCTGGTTGGTGTTGTTCCAGCATGTTTCTTATTCTTCTCAGCAGAACACTTGTGAATATTTTGTATGTAGTTTGTAGTAAACTTATTGGCCTGTAGTTGCCGATATCCAAATGGTTACCTTTCTTATATAATAGGGTGATTATTGAGTTTTCCCACTCTTTGGGTATGTGGCATGAGTTCAGAATACTGTTGAACAGATCTGTCAAGATGGGTGTCAGTGGGTCGATAATAGCTCTGATGACGTCATTGGAAATACCATCTTCTCCTGGACTTTTAGCCGATTTCAATTTTTTGATGGATTGATAGATCTCAGAGTTTAGAAACGGCATGACTTCTGGTTCTCGCAGAGTCACTTGTTGGTAGATTGTACTTGAATTTTCCTCGGTGTTTTGGTATTTTTGGTTTTTATCACTGTAGATATTTTTGTAGAAATTTGTTGCTATTTCAAGAATATCTTTTCGGTTTGTAGACGGCGTGTTGTCCCTATGCGATAGAGCTGGGATCCATTCTTTTGTCGATTCAAGCCTTTTCTTTGCTCTTTTAATGGAGCCTCTTGTTTTTATTTCGTCTTCCATGATTTTTAATTGGTGTTTTTGTTTATTTTTGTATATTTTTTTCTTAATCTTGCGGTATAATTTTGTCAGTTCCCTTTTATCATTTTTTGTTTTATTTTCTTTAGACTTCAAATTAGTTCTATCCTCTATAAGTTGGCGTATTTCAGGAGTAAACTTGTATGAATCTGATTTTTTAACCTGTGGCAGCACGTCCAAGCTTTTCCTTATGGTGTCTATTGTATTTGTATAATATGTTTGTGTCGTGTCAGCTTTTGTACAGCCCTGAAGAAGACGTTCAAAGTTATTTTTGACCATTTCTTGCTCTTCTGTAGTAAGTTCACATTTTCGCCGTCCATAAGACTTTCTGCTTTTCTTGGTGTCGGTTTTTAGGTTCAGAGAGGCTCTAACACCTATGGACCGATGGATACGATGTCCCAATGATCTGAATGTCATTTATTAATTTCAAATTTTTCGTTAAGATAAAGTCAATTTCATTCCTTACTTTACCGTTTGGTGATATCCAAGTCCATTTCTTTTTTTTTTTTTTTAAAGAATGTGTTCGCTATTGATAATTGATTTTGGAAACAGAACTGTATCAAAGTTTCTTCTCGTTTGTTTCTTTCGCCGTAGCCCCACGGTCCCATTACTTTTTCATCTTGACATGGTTGACCTATCTTAGAGTTGAAGTCACCGATTACCAGAATGTACCCAGATGCAACATGTAGAGTTTCTTGTAGTTCTTCATAAAATTTCTCAATTTCTATGTCATCTGACTTAGTTGTAGGAGCGTATACCTATATTATATTAGTATTGTGTACCCGTCAAATTCCAGATCTAGTCGGCAAACTCTATCGGATTTCGCTACAAAATTTTTAATATTGTCTTTGAATTTTTTTTGCAATCATAAAGCCAACTCCATTTTCTCCACTCTTTCGTCCGGTGTACATCATAATATAGTTTTCGCACTCATCAATGTTTGTACCTTCTTTTTTTACTTCCGATAGTCCGATAATATCCCATTTAATATCTTGCAGACAGTGCTCCAGTTCATTTATGCGACCCACACCGACAAGGCCTCTCACATTGAAAGTACCTATGTAGAGTTGTGTTTTCATTTTGTTCATATGATGGATGGAGGGTTGTGGTCTTATGCTCCCGCGGGGACCAACCGTATTGGGAGATTTGTTTTTTATTACAACTTGGTTTGGAAACGTATGATTTTTGTGGAGAGGGGCCCGAGGTAGTTGCTATTGACACATGTCAATTTCTTCCAGTTCGCCATCGAACGTACCTGTGTCGCTTGTTTGTGAAACACCTCTAGTTTTCATGAAGGCCTCTATAATGGGTTTCGTTTTCATGACACTGTGGTTATTTTTATATTTTTTGGAAATTCCATAGTTATTAGGGGACGGGTTTGGATGTCTTTTTTTCCTTGTACTTTTACTTAATTGATTGTCTAAATTGTCTCTGTTATAGTTGTAAGGTACTTCAAGTATATTTGTTCTCGGGTGTTCTTTCAGTGTAATAATTTTGTCGTAACGCAATGCTACGTTTTCGCCTAATTCTTTCCGTGAAACAAATTCTGCTTGGAGTTCCTTTCTTTTTTTTTAGGACTTTTTGTGTGTAGTCTTCTTTTATATACATGTTAGAATTTTCCAATAACTTTTTATTTTTTAATATTTGAATTTTTAAGCCCATAGAGTTGGCTGTCAGTACTACCGGCCTATTTTTATTTTGACCATTGATTTGTCTACCAATTCGTTTGACCATCTCTATGTCCCGTCTCTCACATGTAACTTTCATGTTTTCGTTAATAATTTTCAACATAACTCCTTCCAATTCATTGTATGATTTTTCATTCTCGGGTATGCCAAAAAATACAAGATTTTTCTTTTTCAGTTGTTGTTCTATTTTCTCTATTGTTAATTGTTGGTTTTCTATTTGTTTTTCCAATTCATTAAATTTTAATTCCATTTTTTCAAATTTTATGTCTATGTTTTTGTTTATGTCCTGTATAATAGTACTTTGCATTTTATCAATGTCCTCTCTTTGGGTTTGCATTGTTAATTGGATATTTTTGAGCATTTCCATAATTCCCTCCATGATTGAAGTATCCCGGTAGTAATAATACGACGAAACTATAAAGGTTCCGAAACTTGAACTACAAAACCCCTTAAAATTGGTTGTCTCGGAATGCGAAGGCCTAAGTTCGATTCCTGACAAGCATTTTAAACTCTTTTGTGCAGTAGGTATCCATTATAATAAACAAAAGAATACCAACAATTATTAATTATGTTTTCCCTAAGTTCAATTTCCATTTTACACCAAACTATCCCACGTAAAAATTATTAAGCAAAATAATATGACGATATAAAAAATCTAATAAAATATACTTCATTCATTCCGTAATCTTAGCAACCTTCAGAAGATGCATTGAAACCCTCTTGAGGACCCTCGTAATAAGCTATATGAAGGGTAATTACCGTGGGTAGACAAGAACAGCCTATTAGCATTATTCTGCCCCTTGTATAAGGCGTTTTATAGCCAATACGAGCGAAGTAATTACTCGCTAAAAGGTTTAGCAATAGGTCCTGAACTTATTTGCAAATCGTCTGTTAATTTAAGAATGCTACCCTGAATTAGTTGGATAGATATCTTTGAAAGTCTCACGTCTAAGACCTTTCGTTTTTGTTAATAATTTAACTACCAGTTTATGGTCTTGTTTTGTGATTTTAATCTTGCCTTTTCCTAGGAATTTACAAATACGTATTAAACCAATGGTACCTATCTATTTTATTAGTAAAAAAAAATAAGGTACAGCCATATTATCTAATTTAAAATCCTAGAGGCGTGTGATTTTTTCAAATAATTCGTCCATTGCCGAGCGTCCGTGGGGCGCCCTTGGGAAACCCCAGGGCACCGGTGGCTTAAAATGTAACGTGTTATGTACATACATTCACTTCTCAGCCCCGTTGAGGTAGGCAGAAATCAAAGATTTCCACTTGCTACGATCTTAGCATCGTCAGCAGCGCTTTAAAATAAAGTAGTAAATACCATGTTTAACTACGAGTACTCAATTTTTAAATCTATGGTTGACACAGTAATTATGATGACAACTTACATGTCAGAAACGGTCCCAAATATTGACATGGCACCATGACACACTTTAGTTACTGATCTACAAAGTTGAACTAAATATAATAACCACTAGATATCCATGTGCTATTTAAATTTTATAAACAAAAATTACGTAATAAACAGATACCTACCTAAAAATTTACTTTTCTTTATTGATCCTTCTCAATTCTACACACTACCGGGATAAAAGTAGCCTATAGCACTCAGGGATAAAGCACCTATTACGTCATCATCAACCTGCTCAAAATTATTTGTGGTCTTTTTTTTTCTTTTAATTCCGTGGCCCTAGGCTGTGGCCGCTCCCACGTCCTGGCCGAGCGCCTCTGGTGAACACTTCAATGGCCCCCGGCGGAATTATCTGTGGTCTACACAACATCGTCTTCCTTCGCCACACATCCCTGTCATACGTCATCTCCGCAGTCACTTGTCATAATCCTCTTTCACGCATACTGCAAGAATTTTCAAGTTTGTCTGCAATCAACGCCTCTGCCTACCCCTTTGAAAGAACAATACTTTATGACGTGTTATCTATGTTAATATCAAAACCTAAACAACCATAACGAACCTATCAATATAGAAATGCAGATAACCTTGCAAAACGTCAATTCAACAATGGCTTGCCCTTGTCCTACTGCGAAGTCCCTAAAGCCAATACATTACACTCCTCAGCGGGTTGAGCAATAATATTGGATGGCTTCCGACGCCTTTTGAAGGTTAAAGGGAATATTGTTATTGAAGGATAAAGCGTGAATTTTGTGAGCCCTAGAAGATTAGTACGTCGTTCAAATTTATCGAAGGGTCCCTTCATTCAATTAAGCCCACGTATAGTTTGTAGATTCTACCCTTTTTAACCCTTTGACATGTTATAAAATTGTTTTTTAGTAAGTAGTTTGGTTTTAGCTATTATTCTTGTATTTTAACTCTTTATAAAAGTTCAACGAAAAGTTATAAGCCAAAAGCACCTATTCTTTGATTCAAATTTAACGCCATAGTTGTGCAGTCGGATGATCGGATAGGATCTTTGTGATCCTCTACGTTCGATCCCCGTTTCTAGTTAAATAGCTGTTCTATCTGCTGTATAGGACAGAAAAATAAGAAATAAATAAGATACTTCTCATAAAAACCTTACTTCATTGATAAGAACATAATTTACATTTACAATATCAAATGTATGAGACAATCGTTCCCTCAACACAAGTCGAAGGCCTCGAACCCATCAGTTCACAATATATCTCGAGTGCCAAGGTTTCCCTGTTAATAGCAGATGTTATCAGCGAACCACGTAAGATAGATACCTACACATATTATTATGTCCTGATTCCTTTCTTAATTAGGTGAAGGCCTGTGGGAGCTAGAGAGTAACTTTTACATGAGACGTAGAACGTATTGCGTATAATTTTTTGTTATTTTTGCAAAATAATCGAAGTCAAGTTGGCGTTTTTACAACTTTTACGCCTGAATCTTAAACATCCGTTACGTTGCAAATGAAAGAATTTTTTTTGTTTGATCTTATCTCAGGAAGTACGGCGCCAAATTGAAAAAATATTTTAAATATTGGATAGAAACAGGCGTTACCTGGCGAAAATCCATGACAAAGTAATGGTAAGTAAGATGTTAAAAACTTTTTAAAAATATAATAGCATTATTTTTTTCGCAGAGTTAAAAAAGACAACAAAACATCGACAATTGTTTCGCCTCTAAACGAGGCATTATCAAGACTGTCTCAAAGAGAACAGCAAAATTTGTAGCCAGGACATATTTGCTTATAAGTAAGAGTATGCAATTGTCACTAGCGCGATGTAGGATTTTTTTTTTACAATTGTATACTCTTACTTATAAGCAAATATGTCCTGGCTACAAATTTTGCTGTTCTCTTTGAGACAGTCTTGATAATGCCTCGTTTAGAGGCGAAACAATTGTCGACGTTTTGTTGTCTTTTTTAACTCTGAGAAAAAAATAATGCTACTATTATATTTAAAAAAAATATTTTAGGCCATATTACATCACGCTACACGAATAGGAGCGGAGCAGTAATGAAATATTGCAAATACGAGGATATATATTATTAATTTTTAGAGCTTCTGCAGTGTGCACTGCGTAAACAGTTGAAAAATACAAAAAAATCTTTACCAAGCTTAGAGCGAGGGTATTTGGCGTGCAACATCTCCTCGTGAACAAAGTCACGGTCTTTTGCTAGTATTACGATGAGACAAAACAATATTATATGTATTTAGCACACATTCTCCAACTTACGAACAATACAACAATCAATCAACTTGTGGACTGTAAGTTTTATTCCAATAAAAACCATTCTATCCAAAGTTTTTATTGCCAGTCATAAAAACTATGCAATAATATTTGGTCAAAACACAACAATCCTTCCTTCCAAGGCCTTGATCACTGACTTCCTACCCTAGTTTCTTAAATAGGCAACATTACGACTTAGGCAGTATATTTGATACATTCGTCATATCAATCATCATAAAATAAAGCACTACTTCTGAATGAATTATTGACTACGAGACCTTCACAATGTTTTGTTGCAGACATTAAACTTTACTTGTCTTAAGTGTTTTAACGAAGGAACACCCTTCAAGGTTGTTTTATTTTTATACAAAGGACTATTAATATTTTCTCGGCAGTTATATAAACTTAAAGCGTAGAACTCAACGCCTTCTTAAATTTTCATAGCTTGCAATTGTTTTCATACTGCTATATTAAACTCAAAAGGGTCCATCTACATATTTTGTATAGTCTCCATTTATATGTATTACAAACAGATATACGTACGTCATGCCTAGATCCTCGAAGGGTTAGGCTGAGGTGACCCACACTTAGCGAGTAATTTTGTTGGTCTCACGTAATGTGGGCAAGCCTATTGCCATAGTCGGGCACTATACAAAATCCTAACCACACTGTAATTCAAACCATCTACGACGTATTCAACAAGAAAGCAGATGTTGTAAAGTTCACAAGAAAACTGTCAACAGTAAAAAAATACGTATGAATCTTATAACTGTGTGTAATTAAGAATTATTTTCATGAATATTCATCTTCAGTAACACTAAGTTAATAATTGAAAACCACCCCTTTGATTTGATCTCGGTGAAACAAAAAGCCAGTGCAATAACCTAGTGTATTCCGGAGAGGTTGGACACTGGCATATTTCTCACCACGCCTGTGATCAGACTTTATAATAGGGTAGGGTAAGCTTATCGCTTCTACCCGGTCTTCTGAGCGATATCCGTGTGTTAGAAATTAAATTGTTATTGGACCAACATACACACACAATCACTTCTCATACGTTTGGTTATATTTAAGTTGCTAGGAGAAATTGAAATATCTAGTACCTATAGGCGGTGGACAAAAAAAGGTGTTGCAGGTATAAATAAAAATGAATTGCTAATACTTGAAAACGGCTAGACCAATTTTGCCAATGCTGGTCTTGAAAACTTCGTTATATAGATGGGGCACACTAATAGTTTTGCACTTCTAGCTAATCGGAACTATTTGAATTTCGAATGTTATATTTTTTTAAACGTTGCAACCTTCTTAGTAATAAAAAAAACAATTGGCGGGAAATAATTAATTGTCAATTGTTTTTTATCACACATCAAAGTTCTACGTATGCAACGAAAATGGAATTAAGTCGAAAAGATTTTAGAGCGATGATTTTTAAGATTTTAAAAGTTCTCTCTCTCCGCAAGACTGTGCCACTCGTCTTCAAAATGCTTTTGGGAGAGAAGCACCTTGTTTGAGCACCGTGAGGCGATGGTTGCTGAATTTGAGAGAGGTCGAGTTTCTTTACATGACGAATTTCGTGAAGGGCGGCCTTCAACTGCCGTGAACGAAAATAATGTGGCTACTGTTAAGCGGTTAATTGAAGAAAACCCGCGGATTACCTATGAGACAATTCGAGGACTATTAGGGATTGGTATGAGTCAAATCCAGAAAATTTTACACGAAGAGTTGAAAGTTCGGAAACTTTGTTGTCGTTGGATCCCTCATGAACTGACAGCGGAGCAGAAGCGGGCTCGCTTGCAATGGTGCTCACAGATGCCACTGAAGTACGACCACAGAGATTCTAATGCTGTTTATGACATTATCACAGGAGACGAAACGTGGATTTATTGTTTTGAACCCGAAAAAAAAGAATGGGTGTTTGAAAATGAGAACAAGCAACAAAAGTGAGGCAGGCGAGAAACGTTGGTAAAAAAATGATCGCGTTTTTTTTCTCAGCTACGGGTCCCATCTGTACAATTCCACTTGAAGATCAAAAGAGTTTTAATGCCGAGTTGTATTCTACCCTTTTGTTTACCCAGGGTGTTACAAAAAGTTCGCGAAAGACGACCCAAAAGCCGCGTTCTCCTACATCATGACAACGCTTCTTCACACACGGCCAACAAAACAAAGTCATTTTTAGCTTCTGAAAAAGTACAACTCGTCACCCATCCTGCGCATAGCCCAGACCTAGCACCCTGTGATTTCTGTATTTTCCCCAAAATCAAAGATTTGATGAGAGGTTTCACTTTTACCAACTCCGAAGAGGCAGTGATAGCGTTCGATCAGCACGTAGAAAACATGCCTTCAGATATGTGGTCCTCCTGTTTTAAAAAATGGTTCGAACGCATGAAAAAAATTTTAAAATGTAAAGGAGAGTATTTTGAAAAGCAATAAACATAATATTTTGGTTTTAACATGTTGTTTTTTTAAGTTACGCAAAACTTATAGTGTGACCTACGTATAGTAGATACTTAAGTAGATACATTATTTTATTTTTACTTGCCGCGGTACGAAGTTCGTCGTAATATTTTATATTTAAAAAAAATGCTAATACACGAGAACTTTTTTAAAGTTCCCTATTATAATAATATCTTTTACTTTCAAAATGGTTACAATTTAAGTTTCTACGTAAATATATCTGATAAGTGGTTTAAGCGTGGTAGCAGATAAATAAACAGCGTTACACATTTTCACTATATAAATCATACATACATAAACATCATCAAGCTTGTTCCTCAAAAGGGTAATATAAATAAAACTGACTTTATATTAAAATCATTACTACAATAATATAAAACAAATCACAAACTTAATTTGGTAAGATGCTAAAAATTTACTGAGCGCAACATCTCGTAGCGAAGCGTCAGCGAGCCATATCATTTCACGTCTTCACGACAAGAAACTCATAAAAGCTTACAAAAATAGCGACAATACACATTAAAGTGTAGTACTTCCATCTTCCCTTACAAATAAAACAGTGGTTCTAGTCTGAAGAGTTTTCTAGACTGATTAAACTTCAGTGATGATTTCTTAATGTTCGAGGTAAATAATAAAGAACGTGTGAAATGAATTGAGTTGAATGCTTTTACTCCAAACAATATCAGTATGACTTTGATGGGTTGACTTGTATTCGAACACAGAATATTGTTTTTTTTTTTTAAATGCCCGATTTAAGTTGTACCTAAGTTACACGTAGTTTTATTGCCAGGTTCTTTCGCACGGTTCTTCGAATCTGATAGTACATTCAAATATAGAAGCAATATTATTTTGATTTTAAGTACTTACTGGCGTTCGTTATCGTCATTTAATGACCGATATGAAGAACGCTTTATTGTATAATTTCATTTCATTGATAATAATGATTGAAAACTTCGTGATCTAGGGCTAGTGGTGTATTTGTCAGTTGGCAGAACGTTCCTCCTGGAAAAGAAACAGTTGCTGGTTCGAGTCCAGACCAAGCCTATCGATAGCAAACGTCATTACTAAGAAAAATATTAAATTCACAGTATATTATATTAAAGCTTTCCTATTGACATTATTGAGATTGACTTCATGAACCGTATTTAAAAAATATTGAGAAAACAAAATGTATTTTTGTTATAAGTAACAAGAATTTAAGTAGATACAACAATTATTGTGATTATTAACTAATCCGTGTCTCTTTGACGTCTGTATATTTTGCAGTCTGCAACGAAATGAGTTGAAAAAAACACTGTAAATTTTATGTCTTCCATTTGTGAGACCTTTATTACCACCTTTATGTCCACCTCATTTTAACTGAAACATTTGTTATTTTTCTTGCAATATATTTTAATACTTCTTAACTTTTATAGTGCACACTGGAGAGCAATTTTTAGGACATGCATGAATTCATTGCTGATACTAAACGTTATTGGTTGTATGATTTATAAAGAAAAATCTGCTAACGCAATAGAGACAAAGATTTAACGCCACGTTCTTTGATTTAAGATTTGATGAAGAATAACGGAACCTATTTATACCTACGAGTATAAATAGGAATTTCAAAAAGCTCTCCAAACCTACAAATAAGTGAGCATAATATGATATGCCTCAGTCTGATATTATTTGTTGGTGACTCTTCTTGATACAAAACATGCTTTGTTAGATTTTATACTAGACTAGACAATCATTATACAGTATACACACAAAGTAACTGCATGTACGTATCTGTCTAAGCACAAGAGACATCACTCCTATAAAAACTACATCGTACAAGAAGATATAAATTTGATTTGTGGCAAAATGTCGAAGCTTCTTGAGTGGATATCTAAAATGTAAATAAGTTCGTTCCTCCCGATAAAGATTTGAATTTGAATAGTAAACGTCCGCTTGGATCAAATTAAGGTGGTATTTAAATTTGAGATTTTGTTACAATAAAATTTAAATTTAATTCCATTAATATAGCCGAGAGGTATACGAAGATTTCAAAGACAATAATTTAAGGGGTTTGACAAAAATTATTGAAGGTGCCTTTAAAAGTTCTATAGGTCTTTGCAAGATAATTATGAGAAACTCTGAAATACTTTAGATGAAGTTAATCCTAAAAACTGTATCATTACTTCTTTCTGAACATAAATAATTCCAAAAATATCGGGAAAAGAGCTTTTTTAAATTATTTCTGGTATTTCACCGTGAATATTTAAATGATCCTCGAAAATACCATGTTGGAATGTTGATTTTTTCTTTTTCTTTTGTGATACTCGCCATCGTTGGGTCAAGGTTTTGCCTGTGGTATTTTTGGGACGCATTTATTCCAAAATTCCATGGTTTTCTGCCATATTGGTAATATTAGAATGGCTTGGTATTTGGGGCAAGGTCAATATTTAATGGTAAATCTGTGCTAAAAATGGAACAGGAAATAGGTGATATAGGTGAGATTATGAGTAAGTAGGGCTCTAATAATACACATATAACTCCGTATCGACGAGATAAATAATTTGTTAAATACACACACAAAACAATCACCCACATTTTGCCAGTAACTTTTGTACCCACGTAATAGGGGGCGAGCCTATAGCAACATGCAATTTGGTACATTGTACATAAAGGCCGAAGCATAAGTCATATGCAAGGGCAAGTGGCACACCTTTCGATCAAGAGATGATACTCTGGCAAAAACTTCTCGGCACCTGTAATACGATCCATGTCATATCACGTGGGCCATACAAAGTTACTAGCAAAGAATGGGCGTATAATATGCCTGTCACTGTCTGTCAGTATCTACGGCTATCTATGTCTTACCTGTCAAGTGAAACAGCAACAAGACTGTACACTGATGCGGCAACAGATAGTCCCTGCACATACGGCACTGTCTTGCACATCAGCCAGCCGAGCACCCAAGCTGGAACAAAACATGCATTCTGTTAGCAAACCTCATCAAGGTGAAACTCAAGACTTTGAGATACATAGGAAGTTACTTTGTTCTAAGAATAAATTCGACATACAGTCAGAAATAAATAATATGCTTTCATTTCAAGGCATAATACTGTAGCCACAGAACGTAACCATATATCAGCTTTCTAAAACCTATATTATTTTGCAGAATACTTCTGAAGATCACAAGCAATATCACAGCTTTTCTCTCTTTAAAAACTATGAAATTATTGAACTAGTTAGCAGTAACATGATTAAATTTTACAGCGGCTGGTGAGTAGTTTCTTCTAAGTTAATTTTTTCGAAAATGTGCTGCAAAATTTTTATACCTACATTATTTTGATGAATGTAGGCAACCATGTTTAGTTGAAATAAAATGGGTGCATAGTTGAAACAACTCTATTAAATTTCTCATCATTCACAACCTCTGAATATTTAAAAGTCTATTATGTTTTTACAAAAGCAATAAAGTAACCAGTGACCTCTAAATTAGCCTTATTATCCTAAAATTCATAGACTAAATTAAATCAAAACTATAAACACCATTAAATTTAACAATCATACTCTCATGAATTAACCTCCTTTCTTCAAAATAATTTACTTGGACCAAAAGTTACATGAATATGGTGAATTTCCCAAATGACTTTGATTTTTTGTCTTCGGTGAAATTAGTATTTGAAAAAAGGAATATTATTCTGAGTTATTTTTTTTAGTATTAAATTGGTAGTTATTGGGTTGTGGCAAAAATATAATTTGCCTAGGACTATATATAAGGGTAGAAATAAATACATAAACCTATATTTGTTTCATATCGGTGCTCCCTCTACTTTTTTACAAACAAAAAAGCTTTATATAGGTAACTTATTCTATTTTAAAGAATATTAGTTTAATTATTAATATATATATAGCATATTTTATTACATAACTAACGATTATTATTGCTTATAGGCACAAACGTACTTGTCCTGCAAAATGTTCTCATATCGCTGGACAAAAGTAATTTAAACCTAACTTTACATCGACGAGTACGACAGCGTCCCCACCACAATATTATTCCCCTCGTTAATGTGTACTAGTGCGCAGTCAGGACAGACTTTTGTCAAATCGCTGTATTTTCCCGCCAATTTTTTTTTTTTTGTCGGGCGTCTCTGGTTACAAGCAGAAATTTTCCCGCCAATAACGTAAGTACGCCATTTCAGTTGCTCCCGGACAATTATTTTATAATATCGGTGATTGAATTTTTCTAGTGTAATGAGTAGTTTTATTATAGTTGTTTGGTTCTAACAGAGGTAGTAAGTGAATTAGCATCATTGACTGTTATTGAATTTATCCTAGATATTATGCATTTTTTATAATTTTCTAAAAAGTGTGTTATTTCTCACGTCGCTGTCCTCATATCGCTGTAATCGGTGTCTTTATTACCACCATGTGATAATTTACACCGAAAAGATAAGAACAAAGCAATCGGTGTCTTATATCTAATATCGGTGTTTTGATGCATGATCAACGCACAGTTTTGTCACATCAGTGGATTGCTTTATCATTTCGGTTGATCATTTTATCATCTCAGTGAATCGTTTTATCAAATCGGTAGATCCCGTGTCATTTTGTTAAGTATGCTTATTATTGTTAAACCTAGAAGGCTACAATGTTTTAAGTGTACGCACGGCAAAACAATTAGCTGAATCGTCCACAGTAATAACTGAGTATTGTGCAATTTTAACCTATAAGAGATTTTTGATATTTTTAAAAAGTACTTTATTTTAATGCAAAGAATGATAATAAAATAAACACTCTTTTTTATTCTCAGTACCTATAGTAAATATAATAAAAGAAGAAAGTAAATATAATAAAATAGGTATATTAAAAAATATATTTTAATTGGATTTCTAAGAACTCAGTTCTCGCTGGATGTGATCTACTTACAAAAGACCCTCAGTTCAGATCTACAGGTCTAAGTCACCCTTGTAAAAATAAATAGGTACCTACTAACATTTCCTTTTTGATGTTCAAAGTTGGAAAGATTATCATATCGCTGGATATGTATATCATTTCGGTGGATAAACTTATCATATCAGTGTACAGAAAAAAAAATCGGTGCCGGTTTGTCGGTGGAAACTTGAATTCAAACTGAATTTTCTCCTTAGTCTTAAATGTTACGTTGATGATATTAAATTTGGGAATATTTAGTATCCTAAAGATTACATAGAACCTGAAAAAAGTACAAAATATATATATATAAAAAAGTTCACCGATATGATAACATAAATGGCAAATGTTGAAATTAACCCAATAACAGGAAATAAATTCATCAGTGGCAGAATTAGCAAAAGTCGTCGTTTTAATGTAACGGGTGAATTTCAATTTTGTGACAAATCATAATAATGGCGTGAAATGCGTAAATAATGGTGGCCATGAGCTGACGGCTCACATATTCGAACTCTTTTTAAATGTATTCTGCAATCCAGGAAACAATGGTCAATCAAATCTGTATTTTCTCCAAAAATCCCGAAAAATCCCCGGCCATTTTCGGATTCTCCATTTCAAAAAGCCTACTTCATTTCGCATGACAATCTAATCAAATAAGGGTTACAAAATACTTCGAGTAATAAAATAAAGTTTCCTGATCCACAATTTTGTGTCGTTGTATACGATTTAAGCACCCATAAATGATGGAACAACCCTGCAACGTCTTAGAGAATAAAGCAACAAGTGGGAAAAGGTCACCAAATCAATATTTACACGGTACCCTGCAACCGAATGTAGGTCGCTCAGGTCACTGTACTACCTGCGACCTCTTAGCCTTGCATTCTTCTCCACCTATCTCTTTCCACCTCATACCATATCGTATCTACCCCTCTTCCTTCCCCATGGCCTTGTACCGATACAATACAAAAGGTAGAAATGTTTGTAAAACTCACAATTAAATTTGAATCATATTATTTTGAATTTAAGCTTCAGATTTATTGAAAGCTTTGTAGGAAGTTGCATTTTGCCAAATCGATTTCTATGGTCACTGATTTGAAATTAATAATAAATCGTTTTTCTTAACCTACATTTGAAGCCTTGTCCTGGAAAATGGTTTTCAATCGGTTTATTATAGTAAGGCACACAACCGATGTACTTTTTTGTTGATTTAATCGACTGCATGGCTTATCAACGTTCAATAGGGATATAGGTCCTCCCTATTGTAACGGATATAGGTCCTCGTTTAGCCAAATACACCTATCTGGAAACGTTTAATAATAAACCTATATTAAATTGAATATTTCTCTAAAATCGAGTGACAATTTTAAGTTGAAAAGCATAAATCTTAGAGAGACAACTCACGATAGGCGCTCCCACTGGTGTTCAAAATTAAACTAAGTAACTTTGTATTTTAAAAGTAGGTACCTACTGTCTTATCTTCTCAAAAACTTATGGAGTTTTGTCTAAGTTCAATCAAGGTTCGGTAATGTCAGGTAATAAGTTTAAACTAACTGGGTAACTAAAAACTAAAATACTTAGTCACAATAACTGAAATAACATAAAATTCCTAGTACAGCGGGCTGTGCCGGCGCTGCTGCATCAGTCGAAAGCCTTAGACGGCGTAATTACTCCAATTTTACAGAGACTACAATGACATATTCGAGCCGTTTTGGGGGAGAGAGGCTGGTACCTTGGAGTCCGAGAGCACGCGCCCCATTCAATTTTTTTTCTAATCGACACTTCTCAAGACCAGAAGGCTGATTACTATTTGGCACAAAGAATAAGCATTCTCAAACAACGTGGACATGCTGCTAGCCTTCTTATGACTGCAATGTCATGAGAAGGCTAGCAGCATTCGCAGGTGTCGGTGACGAGGCGGAGGAGTTCTTTGACGCATGTTAGAATATAAGTAGATGTAATTTTAGTCGGTATAATTAGTATAGGTAATGTACATACCTATTATTTAGTTAGTTTCAATTGTATTGTTTATTTATATAAAATTAATAATTTATATAAATGTATATATAATGCGACTGCCTCGGTGGCTCAGTGGTATGAGTATGCGACTGCCGACCCTGAGGTCCCAGGTTCGATTCCGGGTCGTAAATTATTTGTGTGATCCACAAATGTTTGTTTCGGAGTTTGGGTATTTTCTATGTATAATATGTATGTATTTAGAAATATATAAGTATGTTTATCAGTCGTCTAGATCCCATAACACAAGCTTATATTAGATTAATTTGGGCTAGATGACGTGTGAGAATGTCCAAAAATATTTATTATTTATTTATTATTTATTATAATATTTATACATACATTTTTAACTAATTAGGTACCTAATTGTATTGTTTTATAATGTATTGTTTTCGTAATAAAGTTATACATTTAATTTTTACTAATTAATTAACTCGCAATTTAAAGTGCAAGTAAGAAAGTTATGTAGCAATAATAATTATTGCTACATAACTTACTGCTACATAAATTACTGTGAGCACCTAGTTTGAAGTGTTTCAAAGAAAGCAAATAAAATAAGTAAATTTGACACAGCGGTTTGGAGCAACAAATTACAAGGAAAAAGAAAAAGAGATTAAGATTCATCAAGTTGGGAAATTGGTTCTACATACCTACTTACTTCAGTCCTTTCTGTTTGGTTGAAAATACTATAAGATTAGCTTCCTGAGGAAAATTATTGTTTAGACTGTTATTGCAGTCCCACGAGTGCCGCAGCGTAATAATGCATAGAAGGAGTGCCCAGCGTAGTAAGATCTCCGATGTCGTGGCCTTGGTCGGTCAATTTGATTGTCTGCAACATCTTGAATTAAAATCACAGGTTTATAATAATATTTATTTTTTCATTACTTGTATACCTGCTTGTGAAGTAAATATCAGTATTACTACCTACCTCAAACCATTTTGCGGTTAAGGTTATTTTTCAATAAATAAATTTTAAAAATATTTACTTTTAGAACTGTTTGAAAGAAAATAGAACGCAGCCTGGTATCCCACCACGAAACCAACCTGTACCAATTAAAAGTAAGATTAAGCTAAAGAACACAGTCGTCAGAAGGAAAGGTCAGCGAATAGTAACACAATAGGTATTCATATGAACACAATATGGTGATCTTTTTGCAGTTTCAGTAGAGGAATAAATAGATAGTAAAAGTTTGATGCAGTTACGAGATTTCGCATTGTACTCTTAAGCCCGAGAGACAAATTAAATTAATTACCTAATGGTGATACTGCACATAATCATAACATTGTAAAACAAAGTCTCTTCGTTCCCTATGTAGGTATGCTTAGATCTTTAAAACTTCGTAACGGATTTAAATGCGGTTTAAACCAATGAATACTTGAGTGGTTCTCAAAGGTTTTTGTGTATATAATTTGTCAAGCGGGCAAAGCGTCCGCTTGTAGGTAATATTATAAAACTTTTGATTTTATTTCAATCCTACTATCTCCTAAGTACCCACTACCGCCAGTAACATTATTATTTTGACTTAACGACCTTATGCCATCGTATTTTTGTCAAAAAAGTACATTGCAGATGGTTATCGGTTTATGGGCTGTAACAAACGCGATAAACTCCTAAACACAAGCGCATGACAGTCAAAAGGCTCATTCTATTTCCTTTTTTCATTATGTTAGTCCGAGTTCAAGTTTGACTGGATGTTGGCGGGTCGAAGGGGTGCAGGGACTATGAGGTGTGCGGGGATGACTGAAACTGGGTCAGGCCGATGAACTAGGCCGCCAGGGCGGGCTTCAGAGACTTGTTGCGAGTTGAACAGGTGCGTCCGAGGATCACACTGGATTATTATACATAAGTTTGTTATTAACTTGATAAATTGAGGGATTTTCTGTCGAGAGTTTTAAGTAGGTGAACTTAGGAGTTTTGGGTGGAGTGTTGTAGATCGATGTGTGTTGATGATTTATAAAGGACACGGGAAGATTCGACGGGGGGCCCTGAGAGCTGGATCAACCATACTCTCCCCAAGGGGAGTATTGGGGCAATGGCCGGCAAACGTTGCGGGTGGATTGGCCATTTAGCTGCCGGCGTCCCCGTTGGAAATTATAATAAAAGGAGTGACAAGTATATTTTATGGTAATCACTTCCGGTTGGGGTTGTGTTTCATAATACCCAAATACATGTCATAATATAAAAATTCATGGGGAATAATTGGGTGCTAAGGGACCCTCTCAACATATCCAGGGTTCAAGTCATCCTTATCTATACGCCGTGCACCTGCTGGCAGTCGGGCTATGGCAGGCAAACTGAAATTGCCTAGAAACGGCAATAATCTCAACAGATTATTGCCGATTCTAGGCAGAGCAGACAACAGTATCTGGCGAAAAGTGGGCGTATTGAACGTCTTTGGGTAGCCAAACGAAGCCCTTCGAGGATTAAGATGTGATTATTTGTTATGTAAATTGTGCAGACATCCAAACGAGTGAAGCGGCAAGAATAAACTAATAAATTTGTGAGTTATCCAACTATAAACTACTCACGATCTGAAACCTTTAAATTCGTTGTAATCAATCAATATAAAAAGTCAAAAGGGCGTTTAGTTATAGCATAATTTTTTACCGAAATAAACATCAAATTAAGCTCAAACTTGTTAAGTTGTAACCAACTAAACGCATTTGATACTCATCATTAGTTTGCCACATATTAACTGGTAGGTACATGTACACAAAGATAATTAATATCTCGATACATTTTGTAAACATGCATTCATAAAACTGTCTTCTTCTTCTTTTTTAAGTGGCTCCATTGATGTTCATTCTTATTTTTCGCCAATTTCAAGGTAATACTTGATTTTTCCCGCACAAAAGAACTAGTTACTCTGGACTAGTTCGCGGTGCAGGACAAGGAAACGTTGTTCGGTATGCAATTGAGCGTTTGGGCTTGATTTTTGCCCAGCGCCAGAGGTAACCTAAAAGGCTACTAGCCACGCGTTCCGCAAAAATCCAAGTCCTCCCCATAATAAAAATGTAATTTTCAATGCGAGTTTTTTCTGTAGCTATCGACACATAGATGATTTTTTCTTATTTAGTTACACACATTTTCATTGATTGTTGGTCAGCCGTTCAGAATAGTTGAGTTGTGCGTGTTCCAATAATAGTGCAAAGTGTCAACGTCGCAAAACATCGCACTTCGGCCGATCGCTGAGCAACGATGACGCATTCATCACTATGCAAGTTAATGTAAATTATTATTGTTAAGGCGAAGCCCTCCATTAGCATCAAAAATGACGTCAAGTCTAACGGAGAATGAACATTTACTGTATAAAGTTTACAGTGAGGAAAAAGCAGAAAATGCTAATCTTCGGCAAATTATTTAAAATATGTAGGCTCAAATTGCTGAACTGCAAAAACAAATTGTGAGTTCACTCAAGAAAGAGAAGCCACGTCCAGTAAAACCAAAGTTACACCAATGGATAGTTCCACCCAATGCTCGGAATACTGTACAGATGAAGAAGAACTGGCCAAAGAAACCGAGTGGATACCAGTTAAAAGTAAAAAGAAGACGAAAATGAGCTCGTTACCTACTCAAGTGGAAGAACCCCAAACGGCCAACTCATTACCTCCGAAAAACATTAAAATCAAGAAGGTTCCACCCCCTCCACCTATAATAGTAGATGGTATTGAAGATTATCAGACATTCTTTGACACCATAGCAGCCGGTACACAAGGAGACGCATTTACTACTAAGATAATGAATGGTAAGTGTGTCAAAATTAATGCTACCACTGAGGACTCTTACAAGTCTCTCAGAAGCATTATAACGTCGAGTGGCCATCTATGGCACTCCTATGAAAACAAACAAGAAAGGCCTGTAAGAGTTATGGTCAAAAATCTGCATTACGCGTGTAAGCCGGAGAGAATTATTGAATACCTTCAAAACAATGCCTTAAAAATAGTAGCCGCACCTAACAAAATCAGCTGGAAGAAAAAAGAGCCTCTCAACATGTTCATGCTAACCTTTAGCAATGACGAGGACATCAGCAAGATCTACGGTATAAAGTCTATACTAGGATGTAAAGTTGAAGTGCAGCCTATCAAGACAACTACACTTGTTCCACACTGTAAAAGATGTCAGGCGTATGGCCACACGCATAAATATTGCTCTAAAGAACAGCGATGCGTGAAGTGTACAGGCAAACACCTCACTCGAGACTGCAAAAAACCTGCAGATGAAAAGCCAAAATGTGTGCACTGTGGTGAAGAACACCCTGCTAACTACAGGGGATGCATAGTAGCCAAAGAAATTCAAAACTTAAAAATAAAACCACCAAAAACGCAACATTGTCGACTCAGCAGCGAGTTGTCCCAAAAAGACGACCAGCACGTGACAGAAGTGAAGGAATCACTTATGCTCTAGCTACTGCTAAATCACATCTGTCTAGTAAAGTAAATAATAATATAATCCAACCACAAATTAATTTATCACAAAAGTTGAATGAAATTATTAAAATAATATCTATCATCTTTCGATGGCCGACTGCAAAAACTAGAAAATGGAGCCAAGACGTCCATTGGTAAAAAAATTAAATAAAAAATGAATAATACACTTAAAATCATGTTATGGAATGCTAATGGACTACTTAAACACCAACAAGAACTTCAAGTAGTCCTAAATATCGAAAATATAGACATATGTCTAATATCAGAAACTCACTTCACCAGACAATGTCATATAACATTTAAAGGATATAAAGTTTACCATGCATTACATCCTAGCAATAGTGCTCATGGTGGCAGTGCAGTAATAATAAAAGAAAATATCTATCATCACGGAAAACAAAACATGAACATCCAGAAATACAAGCAGTGTCAGTACGAGTTAGGTGTAACCTTTACCCTCTCACGATAGCTGCATTGTATTCTCCTCCAAAACACTCAATTAAAAAAGAAGAATATATAAGCTTTCTAAGTCAACACGGGCAAAGATTTATTGTGGGCGGTGATTTCAACGCTAAGCACAAGCACTGGGGTTCCAGACTTATTTACTAATAAGTCCGAGAATTATACAAAGTCATACAGGAGTTAAATTGTGAAGCTGTATCTACAGGGAAACCAACCAACTGGCCCACAGACGCTGATAGGATTCCAGACCTTATGGATTTATTCATCTGTAAAAATATATCTAGGGGTGATTTTACTATAGAAGAGGGCCATGACATGAACTCGGACCATTCCACTATATTACTTACATTAAGTAGACGTATACTATTTAATGAAATACAACCAATATTAGTCAATAAATATACAGATTGGAATAGTTTTAGACTAGACCTAGACAAAAGTATAGAATTAAGAGTTCAACATAAAACCGCTGAACAATTAGACCTAGAAGTAAGTAAATTTATTGTAAATATACAACAGGCAACTTGGAAAACCACTCCTGACAAACCAAAAATCATAAAAAGAACTGTTTACCCTGAATATATCTTGAATCTAATTATGATTAAACGAAGACAGCGGAGAAGATGGCACTTGACCAGAAATCCTCAAGATAAAACTGAGCTTAACAACATGACTAAACGTCTCAAAAGAGAAATAATAAGCTATAATAACTCGTTAACTAATAGCTATCTACGTCGGTTAACCACTGACTGTAAGTCAGATCACTCATTATGGAAAGTGACAAAGAACATTAAAAGACCCATTACACAAATTTCTCCTAAAAGAGAAGAAAATGGGAAATGGACTATTAGTAACCAGCAAAAAGCTGACAGGTTCACTCAATACCTAGAGTTCATATTTCAGCCCAACGTGGAATCATCGAACTCCGTTAAAATTATGAATACCCAACCCAAATTACACAACGACAACTTAGAAATAAAGCTCGTCACACCAAAAGAAGTATTACATACGATTAGCTGCCGAATGTACTCGAGAAAATCGCCTGGTTATGATCTAATAACAGGTGAAATCCTACGGAATTTAAATCGTAAAGCGATTCTAAAACTAACCACTCTTATAAATGCTGCTTTTCGATTAAAGTATGTACCTTATCTGTGGAAAGTAGCCGAAATAATCATCATAGCAAAACCTGGCAAACTGCCAGAGGAATCAACTTCATATAGACCAATTTCACCATTACTAACAATAGCAAAACTATTTGAGAAACTATTATTAAAAAGACTCAAACCAGTTATAGATAATAATAATCTTATACCTGATCATCAGTTTGGCTTTAGAGAATCACATTCAACTATTGACCAGGTACACAGGATATCTAATATAATCGAAACAGCGTTAGAAGACAAGAAAATGTGTTCTACCATATTCCTTGATGTAGCACAAGCTTTCGATAAAGTATGGCACGACGGCCTCATACACAAACTAAATCTTATGTTACCGAGGCAGTTTGCAGACATTCTCGAGTCATTCATAACCAACAGAGCATTTCGCATTCGACACGAAGACACCTTCTTAGAAATAAGGCCTATCAAAGCTGGGGTACCACAGGGAAGCGTATTAGGACCGATCCTGTACCTACTCTACACCAGTGATATCCCAGTTAGCGAAAATAATCCTATTGCCACTTTTGCCGATGATACGGCTATTATGGCGATAGGTAATAATCATGAAGAGGCTGTAGAAAAAGTCCAAATAGCAGTTAATCAAGTTCTTAACTGGACTAAAAAATGGAGGATTAAGCTAAATGAAAGCGAGTCAATTCACGTTGACTTCACAAATAAAAGAGCACAATATTTTCCTGTATATATTAATGGCCAACAAGTCCCATACGCAAATACAGCTAAATATCTGGGTATGACACTTGACGCTAAACTGCGCTGGAAAGCACACGTCAAGAAAAAAAGAACAGAATTGAAAATACGCTACCAGAAAATGTACTGGCTGCTTGGAAGACACTCTCCCCTCTCAGTACGCAACAAAGTCCTATTATACAAACAGGTATTATTATCTTATATATATATATATATATATTATATTATTATCAAAAATATGCAGAAGCTCACGAAAACAGACTTCATAACCATGTGAAAGTTTAGATTGTAATCTAAATAAAGTACTACGGTACTTTATTAGTGAAAAAAAAAAACATTCACACAGTTACATTATTTTCAAAAAGCCTGGTGTATATACTAGGTCCATGGTGTATATAGTAATTGATAGATGAAACCAATTACTTAAAAATGTTTGCTTTACATAATAAAAGGATAACAAAGTCTTCTTGTCCGAAGAAGACTTTGTTATCCTTTTATGTAAGTGACACTACCCAATCAAAACATATATGTGATCAATAAATGTTTCATAAGGGCAATTCATAGCACGGCGACACCGCCCACGCTGAGCACTCCACCAACGTGTGGAGTGCCACACGTTGGTGGAGTGCTCAGCGTGGGCGAGTCAGCGCCGGGACCTCGTAGTGGGTCTGGGCGTGGATACCCTCTCGCTGGGGATCATGCTTCAAGCCATGGTATCCAGCGGGAGTAGGTGGAACGCGGCCGTGTCCTTCTGCGAGCAAGTCATGCTCGCGAAGGAGGCGGCCGGGAGGGAGAGGGAGCGTACCCTCCCCGCCGAGTTCCGTAGTCGGCGGCCAGGCCGCCCCAGACTACGCGACTACGCCCAAGACTATCGTCCTCCATGATCGGGGCCTGAGGACGGCAGGATCGCCACCCACCAGGCAACCAGATTCACTCACTGACGCGGGATAAAACCCGACCCCAATGACGCGGGATTCTCGTCCCGACCAAACACCCGCAGAGACCACAGGGGTGGTCGAAGTCCGCCGGGCGCCACTGGACATACCCTCTGCTAGTAACCAGGGACGCCCGGCAACGGACGTTAGAGCGGCCGCGGGCTTGGGCCGCGGAATTAAAAAAAAAAAAAAAAAAAAAAAAAAAAAAAAGGGCAATTCATAGCTATAGTTAAATAATTCGTACCTTTGATATTGTCCTAATTAATTCCCATTTAAATATCACCTATTTAAAATCAAGCTCTGTCAAAGTTGTTCAAACTGAACAGCAATATCATAATCGTCAATTTACTTTAACACGATCTATAGCACCAAATTTCATAGAGTAACGAGACTGCTATTGCACGTTGAAAGGTTTTATTGCATATATACTGTTAGGGAATGTGATTACACTTTCTAATTTTCTACAAGAATGAGTTCATCAAAGGGGCGAAGTCTTACAATTTTATTTGCTTCATTGGTTTTATTTGAGGAGGATTGGGTATTGGCTGTAAGACTTTTAACTTACAAATCCAACTGATGGATTCTTGTGTCATCATTTACCTATTAAAATTATTAAGAGAGTAGACTTATATAACCTACCTAAATACGACGTTATTTTATTTACATACCTCTCAGACAAGATCTAACTATGACCGCAGCACTCGTTAAATAGCTTATGATAATAACTTTTTTAATGCTCTCTGATTATAATGAAACAAAGTCGAGAGAGCTAAGATGAGTTATCTATGAAACTCTCAAGAAGATCCTTTTAGTATATAATTATATAACTTTTATGTGTTGCGTTGGAACCACAATTTCGTAGTATCTGCAAATGTGTGTACCAGTGTTAATGCCTTTCCTATGAATCATAATAACTACGTATGTACCTATTTTTCTAAGTGCTAAATTAAGTTTTTTAGTAATTACGTATCATAGCACACGCTCTGCTTTTTTGAGATTTCCATAGCTTTGTTATGTACCTACTAATTATGGTTTTATTATCAAAGTATAGAACAGTGGAATGAATTTAATTTGTACCTTTGTTTACCTTACTAATTCGTCCCAATATCATTGTGAAAGGACTCGTATTATCTAACGAAAGGCCTGTCATTTCCATTATTAAATAAGAAGAACCTTTGTAATTTATATTACGCAAGAGGGATTATTTATACAGCATTATGGCCATTGCGTAATTGAGCGACGAATACCGTATAATTGTAGGTCGGAAAGAAAGATACTTATTTGACTACTCAATTACCCAATTGGTTCTCGCTACAAGTTCTTTTAGAATTATTAACTAATTTATAGGTTGCTTCGTTTTAGTAATTATAATTTTGTATTCAAAGGAAAAGATTTAATTGCTCGATTTTCTCGTGCCAATGGCGCCGTTTTAAAATAAAGCTATGGCAGGTCACTAGTAAATCTTTACATTTATTTACAATAAGAATTACAATTTACAAAATAAACATAATTATAGACTAAAAATATTTACATTACAAAATATCGTTTAAAAAATCCTCCGCGTAATTGCCGACTGGGAAGGTTCCCAGAATGCTGGCTGTGTTGCCACGTTGGATGGCGATACTGATTTTTTGGGCCAGAAAATAGCCAGCCTTCTGGTCCTGAGAAGCATCGATTAGGCGTTTAGCAATGTCTCTATAAAGGCGGCGAGCACTCGGACCCCATGACCCCAGTGTCTCAACCCCAAACGGCTCAAATATGTAATCACCTGCTAGGTTAGCATATTTACGCCGTTTAAAGCCTTCAGCCGATGCAGCAGCAGCGCCGGCACATCCGGATGTGCTTGGAAGGTGTGAAGGTGCTAAGGTGTCAACGCATGTAGCGTCCCACACCAAAGGCCTTCCCATCTTCCACGGTAGCAACGACATACCGTCCGGTCTCTTTCCATCGCTTCGTGCTAAACCATTTGGTTCGCGTACGGCCGGAAGACCTGCGGTGGAAAGAGTCCTACGAATTATGTCGTTTAGAATAGCGTGCCGAGGTATACGACCTGCGCTTCTGCTACAAGAAAGGCCATGGTGTCCCAGATTATCGACGGCTACTCCACAGGTGCAATGATGCGGGGATACACAAGGTGTACCCAGCCGAAGGCAAGTGGCAATGCGGAAGGTAGTGTCGTCCAACATTGTACCGATGTTGGGCGATGGGAGCGCCTGGATCCATAACCCTGACTCCCACTCTCCAACAGCTAGTAGGCGTGCACGCTCTGAAATATTGACAGAAGTGTCAATTAGTGTATTAATTCTCAATTTACAGAGCGGTGAATCCCACAGTCGCTGTGAGCCTAGGCGTGAGGGCAGGTCAGTGTCGGGGCAAGACATCCTCCAAGCATTTATGGCATCGGTCTTGCATCGCACCTCGGAATCAATCAGTGTATTTGACAAAAATTTCCGGACTAATTCTTCGGTGCTATGGACCGACGACAGAAATGCTGGCCGACTGACATCTGTGACTCTGCGAATACCTAGCCCGCCCAAGCGAACTGGAAGAGACGCTTGGACCCAGGCCCGGTCATTAATATTTACATTTAAAATTTTACACAAAGAATTTTGTATTAAGTTGTCTAGTATGCCCAAAATTTCTACATTTTTCCAAAATTGTCCTGAACGGAGGGCATGTGTAAATTTGGGTACGAAAAGAAAAAGTAAATTAAATAATAGGTAGTCTTCGGCTGCCTGTGACAGACTGACAAACAGATATTTTCTCACCTATGTCCGCGATGGGGTAGGTAGAGTTGCTTACACACCCACTCTTTGCCAGTATTTTGTTGGTCCCACGTACGCTATAGAAAATCCATTGATAACTCTATAATTCAAACCAAAATTCATACACAGACAGATGTTACATACAACTGAATAGAATCTCTGCAGTCCGATCGTATATTCGATGCTTAAATAATAACCGGTGGCTCCCTGTCTGCATTTATCATAGACACGTATCTCATCTTTTCTTACTTTTACTTTCCTTTTCTTTACAAACAAATAAGTAAAGAGCTTTTAAACATCTTTTCTGAATATTCAAAAGCTGTAAGATTAACACATATGGCGCTCTATTGACTTGGCTTTTTAAATAAAATACTCTTTAAAATGTCATGGTAAGTTCACATAACCTATCTTCATCATTTACATGAACTAGATTGAACCTGTGACCCTTAAGTCGCATTACCAATAGGCTAGGCGTCGATGTCAGTCACTTTGTCATTTATATGTATTCGGTGGGTGTTGTCTGCAAATATTTGATATTTTTCTGATAATAAATGATGGAAAGTTTAGATGTCTTGAATAGTCTTGGTACAGTATTATTACACTGGCATCTTAGTGACGGCTTTGTGCCACATATAAATATTAAATTCATTGAAATTCTATACGGGATCTTTTGAAACTTTTATATTATTATACTCGTATTATAATTATATTATAAATATTGAGATGCCACTGTAATTTTGAACTGATGTTATACTTGTTAATGTACTCAGACAATATGTACGTGTGAACTTATTTATTTTAAAGATTATCAAGGTATTGGGTACCTACTACAAAAATCTTAGAGACGACCTCATCTGTGGGGGAACACCCAAATACTCCGAAAAACTTTATTCCGAATTTCGATGTTCCGATTTTCAAAAGTCCGAATTTCATAATACCTAAGAATTGTAATGTCTATTATTAAAAATCACGAAACTTATTTTACCGAAAGTCATGCGATTTGTTAGTTTTCCGATTTTCATACGTTCGAAGAGTCAAATGCTCGAAGGGTTCTCGGTCCGAAACACGACATTCCGATTTTCAATACTTCGAATAAACTAAAAGTCAACATGTTTGTTCTACAGAATTTAGTGACAGAAAGAAATCGCTGCAGAACCAACTTCACGCAGTATGGTCTAGGTATCTGGAATGGGTAGAAGTGGGTTAGGTTAGAACTGTGACCACAACAGAGCGCGAGCCGAGCGAGCGAAGCGAGCGTGCCGCGGTAGCGGCCGGCGAAGAGCCGGAATTGATCTGTATTATATAAAAAATATGGCAAACATACTTTGGCATGTGACCGAGAAAACAAAATATTTTTATTCTAAACAATTTTTGTTTCGAATAAAAATATTTTGTATCAAAAATACATATCAGTAGGTATCAAAAATAAAAAATTCATCTCATTAAAACATCATCGTCATGATGAAATTTACTAATCATAAAATGTATAGAAAATATATAAACGTGGCAACACAGCCAGCATTCTAGGAACCTTCCCAGTGGGCAATGACGCGGAGGATTTGTTTAAAACGATATTTTGTAATGTAAATATTTTTAGTATAATAATTATGTATAATGTAATTCTTATTGTAAATAATGTAGGTATATTAGTATCCCGTCCGGACCTACGATAAACCTAATAAGTACTGTTTATTTTGTGTTTATGCAGGGGCGAGATTAGCCCAGACCGTCTTACCATGAGGGCAAACTTAGTTGAAACAAAGATTAATAAATAGTTATTGAACCTTTAGTTATTTGATCGGCCTACATATTCAACGACATAATATCCGGGTAGCTAGAGTTTATTTTGAACAAGAATTGACAGTAGTTATTGGATTTTATAAATCTAGTTTGTCTTTCCGTATTCGCATTAACTCAAAAGGAACGGAAAAGATTTAGGTTTAAACATATATATGTATATTTAGTTTTAAGGTATATATCTATGGGCCGTAGAATAAGTTAATATAACATCTTGTAACTGTTCTCATATAGCCTGAAATAAATGATAAATAATATAAAAATATTACCGGCCTCACTAGATGTTGCTTAACCTTTGCTATGTGTTAACACTGTCGGTTACCACTAGACCACAAGCCCAAATAATGAAAAAGATTTAATGTAAAAACATTTAAGTACGATTACGATTAATAATTAATGTTACATTCTAAGTAAAATTATTAATTAATAATTAACTAAAATTATTTTGTAGTATAGTCGATAAGAGGTTAGTTATTTTTCATTTTGTAAAGAGACCATTTTATATGTATATTGTTGATTGTTTATAATTTTGGCTTCGTTGATTATTGTTATTATTATAAAAATATTGTTATTTTCAAAATATTATTATATTATATTATTATATTTAAAATATTATTATATTATATTATTATATTTAAAATATTATTATATATATAGTCCTATTGAACAACAGAAACCGGTAGGATTACTAGTCTAGTATTATTTGTGCATTCACATCTCGATACTGACAGGTATTAAACATTATTACTTCATATTTTCACATAAATTCCATCTGATATTACGAAATTAATCTCACCCACTTATCTCTTACAAGCAAACTAAAGAGATGACTCTCCAAAATCCAAGTGTAATCTCGGTACCTAACTATTGATAAATGATCGACGAACTTAACTATCACGGCATGCGTTCTCGCCAAGTATAAAGACTAGATCACACATGGAGCTAAGCCACAGATTATTTCTCCTCTGTGGTAGCCAGCGATGCTAAAATAAATTTTCACTTGTTGACGATTATGTACATATTTTTTTTACTCCATATTATATATTTTTTTATACATAAATCATCATTTATTTATACTCCATATTATATATACAACGTACACTGCTATATGGAGTAAAAAAAATATGTACAGTAAAAATAAAGGTACGTACTGACGTACCTTTATTTTTATTGTACATAACAAACAATAATATTCAATACGTAAGTACTTACAAAATTCACAGAAATTCTATAAAATCTTCTGCGTCATTCCTGATTGGAAAGTTTCTCAGAATGCTAGTTGCGTTCCCACGTTGAATGGAAATAACCAGCCATTTAGCGATACATTCAACAAAATTCTAAATGTACCTATCCCTAAAAAGCAGTCCAGTAAACGAAATCCTAATTAGTTTTCTTTCCTAAAACAAATGATTGCCTAATTCCACAAAAGACGAAACTAGGTCGAATCATTGAAAAGGATGTATAGATGATAATAGAAACGAGGTCCTTAGAAACCGGAGTTTGGTTTTAATTGTGGATTAATATAAACTATTAAGTCCATCTATATAGATAGGTACTAATAAACCTAAAGAGTTTGTTTAATCATTTGGTTGAACGCGCATATCTCTGGAACAACCGGTTTGATTTCAAAAATTTCTTATGTTTTGAATAGTCAATTTTTCGAAGCTTATAGGCTCAATATCATCATCACGCTGCGGCTAATTGGAATAGATCAGCATTCTAAAGACGCCAGCGTTAGCTTTTAGCTTTTAGACACACCTTTTGCATTTTTTTTATTTTTTATCCTAGCACACACAGACACATATCACGCCTATATCCCCGAAGGAGTAGGCAGAGGTGCATTACACACCCTCAATTTGCCAGTATTTTTGGTCCCACGTAATAGGGGGCAAGCCTATTGCCGTCACCGGGCACACATATCGACGGTGGAAAGGAGAAACGAATGAAACGCCATTTGGCCAATTGTTCAGCAGAGCTGTTTAAAGTTTAAGTTTAACAAAAAGTTTCATAACTTCTTTGTTTATTAATGTATTTTTTTTTTAATTTTGTCAGTAGATTCAGTTTCTTGTGCTGTACATTTTGTATTTAATATAAATTAATTAAAGTCAATCAATTAAGAAAACTTGTTCAACTTTGTCAACTTCCGGTGTCGAACAGTAAACAACACGTACTTTTGCTCCTACATACAAAAATCAAAAACAGTGTAAAAATATAATTGTTTACCGTGCCTAACAGTTAATATTATTAAGTGTTTCAGTACGCATCCTCTTACAATACTTTCGCTAGACAGAAAAACAAAAACAAGAAGATCCACCAAAATTACAGCGAGTTCAGAGGTTAGAATTTACCATAAATATTTCTTCGAGTGACAGCTGACAATCAGTTTTACCAACATATCGAATCAAACTTGTTGGCAAGATCAAGAAAAGTGCGTTCAGAAACTATAACTCAGTGATACCAGTAAACTCAACCAGACTACCATTTGGAAATAAATGATAATAAATTAAAATTTTACTAAAATTAAATAATTATACTAAAAGTAAGTAGTAGTTCCATATCGTTGTTCATTTTTGGTAGAAATTTATTTCCAAATGGTAGTCTGGTTGAGTTTACTGGAGTTTACTGTAAAAGAACAAATGGCTATACAAACAGAAAATATAAACCGTCACTAAAAAAGTCTCCGAAAATATCGATGACAAATTGAAAGCAATTTTGGAAGAGAATAAAAACTTGAAGACGGAAGTGAAAGTCCTGCAGGAAAAAATTAAGTACATGGACAATGAAAAACGAAGGAATAACTTATTAGTATTTGGGGCAAAAGAAAATCAACAGGAAAATCTGATAGACGAAGTGAAGAAAATAATAGAAACTCAAACTGAAGCTAAGGTAGAAAAATACGAAATCAATAAAGCTCATAGACTAGGAGTCCGAGGCGAAAAAACACGGCCAATCCTAGTAAGCTTCACCACAACTTGGAAAAGAGATGAAGTTATGAAGAAAAACAAACGAATTACCACTGACATCTACTTCAAGGAGGATTTCAGCAAAGAAATGCTAGAAAAAAGAAGGGAACTGCTACCAAAGCTGAAAGAAGAACGGGAGAAAGGTAAAATAGCGTACATAAGAGGCGATAAACTTATAATAAGAGAACCCAGGGAAGACCCAAGAGACAAAAGGAAGAGGAATAGCCTGGAGTCTTCGGACTCCTCGCCTAACCAAGAGCCGGTCTCAGCTCCAAAGAAGATCATCAAAAAGAGTATGTTGGACTATATGGCTCGTGGAAGATCAGCCTCACTATCAGAGAAGTCAAAAAACTATTAAACGACATCGACAACGGAAAACACATACAAATAAGAACAACAACTACACTAAACCAAAAAACTATAAACACTTCCGCAAGCTGGCTAGTCATCGTGAGGAAGAACGACTATTACCCTCCAACTACCTCACCACCTGCACAAAACTATAAACACTTCCTCAAGCTGGCTAGTCACCGTGAGGAAGAACGAGTATTACCCTCCAACTACCTCACCACCTGCACAAAACTATAAACACTTCCTCAAGCCGGCTAGTCACCGTGAGGAAGAACGACTATTACCCTCCAACTACCTCACCACCTGCACAAAAACTGGAAAAGAAACACATACACATAGCAACCTACAATACCCTAACATTAAGAACGGACGAGGCATTGCTGGAACTAACGACAGCACTCAAAAATATAAAATGGTCAATTATTGGACTAAGCGAAGTACGGAGGCTTGGAGAGAAAATTGAAGATCATAACGAATTCATACTTTACCATAAAGGTGAAACACCGGGAAAGTATGGCGTAGGCTTCTTAATAAAAAAATACCTGAAAAATCAAATTGAAGAAATAATAGGTATATCAGAACGCATTGCCATACTAAACATAAGTTTCCCCTCTCATGAGGAGAAATGGTCAGTAGTACAGATTTACTCTCCGACAGAACAATCAAGTACCACAGATATAGAGTAATTCTACACTAAGCTGAACAACGCCATTCAAGAACATACTTATAAGAACCTCATAGTTATGGGAGACTTCAACGCACAGATCGGAGAAAGACGACACGGAGAAGAAAGACTACTGGGCCCATACTGCGAAGGAAAAATAACACGAAACGGAGCTAAACTCATAGAATTAGCGCATGAAAACAATCTCAGAATCATGAAAAGCCAATATAAGAAACGTAACCAATGCAAATGGACTTGGATATCCCCAGATAGTCTATATAAGAATGAGATAGATTTCATTCTTACGAATAGACCAAAGTCTTTTGATGACTGTAGCGTGTTGAATAATATAAATTTCAACAGCAACCATATAATGGTCAGGACAAAACTTAAACTAGAAACATCAAAGAAACATAGACCTTTTATAGCAAAACAAGCACTAGTAACGAATATAACATCAACTACACTAATAAAAGACAAACTAGTGGACTTTATAGCTGAGACGAGAGATATGAATACCCAAGAAAAGCTAGGAAAATTACATGATATTTTAAATTTAAAATCCATAAACAACGCCAGCAAAACTAAAACTAGAAATAAAAAAATATCTAAATCAACAATAGATATCTTGGAAAAAAGAGCAGAACTTATGAAAACTAACATCAAAACAAAACAAATAAGAACAGAAATAACGAAACTAAGTAAACAAATTAGAACTAATATGAGAAAAGATAGGCAGAAGTTAAGATTAAAAACATTCGAGAATCACATATCGAAAACAGGAGGAATAACAAAGGCTATAAAACAGCTGACAGACACAACAGAATGGATACCTAACCTCAAAGACAAGAAAGGAAAACCCAAAACGAATAGACTAGACTTGATTTCTATAGCTACAACTTTCTTCAGAGACCTGTATTCAAGACAAACGAACACCCAAGAAACTGAACTACCAGACTTTACTGATGTTCCTAGAATCATGATCAAAGAAGTAGAAAGAGCTATTAAAACTCAAAAAAGAGATAAAGCACCAGGATCAGATCAAATAACCAATGAATTACTTTTAGCCGGTAAGACTTCCATTGCCCCAATTCTAACTCACATCAACAATGAAGTCCTAAACAGCGAAATAATTCCTCAGCAATGGACTTCTTCGACCATTATTCTGATACACAAGAAAGGAGACAAGAACGAAATAAACAACTACAGGCCGATCAGTCTAATGTCGAACATCTACAAGGTCTTTGCGAAGGTAATCCTCAAACGCATAACAAAAACACTTGATGAGAACCAACCCAAGGAACAAGCGGGGTTCAGAAGTGATTTTTCCACCATAGACCACATATTTGTTGTGAAACAAGTCTTCGAAAAGAGCAAAGAATATAAAATTCCCTTTTACTGCTGTTTTGTCGACTATAACAAGGCTTTTGACTCCCTAGAATCAGGGAGTCGATAATAAATATATAAGAATAATACGAAACATATACAGAACAAGTACAGCTAGAGTCAAATTAGAAAGAGAAGGAGAGGATATTAAAATAGAAAGAGGAGTACGACAGGGAGATCCTTTATCACCAAAACTATTCTCAGTCGTTCTTGAAGACATCTTCCGACATCTTGACTGGGACAGCTTTGGTCTTAATATAAATGGAGAGAAATTAACTCACTTGAGATTTGCCGACGACCTAATTATATTCGCATCAACAAAAGAAGAACTCCAACAAATGCATAACCAGCTGGACTATGAAAGCCGAAAAGCAGGACTTACCATGAACACCGAGAAAACCAAAATGATGACAAACGACACACAAGTACCAATAAACATAAACAACAATAATATCGAATACGTAAATGAGTACACTTATCTAGGTCAAATAATATCGCCAACAGACTTAATGTCAAAAGAACTAGAAGTAAGGACAGCTAATGCATGGAAAAGATATTGGTCGTTTAGGGAGATTATGAAAAACAAAGAAATGAACATGTACTTTAAGAGAAAACTGTACAATACTTGTATTCTCCCAGTTCTAATATACGGGTGCCAGACCTGGGCCCTAACTAAAGCTCATGCCAAAAAGTTTGAAGTCTGTCAATCTGCCATGGAAAGACGTATGCTCGGCAAAAGGAAATTAGACAAAATTAGAAACGAAACACTAAGAAGACGAACAAAAATAGAAAATGTTACACTCAAAGTAAATACACTAAAATGGAGATGGACAGGACATACAATAAGAGGATAAGAGAAGTGGAGCAAAATTTTGATGAATTGGTTCCCGAAATACAACAAAAGAAAGAGGGGGAGACAGTTTAAAAGATGGGAGGATGAGATAAAGTATACTGCAGGGAAAACATGGACGAGGACAGCGAGAGATAGGGAAGACTGGAAGAGGTTGGAGGAGGCCTTTGCCAAAAAAGGGCAAACAGACAGTGTCGATGTCGTAGTGTGAAATATAAAAATTCTTACAAATGTATCTGTAATAAAAGGCTTAACATAAATAAAATAATTAAGAAAAACGTGGTGTTTCATGTATATGACATTTTGAGTAAGCAGGGAAAAACACTTCATAGGCCTTCAAGAAAAGAAACTTGAAAGGACTAATTAATTCATTCATCATATCTCCGTAAAAATGGGAGGGAAAAATTATTTTAAATAAGTACCAAACCAAATTAAAAACATAGAAGGATAAATGCTTCAATTCACTTCGATGAAAAATAAATATTATGAAAGATACTTTATATATACGCCGAAGATTTTTTAAACGATATTTTGTAATGTAAATATTTTTAGTCTATAATTATGTTTATTTTGTATATTGTAATTCTTATTGTAAATAAATTCTATACGAATAATAAATTAGGAAATTAGAGACATTAAAAAGATACTTTTATGTACGATGTCTGTTATATTTTTAGATCGAAGTTTAAATGTTGTGCAATTTAAGGGAAAGGGATTTAGGTAATTGATCTTGTTTATTTCGATAGATATCTCCTTCATGAAATTGTTGAAGATTGTGTCAGTGTACATAATTATTTTTTTGATGATATAGGACTTATAGCCTTATTTATTACACAGTAAATATATGATTACTCAATTTTCATTTACTCAAAATTAATCAGTAGTTACTGATACGACATTCTTATTAAAAAGTAGGAAGGGAATAACAACTGAAACGTCATGACTGGTAGGTACTTTACTTTCGAGGAACAATACGTGTTACGACACGTTAAGACATAACTTATCGGGGAAAGAGCATTGAAAGACCAAATTAAAAATTAATTTGGAAGGGTAAATTGCATGATGTGGGATCTTTGTAGAAAAATAGGTTCGGTCATTAACTTAAAAGTCACTTACAATATTTTAAAATTAGTTTATTGAGTTTGTTAAATAAATAAGTAAGTATATCATAAAACGTTCGTTTAAAGGGAGGGTATTTTTAAAATAGGTACCTACTTACCCTCTTTTGTATGTACTTTAAATGAAACGCCAAAAAGTGCTTCCGATTGACTTCTAACCTAGACAGATCGATAGAGAATTCAAAACTCTATCGAACTATATACATATTATAAAACTCATTTTCGACCAAAGTGGCGTTTCATTTGTTTTGCCTTTCCACCGACATATAATGGGTTATGTCCACAATGGCCAAATGAATTTATTAAAAAGTAGCAGCTATATTATAATTTAGAAAAAAAATGAAACCCGTTGCCTTGCGATGAAATGTTGATGAAAGGCAACAAAATCTTACGTGCCAGCTGCTGTCCTGGGCGTCTCGGACTTGATCTACTTAGACTTGATCTGATCGGACTTTATCCTAGCTAACAGAAAAAATACAAAATATGGACTTAGTTAAAGACGTGACTTATAATAATGTATTAATAATAATACTATGCTTTGATGAAAGAATCTAGCCTCGCTTAGTAAGTAAATACATTCTTACGAAGCGAACGTGACTATAACAATGTGCGTCATATTTTGTTTCCATTTATTGAGTGTAAGTCAGTAATGCCTTACGTTCATTAGTCAAAATTCTTAATAATCGTTTACTTTAATATTTTAGCCGCTGACTATTAGAAGAGGACTGTTAGCGACGATTATAGTATTTTCCAGTAATACAGCACTACTTAGGTATTTAGACTATTTATACTGTCGATTAATAAATAATAATAATCAGTCATCAATACATTTAATAAAATTGTAAGTTGTCGATGTCTGTACATTGAAGATATAATAAAGAAACTGTTGTAGGGGACTTTATGAACGCAATAGAACCCAAAACAATGGTTTTTAGAATTTTTGTCTGTGTGTCTGTTTGTCTGAATGTTTGAACACGCTAATCTCTGAAACTGCTTAACCGATTTGAATGCGGTTTTCAGTAATGCGTTTTGGTTTATTCAACTTAACATTTAAGGTTTCTGTATTCCTATGTATATGTATGTATTTAGAAAATAAATGTATATAAGTATCTATTTCAGTTGAACTGGTACTCATATCACAAGCTCTGCTTAGTTTGAGACTAGATAGCGTTGTGTGAATTGTCCTAACAAATTTATTACTAGCTGTTGCCTGCAGCTCCGCCTGCATGTTATAGTTTTCTTGATCAGCAGTTATTGATTTATTATGTATAGCTGTTGCCCGCAGCTCCGCCTACGTGTTACTTTAGATTAGTTTAGATCGAAATAACTTTTTTATTTATGAACCGATTGAAATAAAACAAACCTTAAATGTTAAGTTGAATAAACCACAACGCATTACTAAAACCGCATTCAAATCGGTTAAGCCGTTTCTGAGATTAGCGTGTACAAACAAACAGACAAACAGACAAAAATTCTAAAAACCATATTTTTGGGTACTATTGCGTTCATAAAGCCCCCCTACAACAGTTTCTCTATTATATCTTCGATGTACAGAAATCGACCACTTACAATTTTATTATATCTATGTATTGATAATGTAGCTAAGTTTCTGTCTAATGAGTATTGTTACCTGGTCCTTTTTGACCGAGTTAGGGTAGCGAGCGAAGCCTCTACATTTCGAGATTGGACAATTTCGCTTTCGCCCATCTGTCTGTCGTTATGTATGTACCGAGAGTCCGATCATCACGAAACTTGGCACAAGTGTTCCTTGATTTAATAAACAACTTTTTCATCGTGAACTTTTTTGGATTGGGGGGAAAAGCCCAAATAATGTTTTTAATGCTCGCGAGGTCTACTGTTCGACTATAAGGCGACCACTAGTTGATACAATTTTTAGAGTTCTGTAGTTCAAGTCTCGGAAAAACCCTTTTAGTTTCGTCGTGTCTGTCCGTTTGTTACAAACGGTTAGTGCTAAAATACTGAAACATTGAGTGTTAAGGAGGTGTTATTTAAGTATCTGTTAGCGAGAAATTTAACTTTAAAGGGCATTGTTTTGTTAAAACAGAGCTTCCTGCTCCTGCAAACGGCTGTCTCGAAAATCTTAAAAAATGAAAGATGGTAATAGTCAATGTATCTAATGAACTTTTGAAAGAAAACTAAGATCTGGTAGTTAAGGAGTTACAAAGGCTATTTTGGTTGCTACAGAACCCTATTCTATGCGTGGCCAGACGAACACTTGGCCGATTTTTGGTGCCATTTTTTGTTTTACTTCGGGAGTACAGTAGACCCATGCTCTAATTGATATCGGCTGACATATTTATTTGTTTAACATAGATTTCTAAAATTTTAGGCAATATAAGATTTATGTTAAATTTGGTAGGTATATCTATGTTTGAGAATTCAATAATAACTTTGTACCCAAACATTAATAAAATAATCTCCAAGTACCAGTCGACCGATGATGAAATTAGTTCAGCATCAAACAGGTCATAATTTAATAAGTAAGTAGGCATCTTAAAATAACTTTCAATGAAGACAGTGTGAGAAAGCTTTTAAAAATATTTGCTAAAAAGAAACATTTATTTTTTACTCTTGAAATCTAAGTAAGTATATAATAGTTTTATTCAATTTGCTTTAAAGAAAGTTATAGAGCATAAGAACGTCGGTAAAAGCCGAAGTCCAAAAAAAAAACATTCCTAATGGTAAGTACAATAAAATTATAAAATCAAATTATTTTACGAGACCGTTCACAACGAAATGTAAACTTGTGTAATTTTTATCGCTCTCTTCAAGTTTAAAACTAAAATAATTCTCGCCAAGTTACTTAGAAGAAATGTTGAAACCCATCCTAGTGATAATTCTTGGTGTCGTAACAAGTTCTATAGTAAATTATTAGCTGCAATACCTACTTTGTGCATTTCACATTATGTAGGTACTTACAATAAAAAAAATAGTTTTATAGTATAATTAACTTCATACAAATATGTCGTTAGGGAGCTTTTTAAGTTGACCCTAAATCTAAGCTTGTGAACAAGTCACAATTCGAGAGAAATCAAAATTACTTGAAATTGAATCAAATCCCCGAACACCTCAGGTACAGATAAGTGCAAAACTACCAACTATCATTTATCAAACAAGTTCAATCAACGATGAAATATACAAAAAATGCACGTCGAATCTCCAAGGATAGTACTCTATCAAGCACTTATTTATCTTGTTCGAGCCTTCGACCTTCGATCCTTATCCAAGGCTGGCTGATGGGCTGGAATGTGCGGATGTTTGAGCAGTTTCTCTAAGAGCGTAGTTGACAATCTTGAGTAGCTAACATTATGTTACGTCAGATATCAAAGTTACGACACCATTTGTAAACGTTCCTGTGGGAAATGGTCTATCTATTTTCACATTAATATATGTTAAATGAAAGTAGAAATGGCATTAATATTTTATAAAATTTAAAAAAAAACATAGAATAGTTCATTTATTAAAATGCTTACCCATAGACTTTTTCTTTACAAATATAATGTACCTACTTGTAAGAAATAGTAATTTTTTTTTTAGTTTTACGAAAAATAATTTTTAATTTTATAAAATTTTATATTTAAAAAAACGTAGTAGTTTTAACTATGTACCTATGCAGGTAGCATAGTGTTAATCCCAATAATGTTCTATTATACCACTTGTGTGAACTAAGCCACTTTAACAACGAAGAATAATTTCATCAATTAAAAACTGTCATGTACTTACATGAAACTAGTTTCATGTTTATACTTCAGAGTTGTTGAAAAAAGATTAATTGACTTAGTTCTAAAGAGAAATTCATATAAAAAAAAGCTAAAAGTAAGCTGGTTGACCGTTTTTCATTATGTCAATAATATAACTTAGAAGAACTCTTTGAGACAGTGATAACTTGCTTCGCTCTTTCAATTTTATTTTAAACTAAATTAAATTATTTTTCGCTCAAGATACAATCTGGGCTATTATTTACTTCACCTATCTTAAATAGATATAAAAAATAAAAAAGGTTAGTATGATGTTCACTTTTAAACTGACTTCATAAATTAAACTGACAGTAAAAATGAGGAGGTTCTGAATTTGCTTTACATAAACTTTTCCACTATATTTTTGAGCGGAACGAAGCGGAGCTCAATCGTAGGCGAGAAGTGTAAATCGTTTGTGTGTGTACTCCTCCGAAACGGCTCGACCGATTTTGACCAAATTTGGCATGCTGGTCGACATCATACCGGGAGTGCATATATCTGAAATCATGAAAATAGAGCTGACCACGGAGGAATAATCACCGAAAATATCCTGGACATCACCGAAAAACCAGATGATTAAATGGTTGCCATGGAAACACGTGCGTCAACAATCAAAATAGATATTTTTTTCATTCGATTAATTAATTTGAGTGTTCGATTCTGATTATGATTTATAATAAAAACATTTGCTCCGCTCAACATTTGCAATTAGCAGCATGCATTGCATACCTAGTTATAGATACAATATACAGCATGCCTGTTGATTGTAAATCTTATAACACAAGTCTAATCTGTTTCGTCACAACATGTTTATAATCCAGTAATTGAGGGATTATTTTAATGGAATTTACTTACTTAACTCCCAATTCCGATTTGTGTGCACACTTTAATGAACTATGAACAAAACAAGTGTAGTAAACATTTGCTTATGAAACTACGCAATAGATAAAGTATTGAATAGAATGTTATACAGGCTATACAATCAAAGGGTCAAGCTGAATGTTGACAGCCTTTGGGAGTTTGCGTATTTTTTAATATATTATAATCACCAGAAGCTCACTTTACCCTAAACGCTTTGTTGATACGTTATAGGGTCAACCAAGAACTCTCTTATAAACCATTTGCAGGTGAGATCGGCCTCTTGGACTCTAAGATCTTCATGGAATTTCTATGTTAGTACCTATCTTTAGTAGTAGATACCTTCTTCCTATTAAGGTTGTATCAGTAAACTCATTCTTATGGCTGTTTTCTCTAGATATAAAACTAAAAAAAAAATTTATTGAAACTTGTAACTATTGGTTGTTTGTTGTTCATCGCTAATATCCGTCTTTGGTTATTCTTCTGTCTAGTAAAGAGAAAATATTACAACCATTTTGGGTCAATTGAGTAATAACAATACTACCGTTTGTTGTCGAATGTACCAACTGTTTTATTACTTACAATAATATGTCAAAGTCGATTTACTGAGCCAATAGTATTGGTACATGTGGCGACATGATATTGAAATATGAGATTATTATTTATGTGGACAAAATAAAGTTTTCTAGGAACGTTGCCAGTCGGCGGCGATGTGGATACACTCTGTGAGAGTGTTTCCTGTTTCATAGCAATAAAGTTCGGACCATTGGTATGAATCGCGGTGGACGCTTTTTGAAGTGGGTGTTTCACCGCATGGGGTGAAACACCCAGTCTTTTTTTGGAATTACTGATTTTGGGTTCCAGATTCGGACCATTACTACTTTTTTATTATTTTATATACTTAGTTAATACTGTCGGGAAGAAAAGGTTTAGTGAAACTATGAGTTGTAAAAATCCAATATTCAAAGTCTAAGTTTCTCTTTTTAAAGATTTTAATGATATTATAATATTATGTAAAAGTATAAATATAGGCAAATATAAAATATTTAAAATAAAATATCAATATTAAACTAATAAATTTACTTACAGCTAATAAAAATCTTTATTTAATCGTTTAGTGAAACTATGAGTTGTAAAAATCCAATATTCAAATTCTAAGTTTCTCTTTTTAAAGATTTTAATGATATTATAATATTATGTAAAAGTATAAATATAGGTAAATATAAAATATTTAAAATAAAATATCAATATTAAACTAATAAATTTACTTACAGCTAATAAAAATCACAGATTGAGTTGCAATAGTTTTATAAAACATCTTAACTATAAATAAAAAGACAAAGACTAAGTGGTCCGAATGCGGAAGTTCAAAAAAAGACTGGGTATTTTACCCCGTGGGGTCAAATACCCACTTTAAAAATCGTCCACCGCTATTCATACCATTGGTAAAACTTTACTGGTATGAAACAGGAAACACCCCTCTGTGATACGTGATTTAGTTTTATTCAATCCATATCGCCGCCGACTGGCAACGTTCCTAAAAAACTTTATTTTGTCCTATCATTGGACAAAATAAAGTTTTTTAGGAAATGTACTTATAATTTAATATTATGTCTTTGTCAGTGTATTAAAACAAAATCAGGTTTGTTAAGAGATTAATGGCTCGAGAACGGCTGGACCGATATTGCAAATTCTTTTTTTGTTGTGTTCGTTAATATCAGGAGAAGGATGTTTTTAATTATGTTTGTGTATGAATAGACTTGAGTAGAGCCACTTGATAATTTTATACCACGATTCAGACTAATCCATTTAGGTAGCCGTTATTGTGTGATGGCTCAACAAACATTCAACAATTCACTTTAAATATAAATATTATATTTATGTATCTACAACTTAAATAGGGGTGGAGTAAAATTGAGTAAAAAATATAAAATCATGTTCGTCGATTTAATACAGTTGGTACAGTCAGCAACAAAACATAATAACACGTAAAAAATTGTACAAAATTATTTTCGTTACAATTAAAAAGAAATGACGCTAGATTTTTTATGACAAAATATTTTTTACATAAATTTGTTCATTCAAACCTCGTCTGCAAGTTCAAGTCATTGTCAAAGGGACAAATTACTTTGTTATTATGTAAATCCGCACTCCAAAGGCATTTTCTAAATCACAAACGAACTTAATAAAGTCAAAAATAATCACGAAAATAAGCAAAAGAACTGACTGTGTTACGAGATGTATTTTTTAAAAAGTAAATTAGAATACAAAAGTAATTTTTTAGTCAAGTTCTTAGTAATTCTTTGAGTATCTAAACGATTTGATTAGAACACTCAAGGGGCCAATAATTGGGACGTTTCAGTGGTCATAAAAGATAACTAGATGTTAGACTAGAGTGAAGGTCGTTGCTGACTGACTCCTTGACTGGATTAGGGGCTCTAGGTCTCGGTCACATCGCCAAGATATCGCTACAGGGTGTTAAATAAATCTTTTTTTTAATTATTTTACTTCTAATGTTATAATGCTAAGCATTTAAGTGTATTCAGTAAGTTTTTAGACGGATGAAAGACAACTGCATGTAACGGAGATGCGAATGTTAAGATGGATGTGTGGTGTGACAAGAATGGATAGAGTAATGAACGAGTATATTAGAGGAAGTTTGAAAGTTGCGCCATTGAAAGAAAAATTGAGATTCGAGTGGCTGTCTTGGTATGGACATGTTATGAGAAGAGAGGAAAGCAATGTCGTTAGAAAGGTGCAAAGTATGACTGTTGACGTTTTAGAAGTAGAGGTAGGCCAAAGAAAAGATTAATGGAATATGTGAAAGAGGACCTGACAAGGCGAGGAGTGACTGACTGAAGAGATGACGTCTGACAGATATGTGTGGAGGAGAAAGACGAGTTGTGCCGAACCCAAATAATTAGGATAAGGCCTGCCTTATCCTAATTATTTGTCAGACGTCATCTCTTCAGTCAGTCACTCCTGGCCTTGTCAGGTCCTCTTTCACATATTCCATTAATCTTTTCTTTGGCCTACCTCTACTTCTAAAACCACAAACTACTACCACACTACCAGCGTAGATGATGATGATTTAGTAAGTTTTTATTTCCATATACATTTTTTTGTTACACAATACGATTCACACTTAATAGGTACTTACTCGTATTTATAGTTTTTGAAGTTTAAATAAAAACCCGTATACCATTAACATTCAGTTTCACATGCACAAGTGTTGGATTTAATGCCGTAAGGTATTTTCTTCCTGTTAACTATTTCATTTAAGTAAACAACTTTTCAATTGTATTTATGTCCAAATGAAACCTATACAAACCTAACAATTTATCTATTAATCTATTTATACAGTATAATTATTTTGCTGATCGTTGTGCTGATCGTTGTGCTGATCCGTTTGACGCGATCTGTATTCACACTTACACCGTAAACACTTTCTTACCAAGGATACAGAATTTAAAAATATTAGCGAATTGTATCATATCTTCGGGGAAATAGGCGGGAGTATATTAAAAGTGTATGTTCAACTGGACAATATAATTTCGAAAATGCTAAGTCTTAAAAACAGATTCCATTATAGAAAAGAATAATACTCGTAAAAGTTGGAGACTAGACAAAACATCACCATCCTGTATAAGTGGGACTATGTCAACGAATTTGGTTGGATCTAATACTCGTATGTATATTGTATATTCTAAGTATTTTGCGTCTTTTTAGTTCGAGTACGAGCCATTGTGCCAATTTTACTTAATATGTTAGACTTTGGAAAAACCTTAATTTTACTTCGTATTCGACCAACCCAGCCGTTTATTAGCTTTTTGTATGTCTGTAATATAAATAATAAAAATATTAATATACTATCACACACCTAGTCTCAAACTAAGCAGATTGCTACTCCCTCAAGAGTCTTCCAAACACGTTCCAAAAATTACACAGAATGTAATGATTATAGCATTTTTATTTTAGGCTGAGTCCTTTGATATATTCCACGTAATGTTTTCAATCATTCACAACATACACAAATATGATTACGTAATCTTAGATAATTTCGAGATCAAAGAATTATTCGAGAAGAAAAATTCTAGCTTAATTTTCATCAAATATACTACTACGAAAGATTCTAAGAATTCTTTAGTAGGGCACAGTTTCTTTTACATAATTCCTTCAGACTGCGCCAGAGGAGTAGTCGGTTAGAAGTAGGTATGACCTAAGTGACATTTTTACCTCCAAAATCTATAGTTGGATATACCTACACACAAATTAAGCAGTACTCCTGCATGTTTATTACGAGTACATTGCCGCACATACAATAGTTTTTCCAAATACACGATTTTACAAAATGTTTCCCCAGCGGAAAACGCAATAAGTATGTTGAAAACCTGAAGACGCACAAATTTTATTTTCGGTGCACATTTAAATATAGCGCTTTAACTATACGTTCCACTCCCATTACTCTATAAGCAACTTTCCCGGTAACGTTTTCCGGGTAACGTTACTCCAGCGGGTATGGTCTTTTCGATTTTTCTAGAAAATGGCTGGACGCACAAATTATAAAGTCGCTGCTCAATCACAGGAGATAGAGCACTGATTATACAAACCACTCTTGTCACTCTTCGACCAACTTTCTCACTGGGGTAACGCACGCCGTATTGAATACTTATCACTACCCTTAATATGTAATTTTATGTGTAAAGCTTTATAAGTATATTATATATACACAAGGAAAACAAAAAGCATCGGCAAAACAGGAATCAAATCGTCTGCTCCATATTGAGTTAATTAACGAACATCAGACAGAAAGTCCGTCCACAAAATTGGAGATACACCAAACAGCATAATAAAACCGTAGTGCCTCCAAATCTTACATCCACAATGTGTCGAATGAGATACAGGATACATTTTATGGCACTAATGTGGGCAAACACAAACAAGGGTGGGTAAACACAACTGTACCATCAGTTTAACTCTATGACGTTTATTTGGTAAGTGGACTCTGGTTTCTTTGGAACAGTAGTGAGGTTGTCGACCTGAGTCAGGTCAAAGGGGGTTAGTGTAATATTACTATAAAAAACAATGGCTTGTCTGTTACTCCACTTTGTGCTAAATACCCATAACGATGGACCTACATATTATTATTGTAATAGACTACCACATACTAGGTACATAATATATTGTGACGAAATTATTTAAACATTCTTAGTTTGTTGTTTTAATCACAAAGTCACTACTATATATTAGCTATCTATTCTACTTACTTTAATTTTAGTAATCTTACTTACATAAATGCGAAAGTAAGTATGTCTGTCGCTTTAAATACCAAAAATTCCTAAACTATTGCACCAATTTAAATGAACTTTGGTACAGAGATTGTCTTACTAAAGCATGAGAAAAGACTTTTTATCCTAGTAATGTGTTTCTGTAGGATTTGGGAACAAGAAAAATACTTCACGTGGGCAGAGTCGCGAGAGTAAGCTAGTTAGAAATAGTTTTACAAGCCAATCAAGTCAAGAATTATAAAATTGTCAAAGCTAGTGTGTATTATGTCCACTTTCTAACACATTTATATCCCACTTTTTACGAGCTGGCTTATTGTAGGCTAACTGTCCTTGGGACATGTAGCAATAAAATGAAAATCCTGGAATAAGTAGGTACTAGATAAGGATTAATCAACTGCTACTACGAAAGACGTATAAACTAGAAATAAATAACATCGCTTCACCGATCTAGACACCATTTATAACAATCTGTTCGCTGATTTCGGTAATTACTTTGGACTTGCGTTTCGATGATGTACCCAAGTTCGATCCGGTCACCATAATTCTTACATGAACCACTCCTAAAACATGTTTTAGCTTAGGTGGAGGTGTTAAGGAATGGTAGAAGATCGTATTACGGAATGCTTCTTTAAAAAAACTAGTTATCCCAGCGAACTTTGTATCGTCTCAAATATAAAAAAAAAAAATTAATATTTCATACAAAAACAAGGGATATGACTTTTTATTTACAATAAGAATTACAAAATACAAAATAAACATAATTATAGACTAAAAATATTTACATTACAAAATATCGTTTAAAAAATCCTCCGCGTCATTGCCGACTGGGAAGGTTCCCAGAATGCTGGGCTGTGTTGCCACGTTGGATGGCGATACTTATTCTTTGGGCCAGAAAATAGCCAGCCTTCTGGTCCTGAGAAGCATCGATTAGGCGTTTAGCAATCTCTCTATAAAGGCGGCGAGCACTCGGACCCCATGACCCCAGTGTCTCAACCCCAAACGGCTCAAATATATAATCACCTGCTAGGTTAGCATATTTACGCCGTTTAAGGCCTTCAGCCGATGCAGCAGCAGTGCTGGACATCCGGATGTGCTTGGAAGGTGTGAAGGTGCTAAGGTGTCAACGCATGTAGCGTCCCACACCAAAGGCCTTCCCATCTTCCACGGTAGCAACGACATACCGTCCGGTCTCTTTCCATCGCTTCGTGCTAAACCATTTGGTTCACATACGGCCGGAAGACCTGCGGTGGACAGAGCCCTACGAATTATGTCGTTTAGAATAGCGTGCCGAGGTATACGACCTGCGCTTCTGCTACAAGAAAGGCCATGGTGTCCCAGATTATCGACGGCTACTCCACAGGTGCAATGATGCGGAGATACACAGTGTGTACCCAGCCGAAGGCAAGTGGCAATGCGGAAGGTTGTGTCGTCCAACATTGTACCGATGTTGGGCGATGGGAGCGCCTGGATCTATAACCCTGACTCCCATTCTCCAACAGCTAGTAGGCGTGCACGCTCTGAAATATTGACAGAAGTGTCAATTAGTGTATTTATTCTCAATTTACAGAGCGGTGAATCCCACAGTCGCTGTGAGCCTAGGCGTGAGGGCAGGTCAGTGTCGGGGCAAGACATCCTCCAAGCATTTATGGCATCGGTCTTGCATCGCACCTCGGAATCAACCAGTGTATTTGACAAAATTTTCCTGACTAATTCTTCGGTGCTATGGACCGACGACAGAAATGCTGGCAGACTGACATCTGTGACTCTACGAATACCTAGCCCGCCCAAGCGAACTGGAAGAGACGCTTGGACCCAGGCCCGGTCATTAATATTTACCTTTAAAAGAACAATGGGCAAATTTGTATGGTCCGTGTCCTATCGGCGGCCACGTCTGAATTATTTATTTCCAAATAGGAAATTATGTAAACGTTAAGACCACAAAACATTACTTCTGTTACTTCCTTGAAAAAAAAATTATGATAGTTCACCTATCATAATTTTTTTTACAGTTACTCATTTTGGACTTTTCGTATACAATTATTTCTATTAAAAAAGCACCTAAACTACAATAATGCGCAGCTGAGTTGTCTCCTGTACTAACTCGTCTGTACCGCCTGTCTTACTCCGCAGGAATCGTGCCGGAGGTCTGGAAGGAGGCGAACGTACAACCGATCCCCAAGAAAGGGAATCAGTGTGATCCAGGCAACTATCGACCCATAGCTGTCACCTCAGTCATCTGCAAGGTGTTTGAGCTGATCATCAATAAGCAGCTCATGCGATACCTCAAAGATCACTCGCTAATAAATGATCGGCAATACGGTTTCTGGCCAAAACGATCACCGGATGATCTTCTGGCATTCGTAACGCATGTCTGGGATGAGGCTATGGAAAGGCACAGCGAGTCCTTGGCGATTAGCCTGAACATCGCCAAAGCCTTCGATAGAGTCTGGCATGCTTAGCTCCTTTCCAAGCTTCTATGCTGCTTCTAGATATGGTCTACCTCCTCAACTGTGCAGCTAGATGGCCAGCTTTCTGAATGAACGCCGAATGCAGGTCCTCTGCGATGGCCAGGCTTGTCGCTTTTTGCAAGTGAATGCCGGGGTGCCGCAGG